>JAWZYT010001961.1:222500-495000 GCA_034508575.1 Petrolisthes manimaculis
GCTTGTAAACCACTCACGCTATATAAATAAATGATACTGGATATTGAAGTACAAACCTTTAACTGTCTCCTGATGTACTTGTAAAGACTAAAGTGACATCTGTAGGATGGGTAGCCAGATCAGGCTGACATCAACTCAAATTTCACTTTTACACTCTATTTACATATCGAAGTACATTTTCACACTCTAATTTCGTTATAAAACATGCCAGAATCACATTTTTCAACACAGCAATATGAAAAAAAATGTCACTGTCGTTTTTACGTACATATATGGTAATTACAGGAAACTGTGCTGTAGAAAAATTCCTACATCCGCGGTGCTCCATACTTGTTGTTAGTGTCCAGATTTCTCTACACCCACGATAATTTATAAGGACTAATCAAATAGTGAGTTGGCTGCTTTTGCCATAAAATCATATAATTTTACTAATGTTGTGTTTTTCAATATAAATTCCTATTGAAACTGACTTCAAAAGTCATAACTATTTACCTATACATTATGTCTTCCATTCCTCAGATTCAGTTGTTCAGTAGAAACATAAATGTGAAATGTATCTTCTTATGTTTTCTGTTTTGCTTTCAGAGAATTTCTTTTGTCATGATGCTCTCCTGAAAACTAGATAGGACCTAGGCTCTTTACGTCCACTTATTGATGGTGCATTTGACGTTTCCCCAAGCTATGATTCGAAAAAGACACCTTCACTATAAGTGCCGTCTTGTGGCACAATATGTCGGAGTTAGTAGTTTCCCATTATCTTATTTTCTTGGCGATCAGATTACCTTATCTATAGATCTCCTCTGCATAAAATTAGCGGTAGGAAGACTGGCTTAAGCTGTGGATACGAGGGACCAGTTTAGGATTTTTTCTGGCTGGGATTGGATTCGGTGGTAAGTAGCAGGTGTAACATGAAATCAACACAGGTGGTATAATTATCCACGCGTACCACGAAAACGTCAGGATTGCAACGCCGTGACTGATCCTGACGCAGTTGTAGTAAAAGGGCTTGTGTTGGGCCATATTAGAGGTTTAGGGTCAGAATGTAGGAGTAGAGGCAGTCTTGGGAAAAGGAGGAAGAGCTATAGAAACTGATATTCTAAAGATGTGACGGAGTGGAGAAGGACCAGGGATGTTAGGGAAGAGAAAACTAGTAGCGAACATGATGGAAACGAGACGAGGACCTGACCTTGAGTTGAACCTGAATGGCGATTGGACACTGACATGGGGAATAATGAAACAAGAGTAGAGGAAGATTAATAGGTGGGCAGGATTAGAGAGAGAGAGAGAGAGAGAGAGAGAGAGAGAGAGAGAGAGAGAGAGAGTGTGTGTGTGTGTGTGTGTGTGAGGGGATGTCGTGACTGATACATGATGGGGTGTAATGATGACTCACGAATGTCTTGATGAATGGTGTCGGAGGCAACCCGTTAATTTAGTGCCGTCGTCGATCATTAATATGTTTATAAGGTACCTATACAAAACGTAGGCAGTCAGTCAGGATTATCATGTATATAAACCCTCTGATGAACACACACACACACACACACACACACACACACACACACACACATAGAGAGAGAGAGAGAGAGAGAGAGAGAGAGAGAGAGAGAGAGAGAGAGAGAGAGAGAGAGAGAGAGAGAGAGAGAGAGAGAGAGAGAGAGAGAGAGAGAGAGAGAGAGAGAGAGAGAGAGAGAGAGAGAGAGAGAGAGAGAGAGGAGAGAGAAATAAAAGAGAAAAGAGAACGAGTGACGAGTGACTGATAAGGTGGGACAGAGAGCACTGCGACGGGGCTCCGATAGGTGGTAGAGATGGTATAGAGACGAGGCAGCGCGTGGCAGTCTGAGCTCGTGACCTCACTATCACACTCTTATCTAAACTTCTCCTGTAAATTCCGCTTCACGTCATGTAAATAATGTGGTCAAGCAAGTCCCCGGCCTCGCTTATCCGGGGTGGGGCGCCCCTTAAGTCTTTTGAGGCCGAAGAGAGGGTTGAGTGCAGCCAGGAATGACGAAGACGAGAGATGAGAGATGATAGGAAAGGATGTACGTAGAGAAAAGAGGAATAGAAAAGATGGATATATAGAGAGATAATATGGTAAAAAGAAGGGAACTATGGAAAGGATAAAATATGAGAGAGAGATATATATAATCAGAAAATAAAAGAATATTTTACTTATTTCTTGTGCATGCTTATCGCTAAGGTGTCGCACTGGAGGCAGGTATATACAGGTGTGTCTATGAGGAATATGAAACGTCGTTGTAAGAGAAGAGATGAGCGAGACTAATTCCTCCAACATATGCTGCAAAACCGACCTCATTAACTTGTTTACTAAGACATTAAGCTGTTTCCTGGCATAGTTTGTAGGAATCAGCAGCCCTCTAATTCACCCACAACAGACGACCACTTTTAAACGAGTGACTATTCCGGGAACTGTAAGTAATGGTCGGTCAGATGTTGTGGTGGCAGAGTGGGTGTGGCTCTTACACAAAAACTTGCCGCCTTTAATGATTCTCCCTTAGTGTACATATAATGTGAGTGTCTCGGAGTACAAATATCTTGATTAAACTGCCTGAGGACATCAGTATTCTCAACTGCACTAATAGCACTGGGGACGGTTGGGTATAATTATTTGATAGTGAGTCATTCGGGTGTATGATGTGGTGTTAGTAGACCAGAATCAGACTACAGTTAGTAATAGACAACGACAGCTTGGAGTTAACAACATTATATATCGGTCCTAAAATATTTTACCTTTAGTTTTCGGTCCTAGAGTTATTTATCTTTAACTTTCATTCACGTGGCTGGTGTGTCATGGATTTAATAGCCATATCAAATCCATGACATACTTATGAAGAACAAGAAATATAATTATTATGTGATTGAGTCCACTAACATTTTCTTCCTCTTCTCGCCAGGTGTTGATGCGGTGTTGGGTGAGGCCAGGTGAAGGTCACTAACACACACACATACACACACTGTACTCCTCCTCTCCACACGTGTTGTTGAGGTGCTGAGTGAGGCTTGGTGGGTAAAGGTGCTGTTAGTGTGTGATCGTGGCAGAAGAAGCACTCTTGATGATTACCATGGACATCCCGCAGCCTCCCACCCCACACCAAGTGGTCCATCCGCAGACCATCATGCAGCAGCCCAGTCCGGACGATTCCAAGAAAAAGCGTGAGTAGCCTATTATTGTTCGTTTTATATTTTACCAACTTCTCTGCAAATGTTGTAGTTGTCGTAAAAACTAATTCTCTGTACCATTTAAGGCATAAACCAACCAATCAGTAATGAACGTTTGGAAGCCCTGACGAAAGCCCTGACTGGTAATTTCCCTTTTAAAGTATGGCGTGGAATAAAATGCTTTCTTCACCATAATTCCGTTAAATTAGAAAACATTCACTGTATTGTACCATAAAGTTGCCAGCGACGATGTACTCAAGAGGGTCTCGGCGTTTGTGATCTCAGCTCCTTAATGCCTTGAATGCTTTGAGTTATTAACCCTTAACGTGGTTTGGGTGTACAATCTGCGGCTCTTCTCAGTCACCATGATGCGCCTGCTAGAGACGAGTCAAGATGCCATTAAGGTATAAGTGTAAGGATTGTGCGGGTGACACCTCGTGCTTGGTCACTCGGTAATTAATTTCCCCGGAGGTCAGGGGTATTCAGTCTCTAAGATTTATGCCCGTTGTTGGCTAAATTGATGACCTATAGTATGAATCTTCCTTTTCTAACATGGTGAAAATGCACCTGCTCGTACATCGCATTTCTTGAACTTTAGTCTTGAGGTGGTGTTTTTCAAGAGGAAATTGCAACAAATATTTACACAACTCGACACTTATCTACATTTTACAAGCACTGGAACCTACTCAAAGCATTGTGCCTAAAGAAATATTAACTGGAAGGGAACTGTTACACAAGCCCAAATATAGCATCTGTAGCCTACACACAACTGTATATAAATATTTCATTCCTCTCTCACTGTCTCCACCTATTCCTCTCTCACTGTCTCCACCTCTCTCTCTCTCTCTCTTTCTCTCTCTCTCTCTCTCTCTCTCTCTCTCTCTCACACACACACCAAAGTGTCATAATTTGCACCCTCACTTAGCACTCCCCAGCTGAGCCAACCTGAGGCGCACACAGTCAACACGATGGTCAGCAGGTGTCCTTAGGCCCCGGGGATAACAAACGACCTCCTTTATATATATATATATATATATATATATATATATATATATATATATATATATATATATATATATTAATAGATCAACGCTCTTTGTCTCTGTGCTGGAAATCATATTCAGTGGTACAGTACCAGGTTCAAGGCCCAGTAAAGCTACCAGTTAATTTTTATCTGCAAAAACGTTTTTGTGAACATACTTTATTTCATAATGTTAAAATTCCCAACAGGTCAAGGCTTGCAATTTATCTCACGATATAAGGTTTTCGATGCTTACTGTATATTTTTCCATTATTATAAATCAATAGTAATGCATTATTTTATTTTCTACATTCCTAATACGTTCACATCAGTTTCATGATGGAAAAGCTTCCAAAGTTCTAATATATTTTAAGTCTGTGACACGTGTATGTAAATTACACCTAAATTTGCACCCTCTCCACGGTTCTCAGTTGTGTGTGTGTGTGTGTGTGTGTGTGTGTGTATGTGTGTGTGTGTGTGTGTGTGTGTGTGTGTGTGTGTGTGTGTGTGTGTGTGTTGCCTCAGACAACAGTAGTGTGGGTAGCAGTAAATGTCCTGTCTTATTAATGGTAACCCAATTGCAGACTTACACAGACATATTCCGTTATTTGTAGTGCACGTATCAAGAGCTATAAATGAGAGTGAATATTAACTTTACACCTTGTAATTCAGATTGACGAGACAACACATTACCAGAATATCCTCTCAACCAAAATCATCAAAATGAGGTCTATTTGTTCTTTTGCCTTAGTAACAACCATTTAAGTGATAAGAACACGTCATATTTTTAACCTTGTATCAAAACATAGGTGTAAGCGTGTCACATTTACCGCTGCAGATATAACAGATGGAAGATTCCGTTAAGAGAGTGACAGTCTAATGATGGAGTCAGAATATGTGACGGGCAGAAAACTAGATAAAAAGATAAACAGAGCAGAGATGTACGCTTGAGGCTGAGCAGGGTGACAGCCCACTAAAGTCACTTCTTTAAGTTACATGGAAGAGATCGTTGCTTTATCAGAATTCTACTCTCACCTGTTGTTGACGATGACGATAATATTGCGCAGGAATGAATAAATTAGGGAGACTTCTCACTCGCCATATTTTTTTCAACCTTAGCTTAAGAAATTAAGCTTGGCCATATTTCTTCAAACCACGTTTAATAAAATATGCTCAAGGTATTTACATCACAACAAAATCTTGCACGCTTATAATTATGTACACTAAAAATATACCTATCAAGATGTTTATGGGAAAGTTGTGTTACTACCCCAAAGGAATTATAGTTGAGGACGAAAGTCGACCCTCCCTTCATTTACAATACAAGTAATATATTTTCTATCCGAGTGCGCCTTTTTTACACTCCCCTTTTTTATTACCAGAACATAATGCATCGATTGCCATCCAACTAATGTCCCCTTGCACACTACTTCTTCTGGATGCCAGTGATGTGATTCGTTGCCTGAAGGCTATAAGAGCGGTAGGTGGCAAGGAGAACTGGGCACTCGTCGAGGCAACACTTGTACAGCCCAGTTGGTGTGCCTTACTTTATGAGGGCAGATAAGGTGAAGATCCGCCTCTCTCTCTCTCTCTCTCTCTCTCTCTCTCTCTCTCTCTCTCTCCAAAATCTTATACAGTATTTTCACTTCTCTCCTTCCTTTATCTTCTGTTTTCTATCCACCTTCCTTTCGTAACATTCACTCTATCATTTTCTAATGCATATTTACATTATATTATTGAACCCATATTCTCCACACAACCTTCGACTTCTTTCATCGAAATTCTATTTCACTTCACCCATCAAGTTTCTTTTGTTATCTTATATTTTCACTGCTCTAAATTATCTGTATAATCCCTTTCAATATTATCATTACATAGCATCTTGCCATTCTTGTGTATACCTTCACCCTAAAATCTCATGATGCCCATTCAATTTCATATGGACACTTATTCCTACCAATCAGCCTCTATGAATATTTATACATTATCTCATTCGTATCCCTATATCATTTTCCCTTTGATTTGGATATATCTTTGGCTGTGCTCCCTTCTCTTTCGCTTTTCCTTCCTTCTACCTATTTTCACCCATCCTATTATGTTCTTCCTTTTTTATCTACGCTCGCTCTTCCGTTGCGCCTGCGTGATGGAAAAGTCGTAATGTTACATCATCCAAAGGCCTCGTCCAACATATTTCTCCTGCAAGTGGTTGTGAAACTACACCTCACTCCTGATACGACCACTGACTCCACCTTACCACAACCACTGCCACTCCTGGTAATACTACTACTACTGGTATCATTACCAATATCATCATTACTGCCATTCCTACCATCATTTTAACTGTCATTCACACCACCATTGTTAATTCCACAGTTATTTTCGTGTTTGTTATGCTACTATTACCCAATACAAATAGATATTTCCGTCTCCACTGAAACTGCCGTCAACACTTTCACAGTTTGTGCCACTATCGAAGGCATATCTAAAATCTGCCTCAAAGAAATAATTTAATGAATAACTTACCTGTTTTACTAGAAAACGTTACTACTACCATATATTTCACCTCAGCTTGACCTTTGTTGCTCAGGTTACCTTGTCTCTCTGGGTACCCTTCCTAACTCCTCTTCTCTTTAATTCTTCTTGATTATGGGTGCCAAGTATGTGCAAACTATTTGACTATTCGCCATTGAAGAGAGTGACAGTTGTCGCCGAAACTGTATGGTAATTAACGTTTCGTCTACTATTGTGGGTTTTTGTCGCGATATAAATTAATCGATTTATACATAGTGAAGTGTCGTTCTAACAAAGTAATAGCTTGGGTGGGGGTGCTAAATCTTTTGTCAGCAACTGTTGCCAACAACCCCTGACCCTCGCCTCCTGCATTCCCTTACTGAACCCCTGACTCCCGGTCCATGGAAGGGGCCAAATTGAACCCTAGATCGGCGGCCCGTGTGTTTGGGCCCTGGGTAGCCTCACGACTCCTTCAGTCTGCCGCCCGGCCTCTACAGATACCATCTCCTGCCCGAGTATCGCTGTGTCTACCGCCTGTTAATTCTGCCTTGCACCACACTCGTAAACCATTTGTTGTGGCGAGGAATGAGGGAATTAGAGTGAATGACTGGGTGTGTGAGTGAGCGAGAGCGTGAAGAAAATTGAGATGGAGTGAATGAATGAGAGCGTGAGTAAGTGCGTGCCAGAGTGAGGGAATGGCTTCACGAGACTCATAAATGAGTTGAGCTGACGAGGGTATGCGAGGGTAGGAGTGGATGAGCAATGGCCTCACGGCACGCACCTGACCACTCCTGCTTCCACTTGGCCACTCTCATCCATGGCCACTTTCATCTTTCACCATTTTACCCTCACTTGTTTACTCACTCAACTAACCATTACAAGAAACCACTCACTAACATTTGGAGTAGTATCAACAGAGGCCCTGAAGCATATCAAGAGGGGAGAGAGTGATGTTGGCAAGAAGTAGGTTGCTGCTGAAACATAAGATAAAAAGTCTTAATAGCGTATTTTGTATGGACAGTATCTGATTTCAACAACACAGTATGTATGGCGTCACGAACTGTCAGCGGCTAGAGTCAGAAAGTTAGGCATCCCAGTGTCGAGGTCTGTTAGTTGATATCGGTCAGGGATGTCTAGTGTTTCCGTCTCACTAACAGTTAATATCATTATATTGAGTCACGTTACCTTTTCTTAAAGATTGGTCAGAGATTGGTGATGATTATGATCGAAATGCAGTAATCACACTTCACTTGGTCATCTCTGGACCAGACGTCGTATTGCTAAGCTTCCCCACACTCCTACAAATATTTCACTGAGTTCCCTTTCTGTTGACGTCCGGGGTGGCAATCGGTTGGAGTGTGCAATGCCTCAAATGTTCGTATTCTCACAAAATACAGTACACGAAGGTAGATTCAGTATACTGGAGTAGTTGTTTACTTGTTAATTGAACCGTCCTGACGTCTTCCTACGGTAAGGTATGACAATGGATTAGTGTTGAGCCAAACACTGCACACGTTTAAGCTGTTTAATATATATATTATAAATACTCGGCTTTAAGGGTTCGAACTTTAATTAATATACTTGTTTTTTTTTTCATATTTTACTCGTCTAATTACATAGCACTCGTTTAATTACATATTTTTTCCATAATCGATCTTGTTGTATATATAGATTTTACTGTGTTTAATTATCTGGAAAGCTGATACTGTTGCCAAAGTAATGGTGGAGGGGAGGGGAGGGGAGGAGTCCTCACTCTCAGCGACAGTGTACCCTGAGTGTCCACTTTTTGCAATTTATAACCTTGCGTCCACTTTCTACAATAATCAGTCTTACGTTTAATATTGCCAAGACAGTACATCAAGTGGCTTCTGTACTCGACCCTGTATGTCCTTGAAGCAGGTTATCTGCTGTAGGCGAATTGGAGGACTAATTATTCCACCAAAATAGTTAAGAAACAGACGACCTCAATATAACTAATATGAAATCTAATTAGTGGCATAGTTAGGAGGAATTGGCAGCCTTCCAATTCCATACAGCAAGTTACTCCCCTAAATGGGTTATATGATGTCGGCAAATTGGAGTGCTACTGATTCCTCCAACTAATTCCAGGAAACATAAAGGCATCCCTGTCAAAGAATTGGGGTACTCTTTTGTCGCATAACCTTGTTTGGAGGAGTCAGCAACCGTCCAATTAGTCAACATCAGATGACCGTCCTAATCAGCGGTAACTCCACTCAATGAGTTCAAATTGAAGGCGGGAGTTTGTGCGACCCCCACATCCCTTACCCAGTCCTCACATTACCACCTGGTGACTCTTAATAAGCCTGACCACTAAATACAGGTTTAAGACCTACTCATTACTTTTTTCCCCTCATCACCAAGGACCCCAGGAAACTAACTTATAATACCAGGCCACGTTAACCCGCGCCTCAAGAATAGCAGTAGTCACCTTGAGCCAGCCGGGGTGTGACGCTGTACACATCGGTCATATTTACTGGATTATGGAGTTAAAAGCACAACGTTGGACGCTCCACTAAACTACACTAGAGGGCAGACAATTTGTTAAAAGAAGAATACCGCCAATTCTTATATTGAGTGTTGTGTAGGAGAGGGAGGGAATGAAGCAAGGGAAGGAGAGAGAGATCCAGACTGTGAGGAGTTGCAACAGAAGAAAAACAGGCGAATCATGTTTAGAACGTGGTTATGTCAAATTAGGACCACTGCAGAGGGAAGGATGTAAAAAAAAAAAAACTAGAGAGGAGAGTGAAGACCATGTATAAAATCGAGAAAGAGGAGTGGGAAAAATAGAGGAGTAAGGGGAGATGGAGAAAGAAAAGACTGATAAAATTTAGATACTATTGGGAAGTAGATATTAAAATAGGGAAAAAATTAACAAGAAAGGAGGTAGAGGGAGAAGGACGAGGCAAAGAATAATAACAGGCAAGAGGTAAAGGAGGAGAGTAAACAAAACTTCTATATTAGGTTTTATTGCCATATTCTCGTTTCCCATTCGACTATTAACTGGCTTTGCTCTTTTCATTTCACTTAACCTAATGCTTTCACCCCCACCCACCACCCTCTCTCTCTCTCTTTCTGGACAGCCTCTCTTAAAACTATAGACCCCCCCCAAGGCAAAACATCTTGTATCTCATGGCACAATAGTTCTGGTAATACTGCATCAGACTGGAATATACTGTAGATGAGACGAAGCATGAGTTGAGGGAGTGTTGTGAGTGGACGACCCCACATCCTCATACCTGACTCCAGGTACACTGTTTCCTGAACTTATACCACACTTGTTGAAAGGTGAGTCTCTGCCTATATGAGTGACTGTACTGTACAACAAATAAGCAGAGAGAGAGAGAGAGAGAGAGAGAGAGAGAGAGAGAGAGATTCGAGGAAGGGGATTTGCCTGTACACTATTATTTCTTATAGTCTCTTCAGGCTGTCATCCAGCTTCTTCCCTCGCTTTCTCTCTTGTAACTACTCGTTTCTTTTCTACCTTCTTGATTGTACCAGCTCATATTCCCTGCCGTATTTTGCATAATGCAACAGCCAGAATGGACAAAAGAAAGACAGAACTCTAAATTGTCCATCTCAGTGGGAAACGTTCTAATTGGAAAATTAATATTACGGCACAAAAGGAGACTTTCAAAGTCGCCGTCAATCACCATCTAATGTAAATTTAGGACCGTATTTATGTCTTCTTATATCACACTCAGCAATCTCTCCTATGCATTTGGTCTGCCATTCTCCTCGTGCTATGTTCCATCTCTCTTTTTCGTTTCTCTCTCTTTCTTCACTTTCCATGCTTCCTCCTTTTGTCTGTCATTTCCTTCATATGAATCACTAGAAACTTAAGAGACCCATTTTCTGTGGATATAATTCAAGGATGACTCTCCCAATCATGGATGTTACTAGAGTATCTTTTCCTCCTCTTCTTTTTGCTACGTGTTAAATTCCTTGTTAATTTTAGGCACGTAGCATTTTATACAAAAAAACTATATATTTTTAACGAATGCGACAGGGAAGAATAAGTAATTTTGTGCACCCAACATTTGGATTCATGGCCTCACTCACTTCCTCAGTTTAAAGTTAATGGTTTCCTCGGTGAATTGAATAAGAGAGGGGGATACTTGAATAGGAGGACCTGACCCACGTTTTGTCAGGTTTTACCTCCCTGTTTTATCTTTTTTTTTCGTTCCTTACTTCCTTCCTTCCTTTCTACCTTTGCTTCTCTTTGCCTCTTGGTTTCCTGTTCACCTCTTTTAGCTTCCATCAATCTCCTCTCACTACCACATAATATAAACATAACAGATAAGGCAAGGCTTCCACTACATTACATAAAGGGTCATTCATTTTGTGAAGGTCGTGGCACCGAGAGTCATCAGTTTGTCAAGGTGTACACAATATCAGGTTCGATTCGTAGTATGGATGCTGTGATAACTGTTTCGTGCTGCTGAGTAATTTTGAGTCCAGAGATATATAGAGGGAAAAGATTATATATATCTAATCGAGGCTTTAATAACTCCACTCCTTATTGAAGTATGGATGGTATAATATAATGCAAATTGTCTTAGTCCATATTTCTTAATTACAATATCCCACCACACAATAATTATAACAACTAATGAACTCCGAGATTCCACTGCGAAATGAAACCCGTCATTGCTACCGCTCCAGATCCAGATGTAAATATTCATAGCTGCCGTAAACCCCGTGCAAAAACAGCCCCGTGTAAAAACTGAAGGGGAAAACGCGGACATTGTGGATGCGAGTCAGAGGGTCGTGGGTGAACAAAGTGGTCGTAAAGCGTAACATGAGAGTAGATGGGAGCTGAGGGTCCTGGAACACTGACAACCATATATTAGCGTGTGGCGGGGATGAACCAAGGAGTATTTAATTGGCTGACTCAACCTCTCGAGATGTAAATTTGTCAAGTTACTGTATATATATATATATATATATATATATATATATATATATATATATATATATATATATATATATATATATATATATATATATATATATATATATATATAAGTTTGCCAACGTAATTCAAATTATTTAAGCCAGTGTTTGTCTACTAGTACTCGCAGTATAGTAACATACGTCCTTAATAATATACAATCTCATGTAGTGATGGCAAATTTCTTTAGAATCTTAATTGCATTCTTCCCTTGGTTCCTCCCACTAATGCCACCCACGGAATGTCTTTCCTCTCACCCTCGCTGCTCACGAAGTCGCCACATAAAATATTCATTGGCGTGAGTGTGCTGACGCCCCTGAGAGTTGCCGAATGATTTTACGCGGGTATATTCATTTTGCATGGAAAATAATGTTTAAAACAGAGGATGATATGAATAAGGAGAGTTGCCCACAAGTTGTTCCCTTAATTTTTCTCTCAGAGCAGCACTCTAGATTAACTTAGAGCTCTATGTAAAGGTTCACCTGATGAGAGGTTAATGACACTCTTGCTACTTTGTCACGTCACTTATGTAACGCTAATAATATATACCCAAATATGCTCCCCCTTAGTAAGTTTTCCAGTGATACTTGGTCACTCATCACCCTACTTTTCTGTTTACCTTACTTTTTTCTATAAATCTACTAATATATTCATCTAAATTTCTTGTCTATCTATCCATCTGTCTATCTGTCAATCTATTGATCTGTGTAGCTATATACCTATCGTCATTCATTAAAACTTGCTGTCTATCTGTTGCTCTGCCATTAAGTATATTAGTCAGAAGACCAAATATTCGTTGATGATATAGTAGAAAATAATTATTATAAGAGATTCTGCTCCCTCTGTATTATATCACAAATCAGATTCGCTCACCAATGTTGCTGCATCGTGGTAGAGTTTGGCGTAATATGCAGTTTACCGTCATCACAGACTCGTGTTGTAATGTCGTGAACACAATAATTTTTCATACTGAACACCTTGGACATTATGGCCTGGCGAGTGAACTTCAAGGGATATTATATTTTCCTACACGTCTGGGAGGCTGAGAGGGACCTCATTATTATATCATGTTTTCAAAACTATTATTGTATGATGATAATAACTTAGCAGCTTACCTTTGCAAATATTTCGTTTGAGAATAAATTGAACATATTTTTTTTGGAGTCAGATCATTTGGGGTAAGGGTAGGATTGAGGTTTGGAGTTTTTACAAATTCGTTCACATCTCTCTAATTTCTTTAAAAAACTAAATTATCAGACTCATTTACATTTACCTACATAGAAAGCGAATGTTCATTACAAATCCAGGTCAGTTTCCAATGATCTGTCATAGTGTTCATAAAGTCTATTAATTGAAGGCAGCAATGAAAATGGATCAGTGACGTGCTAAACGATTAAAATATTCAACCAGACCTGGATGCAAATTTTGGATCACGCCTTTACAATGTCACTATTAATAACAGGGTTTTGGAGGCGAGACATGGGAGCGACACTCCCCACCCACGGCACCACAACACAGTAATTGGACGTGGGAAAGGGATAACGTCACGACTCAACCCATCCACTCTTCTCCACACCCATGGTAATGAGGCACAAGGGTAAAGGGGGAGTGGCTCCTTAGGGGTACACCGCTCTCCTTTGTCCTCGCATTCACTGTATATTTAGTTCGGGTCCTCCTCAACTTTAGGACAAATAAATATCACTGGAGATTTTCACGGTTGTACAGTACTTCATTAATGAATAGCGTAAATTTAATTAAAAGACACAAAAACACAAATTCATTCATTCATCCTATATTCACCACGATGTGAGCACCGGGGACATACACTCATACAGGCATACCGTTCCTATCCTTCCTTACCGTGTTGCGTCTAGTCTCCCACGCCTTGACACAGTGGTACTCAGTATTCTCCTTCGTCATTAGGGACTTACCTTGGGTTCCTGTCGGCGTGTTGTCTCTCCTCCCTGGTGGCCTGGCCCGCTCGGGAGTCCTGCAACAATAACACAATGGGTATCTTATCGAACCCCCATCCTCTCCCATCCACCCACTTACTGCCTGCCTCCACCCCGTACCTTACCCCATCCTTTACCATCCACCCACTCCATGCCTGCCCCCATCCCGTACCTTACCCCACTCACCTTTCCCCACCACTCCCTGTCTGTCCCCACCCCATAACTTTCCCCACCCACTCACTGCCTCTCTGCACCCACCACCCCGTCCCTTCCACACCCATCTTTTCCCCATCCACTCACTGCCTCTCTGCACCCACCACCCAGTCCCTTCCTACAAAGCCCTGGCCAGACCTCCCCTGAGAGAACCACCCACGCACACCTCACGCAGTTGTTATCCTGCCTGAATCTCCCGCTGCTTCAGACTTTCTTTTCTCCATTATGCTCGTAAATTATCGACGCCCCTCACATGGTTCAACAATTTATTCAAGTTCTCGTGGCCCTCATAAGCTCATCTTTATTGCTTCTCATAATGCGGAAATTTGGGGCGCTGCTTTAAAGCCAAACAAATAGTGGATCTGAAGATATTAATACGACCTTGGTCTGAAACCTCCTCTTCAGTAATGTTTTCTAGTTAAGGTTGATACTGTCTCGTATATCATTAAGTCAATCATGATATATAAGTACGTATTGTACATGTACACACGAGCGCCGAATACAAACACAAACATAAACATAAACACTGATCTCCAAACATAGTCACAAATATGAACATTTACACAAGCAAACACATACATAGAGGCACACCTACACATAAGGTCACTCGCACACAACACTCGTCGTATTAATGAGAGAGAGAGAGAGAGAGAGAGAGAGAGAGAGAGAGAGAGAGAGAGAGAGAGAGAGTTGACTTATGCTGCAGTGAGTGTGTGAAACATATATGAGCGATGTTTTGCTACTGGTAGTGCAATGTCTCCGTACTTGGATACAGCAGAAAGTCTAATATGCAACACAGTATTATATGGGGCCACTGGAGGGGGAAGGAGAAGTGAGGAGGAAGAGATGGAATTTGTAAATAAATGGGAAGAAGGAAGAAACCTGGGAAAAGGTGATAACAATGACATACGGGTAGTGGATAAAGACAGTAGAGGTGAATGCAAAAAAAAAAAAAAAACTCTGGGAAGGTGATCAGATGGAGTAATGAAAACGAGGAATGAAAAAGCCATGTGAAAGAAAAATAGGGAAGGAAGTTAAAACAGGAGGAAGAAAGGCATAAAAAAGAGTAAAGGGAGTAGGAGGAGGAAGAGGAGGAGACGGCGTCTGAGGCAGAGGAGGAACAGGAGAGAAAGGGAGACACACAAAAGACTCGTAATGAGGACAAACTCTCCTTTCTTTGTATGTAATGTTCCTCTTCCTCTCTCTTTTCCCTCTTCAGCCAACTCCCAACATATACTTGTGGATTCCACTATATATTTTCATGCACCCTCATGCTGCAGCCTCCCCTACCTAACGTTAGCTATAGACGAAAGGGATGTGGGTGTCGCCGAATGTTCAGCTCTTAACATTTGCCAATATTAGTTACCTGTTTATGTTCTGGTCCGTTGTCTTAATGGGGAGTAATCAAGAGTGAGGATAACTACGAATGGAGAGAGTTTTTAATACATCAGAAAATTCGTCCTAAATGATAAGATGCGAAAATTAAACAGGAATTCAAAAAGGCATAATTCTGTTCAGACCAGGCCGCCTTGCTGGAGCCGTAAGATCAGAGTAGTCTAGCCGTATATGCGTCCACCGTACCCCCTATAAGTAAGCCAGGCTCCCATACACAGACACTTTCACAAGAGGCTCAGCACACCAGGTTGCAGTTTTTTTCACAGGCGGGGTTTTTGTGTCACCTTGTTCCTCTTCTCTTTTGTTGTTCTTTTGTTTCTTTCAAGAGGTGTGGGAGTGTTGGTACACAGCAACCTTTTTGTTGTCTATATTGTATAGGTCCGTCAATATGAACTTTCCAGTAATTATTTGTTCATTTATATATATATATATATATATATATATATATATATATATATATATATATATATATATATATATATATATATATATATATATATATATATATATATATATATATATATATATATATATATAACTAAAAAAAAAAAATTATGTGACCAACGTAAAAATGATATATAAGATTCATATGGATTAATTGATTTTGATAATTGATAATTGATAATTGATAATGCTAAGAAGAAAGTGGTATACAACATTATTATTTTCTCAGCAAGAAGTCAGGATCATGTCAAAGGGAGGATTCACTGGTTTTATAATTATCATAAGTGTGATGTAAAAAAGGATGAGGATATGGCAGCAGAAGAAGAAGACAGAAGACAGAAGAAGAAGACAATAGTTATGAAGTCAGTCAGACGTGATGGGAAGATATCATATTTTTTAAGAAGGCAGAAAAATAGTACAGTTATAACGTCATGGGGACATTCGTTGTCCAGATGATCTCAGCAGGTGCGTCAGGAAGTAGAGTGAGTGTCAGGAAGGATGAGGGGCGTGTCCAGTGTGGTGGTGGTGGTGGCGGCGGTTGCTACGACTTCCTCTCTCTCTCTCTCTCTCTCTCTCTCTCTCTCTCTCTCTCTCTCTCTCTCTCTCATTTATTATACTCGTACGCTTTTCTTTCTTCCTTTTTTTCCCTCCTTCACACTTTCCTTTCTCTCTGTTGATCTGTAATTTCTCCTTGCATCCAAACCTATCTACTGTTTTTCCCTAATTATTTCTTTCGTTTTCTATCAATTTTCCCATTTCCCTCCACTCCCCCCACCCCCATTCTCTCTACCTCCCCTGCAACTCGCTTTCCTTTTCTCATTAACTTCACAACACAATACATATGCCTTCCCGTCTCCATTTCCCTCCGTCCTCACAGTCGCACCTCGACACTTTCTGATATCACCATTCTGACCTTCCTTCCAATCCTATCTTTAGTTGTGTCTACCTAATTTTCGACTTCCACATCACAAGACGGGCGAAAGTTACGACTCAAGTCCTTTGTGTATGTATGCATTTTTGACAGCACAAGGTAAGCGTAAATATATTTAAGACATTACCTAGCCAAGATACAGCTTAGTATTACGAGACTGTAGAATGTAGCAGATGTGGTGAGCAGGTATCATAAGAGGTGATGAATAGAGTAACAGGCGAAATGAACAGATGTGCAGCTGTAATTAGGCCTACTGTATGTCGAAAATAACAGGTGAATGAATTGATGTTGAGGGTGGCGTGTGTACCTTATAGCAGGAGATGTGAACAGATGTGGTAAGCAAGGGATGGTGGTGGTGACAACAGTGAGTACAGCATGTGTCATGAATAGGTGTGTTGATAGTGATGCCGAGTGTAGCAAGTGAAGTGAACAGGTGCGATGATGGAGCTATAGTGGTATGAGTACTGTTGTAGGTGTGGCTTCAAGTGTCATCAACAAGTGTCATTATAATCTTTGCCTGGACGGACCGCTGGACGTCGGACGAATGAAACTGTCAGAGTCAACAGCCGCCAGCAGTGTCAAAAAAATCTCCAGTGTTAGGGTCATGGTCACACGTCCTCCCACAAATATTCGTTTCGCTGTCTTGCACGGAACTTCCTCTCGAACTCACTCAGGTGAAGCTAGAGCAAAGGCAAGACAGGAAACAGTCATATTGCAGCACATGTAAGGTTCGCTCCACCACGTCAGACTATCTCTTTAATATATTTGCTTTCATGTAATCCACTTCATAAATTCGAGACATGAGCAATAGATGCAAATTTCATGTTTGGAACTAAAGGCTTATTATTAAGACTTTTTTTTTATACCCTCCACAATTGCATTTACAACTCCTGCTGTATATTCAATACACGACCGAATTTTTACGACCAACCTTTTGACTGCGAGAACATCAGTAGTGGCATTACAGTAGTTATAGCCTATTAAGTGTAACATCCTCACTGTAATCCGAGATGAAGTGTCTGCCAGTGTTTTGTACCGTTGTCGCGTCCCGCTAACCGAGGCTCCTGATACAGTGTCGTCCCCACCACCACTCCGGCGACGACCAGGGGTGATGCCAGTGAACTTCAAGATGGTTGATCAAAAGTATCATAAAATATTCAAGGAAGAAAACCAGCCAACACAACATAAGGCTAACGAAGAAATGTGACGACAAACATCTCACAAGGCTCACAGTCCCATTCCTATGCTGGCTTCAACTTAATTCAATTTTTATTCAGCAATTGCTTCACAATTCAAATGAACATACACATCTTGAGGTTCACTGTCATTCCTGGGCCGACGACGTGCTTGCAAGGCCACCCACACATCCACTTCACGCCTTAACCCTAAATGATGGTGATGTATATTATATAATCTTGGAGCATATATCTAACGCCTAGAAATGCTCTGTGCTATTTGTTAAATCTCGAGGGTACATTTCTGACACGGGGATAAGAAGTTATATTTAAAGAAACAAAAGAAAACTGTGTACAATTATTATGTCCCCCAGAGTAAAACCTATTCAGTTTTTCGATATCGTATTCCACTCATCAACCGAGTAAGACTGTAACGATATTTACTCTGAGTGTACGTTCTTTTGGTGATTAAAGTTGCTCGCTCTTCTTCATAATTTGAGGTTATAATTCTGTCATCCATCCACAGACCACTAGCTAAACCTGTTCCCTTTTAAAAGCCCAGAACACTGAATGCATACACGTGTACGACTAAGTAGAACTGAACGGTTATACAAGCGAGATGAACTCTGTTAACAATTATCCTGTATAAGTAGAACATTTTGCAGTATGTTTACAATTTACGGACATAAGGCTTACCATTATACTGACCTCCATCATAATCAGACGTACGTTAATCATCTGTGTTGAAGAGTACAGTGGGTATAGCCAGTAATGAAAGCCTGTAAATCTAGCCGCCAGGAATTGTTATGACACTACCTCCACCACTAATCAGTCCAATTTCATCAAGTCTCACTACAAGTCTATCATCATCCCAGGCGGTGTCCATCATAGCTGACCTGTCTTGGCACTCTCCACACTCCACCTCACACTCCATCCCTTCACCACAGAAATCTATATAACACACTCCATCTTATACTCCATCCTTTCACCACAGAAATCTATATAACACACTCCATCTCATACTCCATCCTCCACCACAGAAATCTATATCAACACACTCCATCTCACACTTCATCCCTCAACTACATAAGTCTACAATGACTCTACATCAACATACTCCATCTACCCCTCATAACACTCTACGAGTCTACATCAACACACTCCATTTTTCCACCACAAAGTATAGACATCAAACGCACTCACCCCTACAATTGCATCTTTTTCCGTCATTTCCCTCACAACCCACCATGATTCCTCCTCTCATCACACACTGCCATCACTGACAATCTCATCTAGGACTTGGTAAAACAGCGTGTTACATCATCAACACCAAAGAATTTATATAAGTGCAGCATATTCCCTTCCCTTTCATAACCTTCTGATCTTAAAGTTACTAGAGGTTTATCGTAATCTCCTTCACCAGTTCCCACTTGTGTTCTGCAATTCACACACACACACACACACACACACACACACACACACACACACACACACACACACACACACACACACTTAATAAATAAAACAAACTTGATGAAGCATGGCTGTTTACCAGGCGATTAAGGAACTGGCCACCCACGGGGTTTGACTGATCACTTAGTACACCATTACCCCCTTAAATCACCCGAGGACTTCCCTGCCCCTTTTCCTCTCCTCCCTGACACTTCTGTTTAATCAAGAATTTCCATGCGTGTCCTGTTGAATACTATTTTCGCTTAAGGAGAGATTACATCACGTAAGCTGCATTTAATTAGATTTTGTCAGATTAATCTTGGTTTGGTAGGATTTAATTCTACTTGATTTTTATGGTTTTATCCAAGTCATGGATAACTTAAGTCAAGTAACTTAAGGAGAAAACAAACATACCAAGATGTCTAGACGACTTAGAAATAAACACCTGACTATTATAGTGAAGACTCTATCGTAAAGTGATTCGTTCAGAGCAGATATTCCATGAAACCTTTTACAAACACTTACTTGGCCCTGGTATTAAACACAAAACACTTAAGGGATAGTGTACTTTTGGTCCATTGGAACGCCTTAATTCCTCCAAAGTATGCCAGGAAACAGGACCAGATGAACAAAAATACTAGTGGACTGTTGCTTGGAATAGTTTGGAGGAATCAGTTGCTCCAGATTTATCAACAGTGTAGTATCCCCTTAAGAACTTGACGTCTGATTTACTTTGCTGTGATCGGTGTTGGAGTCACGCCTCTGTTAAAAAATAACTACTGATTTGTCATCCCCGGTGAGAGGTCATTCACCGACTCACGAGGGTCTCCTGTGTCCGAATTAACTGGAGAATTGCAGCGGTAAATTAAAGAAACCTGTGTTCCACCGATACAAATACACAAAAAAAACGGTCAGTCTGGTGTAATTTTTTTTTTTTTTCTATTCTTCCGCCGACCAAAGTTGGTGAATAAGCGTGAGAATTAGAAGAGATTAAAAAAAATAGGTGGAACGAAGAGAAAGGAATATTCTGATAAAAGGAACGAGAGAGTGTAAATGGCTTGAATAAGGAGAGAAAAGGTGCAAACGAACGAGTGAAAAGGGAGAACAGAATAAGGGGGAAGTGGGTACGGTACTATCAAAGACAAAATTCGTGTCGTGAAAATTATTGGATATATCTGATACATGGCTAACCAAACAGGGAACGAACATTACTGTGGTGGGGCTTTCATTAAGTTTCACGAGTTATATCAAATCATCGGACAAGACAGCGACACGACTTTTGTCTCTGATAAGTACACGATACATGATTGATATATAGAGTGAATGAGTGACAGGAATAGTTAGTGTGCTTGAGTTTGTTGAAGACAACAATGCCTTCATCACACACACGCTCACATTCGGTTTCAAGCACACACACACACACACACACACACAAGTTGTTTCTGCTGTGATTTGTATCCAAGCACACACAGTGGCTTCCAGTTATTCATGTCCTTGTACAGGACTTTTGCCGCCGACTGTACACAAGAGGTTTTCGATTAACAAACATATAGACACACTATGATATGCATGTTGGAATGAGAAACAAAGACAGGACATTAGGAACATGGATGAGAACGTATTGAGTTTACATCACACACACACACACACACACACACACATGCAATTACACACACACACACACACACACACACACAGTCAACTTTCTTCTGGAACGTTGTGAAGCGCAGGCAGACTTGACGATTACGCAATCCAGGTTGCAATTAACAATGGTATATCAACTTCACTCACAAAGACTTCCTCGACCACGGCCTCTACCTATCCTCCGTCAGTAACAATAATAGTGATTGTCGTGTGTGTTGGGTTTGGTCCTGTTGTTTTCCTGTTGTCCATATTTCCAAGGTATAATGATACTATGTACAGAGATTTCATGTACTTGGTCACATGAATACAAAAACACATATACTCGTATACCTATACATATATAAATAAATGAACACACATGTAGCTTGTTTTAGGTGACCTGAGAGAGAGAGAGAGAGAGAGAGAGAGAGAGAGAGAGAGAGAGAGAGAGAGAAGAGAGAGAGAGAGAGAGAGAGAGAGAGAGAGAGAGAGAGAGAGAGAGAGAGAGAGAGAGAGAGAGAAGAGAGAGAGAGAGAGAGAGAGAGAGAGAGAGAGAGAGAGAGGAGAGAGAGAGAGAGAGAGAGAGAGAGAGTGAGAGAGAGAGAGTGTGTGTGTGTGTGTGTGTGTGTATCTGTATGTGTGTTGGAGATGCTTCGAAATCTGCTTGGTTGTTTGTTTTGTGTCTACCTTATCAAAGGAGAGACACAGCCTAAGTTGTCTACACGGATGAAGGTCCCGAGTGGCCTGGTGTGAGATCTGAGGAGGAGAAGGGAATTGCCAGCCACACCGGAAGGGCGTCACCCGGCATCCAGGGTGGGGTAGCGGAAGGAGTAGCAGGAGGAGGAGGTGAAGTAACCGATAAGAGAGATAATGATGGTAGAGAAAGAGAAAGAGTAGGTCTATGAGGTTGAAACGGCTCATGTTGAATACGGAGTGTTATTCTATGTTTAATATTCTCCTCTGAACGCAATTGTTTCACGAAAAACATATTATCCAGATTCTTTTTTAACCAGCAAGAGTCTCCATAATATCTTTATCCATGGTCATATCGTTAAGGGGAGATTCTCTTTTCGATGAATTAGAAAATCATTAATTCTTCCAAACTATGCCACGAAACAGATCCCCTATTTATATGCCACTAAGGCCGTCTGTTTTCTGGCATAGTTTGGAGAAAGCAGACACCTATCAATTCACCATCAAGAGAATCTCCCCTTAAGTTGCCACATCCTTCCATACAAGACTTGATATTCGAACTTAACCACATTCACCTGCCCTCTTATGTCATTTAAACTAAAATTATTCTTGCATACCTTCACCTGCTATTTAAACCTTAACTCTTCCCTCATCTCGCAGGTGTTCTTTCCTGCCATTTAAACCCCCTGTCATTTGTTATTACGAGACCGTTATTCCATGCCACACCTGTCCGTACCCGCCACTCAGGTTTTCTGTTGTCATCCATTCATGATATCCCTCCTGTCTGTCACACCTGTTCCTGTCACACCTGTTCCTGTCACACCTGTTCCAGTTACACCTGTCCAATCTGGTAAATAAACCTGTTCTCATTCGTGTTGGCTGTTATTACTTTTATTATGAACAGCTTTCTACCAATCAATACCAATTATTAACAATTTACTACATTTGACCGTCGAAAATCAACGAATGAGAATATTCGGGGGAGAGAATATTTTTGTGATCAACAAATAAATATGTCGATTTCTACAAACTACGTTATCAGATAAATCCCTTACCAGTATATTGAAGTAGTGTGTATACTGGGGAGTTTGGAGGAATCAATATCCCTCCAATATGACCACAGGAAATTATCTCATTAGTGCATAAACTTAGAAACTAAACTTATTCCATGATGACTTATTCCATTATGACATTATTGCTATAGTATATTAGACTTATATGTAAGATTATACCTATATTTGTATCTTTACTTAAATGCTAAATTTATTTTCAAATGAACCATATTATTTCATTAATAACAATTTTTTCCTCAGCTGGTTCCTGTTTTTGACTTCTCAAGCTTTCCTCTATCAAATCCCTTTCCATATATTTTTGTTCCAATCTTTATTCATTCCTTCTTTCGCTCTTCCACTGCTATACTTATAGTCCAACTCCTTCCTTGTGACATCCTGTTTTTATCAATATGTATCCCTGTTCCTCAGTCAGTTGTTCCCCTTCCTTCTTTTGTCACTTGCATATCAGCCCTCAACTCTTTGTCCCTAGCTCTTTGTATCCTTACCCCCAATACTGGTCCCTGTTCCCAGTTCTGTGTCTCACCCTACATGTCTTTCCCCTTCAGGTGGGTCGAACGGTCAGCACGATGAAGGTATGGACACAACTCCTGTCACTAACTTATGGAGGGTTAATGTGTTGCCTTACTAACTCGGTGGTGGTATTGGTGATGGTGATGCAGGGAATGGTAGTGACCTTTAATGGTGGTGGTGTAGATGGTAAGGGTGGTGATTTAATAATGGTGATGTTTGTGGTGGTGGTAAGGGTAAGGGAGGTGATAACTTTAATGGTGATGGTGATTGGTTGTGGTGATGATGGCTGTGGTGTAGGAGGGGGTTGTAACGAATTTAATGGTTGTGGTGGAGACGTTTGTGATGGTGGTATTAATAGTGACGGTGGTGATACTTTCTGAGACTGACAGAATCAGCCACGATCGAAGTTTTCCTCTTAGCCTTTTTCGAATACCGTAAAGTGTAATGGGAGCCGAGACACCAATCAGAAACAAGGAAAGATTATAACCTGGAAAAAAAGGAGGTCAAACTTTCGCTGATTCTTTTCTTGTCCTTTTCGCTGACATTACGTGAGTGACAAATTATATGTCAACTTTGATCAAGTGTTCAGACTATAATGGATAAGAGAATTATATCACCTATTATAATAAGACAAGAGAAAAATTTAGAACATAATCTATGCGTGAATGGGAGAAGTAGAAAAGAAAAGAATAAAAGATTGGATTATATAACACTGAGATACGGATAATACGGAGATACATTTTCTTAGAGACAGCAAACTAAACAAATAGATATGAATGATCAGACAAGAAGGGAATCGGATCAACAGAGAGGGAGCGAATGGAGTAAACAGGTAGACAGCGGGTGGACTTAATCTGGCAGGTTGAGAACTAAAGAAAAGACAGGGAAGAGATGAACCAACAAGAGGGATAGGAATGGACAGGTAGACAGGTGAAAAACTGAAGTATTAGAGACACAAGGACTGGGAATACAAAACAGCAAAGGGAGGATTTGAGTGAAGAGGTTGATTGAGGGACTGTGTGAATTAACAAGGAGAGGACTGGAAGGACAGGGCAGGAATGAGTAGACAGGGAGGAAATAGACAGAAATTGTATGCTTAATGTGAGAGACAATCAACCAGGAAATGAGAAGTATTTAGTCAGAGATAGTATTGTAGCATATCATTATCGTTACTGAACTACTATAGGCCCTCATTCCCCTCTGCGTTAAGGGGCTATTGCTTTGTGTGAGAAGTGATATAGGATTCCTCTATAAGATATGCTACATGACTGAAAAGTTCCCTACTTGTATATTGAAATAATCTGTGTCCTGGAATAGTTAAGGGGAATCAGTAGCCCTTCAAGACACCCAGAACAGATTACCCCCTTAGGCAAAGTAGCGAAAAAGACCGAACGAACAGTCAGGAATAAAATCAGGAATGGCAGCGCGTGGGAAAGCAAGACAGAAGAAGTAATAATAAGAGGTGTTTGTGAAGGATGAGGCGAAGTTTGAGACACGGAACGCTGATAATTGCAACCCAATGCGAAAATAATGCGAAGCTCGTGGGGCTTGTGGAGAGAAGAAGAGAGAGAGTAAGGAAGGAAAGTGGATGGAAGGTTTTACTGAGAGACAGACAGGTAGGTAGTCAGATGATCAAAGCTGAGTGAGATGACACGCCAGGAAGATTTACATAAGCAGAGAGAGAGAGAGAGAGAGAGAGAGAGAGAGAGAGAGAGAAGGGGAAGAAGAGAAGGAAGTAAAAGAATGAGTGAGGAAGGAGCTGTGTGTGTGTCTGGTGCAGTGACAGGTGCAGATGGACATGGATCCAGGCGGGTGAACACCGTAGAATTCAAATACTCAATTAGCAAAGATGAGTTCAGTGGTGATTGTGCATTTGTTACCGATACCGTGATCTTACTGTCATCATCAGTCTTTGATCATGACTCGCAATTCTCTCACGTATTTATCGTTGGAGTTTTAAACGGGGGAGCCTCTTGATATTAAAGTGGGTCATGAGATGAGAACATTCAGGTGGTACACACATAAACTGAATGCAGACATGAATTTGCGGAAATTAGTTCATGAAACTCATTGTTGTCATCATAACTGTAAAGTGGACTGGATACTGTGTGTGTGTGTGTGTGTGTGTGTGTGTGTGTGTGTGTACGTAAGATAAATGTTAAATGAACGAATGTGTTTAGTTACGAGGTATGACAGTTGAATGAATGGTGGGGGGATAGTAGCGTGTATGTAGGAATATCATGTATGTGGAGAGGAAAGAACGTCGAATAATTATAATATAAATGATGTCATCATGTCAGTCGAGAGAGAAAGTGTAGAAAAAACACGAACGCATAATTATGGGTGTGGTTCTGCAACTGACTTCTATAATAAAAAATATATTAGTTTCATAAAGACGAAAAACTAAAATGATCTTACTGTAACTCTTCGCCTCTGTCACTCCGAGAAAGGAATGGTTGCCAGTTTTACCAATAGATGGAGATGGCGTTCACTCCCTCACCTCAGCGGGTCTCAGGGTTTGAGGGAACCGTGTGGTGCTGCCATCTATTGCTCACCAGGGAAACATTAGCGCTCTCTCTCTCTCTCTCTCTCTCTCTCTCTCTCTCTCTCTCTCTCTCTCTCTCTCTCTCTCTCTCTCTCTCTCTCTCTCCACAGGTTTTTTTTTTCGTTGCCATTGTTTTCGGAAATTCTGTTACGTCTGTCAGCCTTAATGCTGTTCAAGATGGCAACGGACCACCAAAAAAGTGAATTTGCTCTACTCATCCTCCAATACCCATGATACCTGTAACCATTGTTTTTAATCTAAAATACTACTGTCTTTGATTTTCAGTGACCAGTTCCTATTTCTTTGGAGAGAGCTCGTCCAAAGGTAAATAAAACAGTATACCTATTTTCGCTTCTTGCCACCACCACCACAACCACCACCACCACTAACTCCTTGCTTCTCGCATGCCTAGAAGAGTCTGTTGATTTTACGCTGTTGCATCCTGAGAACCACTTCTTTTGCCTCCCTCCCATTATATATTGTACAGTATTTCTCACTTCCGGCCCTTTAGCCCTTTCTTTCTCCTCAGTTCCTCACGTATGTTTTCCTGCTTCCCATCCCCTTTGAGTCTTCAAGCATGTCCCTCACTTGTTCCATTTACTCCTCGTTTCCTTTTCATCCCCTGACTCATTTTCGGTTTGATATTTTCTTTGTTTTCCCCTACGTTTGCTTTAGCTTACTCAGACACGGCTCCTTCTCTCCCTCGTGACTCCCGCTATATGATCATGTGACCTTGTGGTCTGGATTTCACGCGCACCTTAAGTTTCTATAAAACACCTCGTCTTCATTGTTATCAAAATAAATATTGAATAAGTTTTCGTACTAAAGTTTCAAGCCACACTTCTCGACCAGATCATTCACAATTCCCTTCACATTTGATTGTTCCACATTTCTACACACATTAATAGATTGGTAATCGCATATTAAGGTCACAGAGTCATCGGACGTTGGAGAGGTAACAAACATACTTGCCTCTTAGCTTCAGGACCATCACAACACTATAGCAGCATCCTCACCCTCACCACTACCCAGTCACAAACAAACCTAATTTTCTCTCACCTATTTCGAGATACCTGCATTAAGCTTACCTTGCATGGATAAGGTTTTACCATACTTTATGTCTTGCAAGTATTGGAGCACAGCAATAATTATATAATACCATTGAAATCCTGTATTATTATTATTATTATTATTATTATCATCATCATTGATCATATTGCTGTATATTAGTTTCACTGTATGTTGTATTGATCACTATCATAGTCATTATCAGTTTAAATCTTATATTATATACCATGTACTCTATCGACTCGTTATGAAAGCCTCATTACGTACTAAAAAATAAAAAATCAACACTTTACATAATGAACGTGAAATACCAGTAATCAGTAGTTGTCAAATTTGAAGGATACTAATTCCTGCAAAATATATTACACTAAAGATTCCTACTCGCTTCCCGAGACATTGTTTGTTTGTTTGTTGACATAATTTGGAAGGATCATTATAAGGTTTTCATTACAATTTCCAATAATACCCATAACATGTCGTGCCTGTTCACTAGACTTGTTTTCTGTTCTTTTGCAGGTGAGTGTTAGTACCCGAGACGTTTTGTTGTGCACCCCTTCCCTCCCATCAGGTAACATCACGGGTTTAGGGCAGCTATTCATTAAAGATTTCAGGGTGCATATATTTCCATTCCTACTTTATGGATCCAGCCTGTGACATTAGGAAACAAATTCAAATGTTACTGATTCCTCCAACCTATGCCAGAGGACGGATGGCCAAGGCTATATTGATGGCAACTTGTTTCCTGGTACAGTGTGGAGGAATCATTGACTCTCATTTTTTTCGACAACAACACAGGCCTCCTAAAAGCTGATTGAATTGTTAACCGAATGCCACCATCACCTGTAAAATACTTCAGGGGACTTGAGTTTAAAAATAGATATTATCTACCTCATGTCCTTCATAGTTGTTTGCTAGAGATACTGTAACGTTAATCAAAGATAATTTATGAATACCTGCCCGAAACCCATAAACTTATTATGGATAACTATTTAATAACTATAGTATTAGACTTTTTGTATCACAAATACTTTTTTTTACAAATGCAAGTTCATTTATTCCTGGGGGGTTTTCTGTGTTTTTACATTTCCTTGGCGCAATGGACGTGTTGAGTGTCACTTGCAGGGAATGATGATTATGTTCTTTTCTAATTATGATGAAAGCAGGGATAATTTCTTGTGTGTGTTTTTATTATTGTTTTCTTCCATATCATTTCATACCTGGATCATGGGAATAAGGTAAGGTACTATCTCTTCCATTTGTGGCGAAACTAAATATTTATTAACACTCAGGAACAGGAGACGCACATAGAATATTAATCATATGTTGTGATTTCATTTAAGTAGTCATGTGTGGCACAATAGTTGCATG
This sequence comes from Petrolisthes manimaculis, assembly GCA_034508575.1. NCBI lineage: Eukaryota > Metazoa > Arthropoda > Malacostraca > Decapoda > Porcellanidae > Petrolisthes > Petrolisthes manimaculis. Next base: position 250,624 of record JAWZYT010001961.1, read on the forward strand.
ACTTGTTTCTAACTGTATGGCCAGAACGTCTAATCAGTCAGTGGGAATAGCTCAGGTATTAATCAAAACAATTATTAATTAAGAATAACTGCACAACGTTTGTGCGGCCTTTCCAACTCCAGAGGAAACGTATGCAAGCATAAAAATATTTACACACTCTTATCTGCACGCATGAAGGGATTGTGTTACACCAAATGAGCAATCAATGTCGTATGGTATTGTGTTACAACCTGTTGGCCTGGTGTTAGATTCCCAAGTGGAGTAACTTGGTCTTAACATTACACTGTCCTCATGCTCTATTTACCCACGTGTATCAGGTGTATCTACGTCACTATCTATCCAACCAGGTATCAAGTCAGTCACATCACAACTATGTATGCAGGTTATTTATCAAAGTGAAACGCGCTCTATAAGTTATAGCAAAAAATATTTACATATCATCTGCAAGAAGTCTGACGCGAATGATGGAGAAAAGGGAAGCCTCTTGCTGGGGGCCTGATACTTCTGCCGGATAATTAACACTAACTAACCAACTACCCGTGACGTTGGCTGCCCTCTCTCTTCTTTGGGCCGTCCTGGAGCCGCAGCTTTGAAGTCATTACGGTCATTAATGTGTGTATGAGCAAGAAAAGTTGTCTTTATTTATTTTTCACTCGAATGCAATTTTTCTTTCTTTCTTTTAGCTGAAAGTTTCCTTCCTGTCGGAAATTTTATTGCCACGCCCAGTTAGCATTTTCGTACTTCACTCTCAGCATTTTGCAATATTTTGATTATCATACTGCGCAATCCCTCGGCGTTTCATATAAGTGGTTCCGCCTCATGTCTTGTGCTCGATGAGTGAGTGGAGTAATGACATATACGTAACGTTAAAGTAGCATCCATGCGCCTGAATTAAGACAGGTCCATGTTTGTTATGATGACAGACTCCTACTACTTAGACCATAAAATACGTTTTCGTTTGTGTGCTATGATTGATAATGTAAGAGAAGACAGTTGACTGAAAAAACACCTGAATGCAGTATATGATTATGTCATAGTGAAGGATGAAGTCAGAGTCTGTGTAGTTTACTGAGATGCCTACGAAAAGTTCCGTCACATGCAGTCTAGGAGTGAGTGAGAACCGCATGGTACTGCTGGGTGGCACATGGTGGCACTCAACCCAGGCACCTCACCCATCACTGCCAACCTCCCTCACACCAGTGCTTGAACACTATCAAAAGTAAATATTTGTGGAAGTAACTTGTGTGTGTATGTGTGTGTGTATGTGTGTGTGTGTGTGTGTGTGTGTGTGTGTGTGTGTGTGTGTGTGTGTGTGTGTGTGTGTGTGTGTGTGTGTGTGTGTGTGTGTGTGTTTCAGTTCTCATGTGTAAACTTGTGCATTTGAGTGATGTGATAGAGTTTAAAAAAGTTTAATAATCACCATGTAAAAGAAAGGTTAGGTTAGTGCACCGTGTCTCTGTTTCACACCCTGCATCTTGGGAGTGTCGGCAACCCGTGACATTCCTCTCTCCAGCCCGTGTCGAGGGTAGTGGTGGCGGTGTCTGTGTCGGCACCTTAGCCACCCAACCGCCCGTGACCGCCCACACTCTCTCATCCTAAAGTCAGCCGCCCATGACCCTTAGCTCCCATACCCTCATCCCAGACAACAGTTATTGCAGGAATGGGGAATGGTTCCATGTTGTCTACGTCAATATAAAGTTACTTGTGACATCAATCGAAGATTCCTTGATAAATATTCATTTTTTAATCTATAAGTGGTAAAATTAAGAAATAGTTTGACAGAGCAACAAATTTACTTACATATATACAGACCGACAGACAGTCAGATATATGGTTAGTTAGATAGATAGATAAACATTGAGATGGAAATTAATCGAACAATATTCCTCCTTGTGGAAGTGCACTCTTAGTATGATTATATTAAAGCATAACTATTATTTGAACTAAACACCTCAGATCCTAGCAACGTCACAATGTATTTTGACTACCCTACTCCCATATACAGTATACTATATAATAATATAGGCTACTACGTATAGACGGAGAACCAAGATAAACATAAGCCTTGATTCACCCCACCATCATGGACCACCACCCACTCACCTGTCTCTTTTTTTCTTTAACCTTTTAGAACACCTTCACTGTGCTTATGTGTCCCTTTCCTTATCCGTCCTCCCTCCCCCCTCCCCTCTATGATCGCCTCGTAGGGCATGAGGTACGGGACATTTATAAGGTGGGTAGGTGGGGTTCCGTTTACCAGGGTGAGTCAGGAGCTACGCCTCACTCCCCGCTGATGAATGGTTGTTCCTGGGGAACGGGGGTTGGAAGGGGTCTAAGAACTGATGTGTGTGTGTGGGGGGGGGGGGGAGGCTGGAGGTGATGGTGAAAATAGACATATGGATTGAGTTAGAGTGGAAGGCGAAGGGAAAATGTAATGAGTCAGTCTCTCTCTCTCTCTCTCTCTCTCTCTCTCTCTCTCTCTCTCTCTCTCTCTCTCTCTCTCTCTCTCTCTCTCTCTCTCTCTCTCTCTCATTTATATCTACTTATTTTTCTTTACCTATCTATTTATTTATATTTTTATCTAGCAATTATATATTTACTTTTACATCTCTCTATTGATCGAACTATTTATCTTTCTCTCTATCTCATATGCTCCCTACCTCCCTCCCTCCCTCACTGCATTCCTTCACTCCACTTTCCCCTTCCTTCTTCCAACTGGTTTTTGTTCAGCGCTCTTCAACTTTCTCTCTAAGCATCTCTTAAGCATCCTCTCCCTCTCTCTCCTCTCCACACCAAAACTACTACCCTGCCGCCTCACCACTGCATCAGCCTAGCAATGTATACGCCTCTACTGCATAATTTCCTTCCCCGTCTCGTCCCTGTACCGCCCTACTCAGTGCTTCCCCAGTAAGCCAGGTTGTGGAAGGCTGACCATGCGTTTGGTTCCCCTTGGCGACACTCGCACACAAAATATCATGAAAGTTCTGGAGGGCGATCAGTACCCAAGTCCCTCCGTGGCCCTGTCCCTCCTCCCCATTAGTTTGCCTCGGAGCCTTGTCTAGCCAACACCGTCACCGCCGCCGGCAGGAAAGGGAGTGAAGTTAAGATTGGACGTGGAAGATTAGTGAAGTGTAAAAAGCACTCGTTTCCCTCCAGATAGCCGATCACCAAACACAACTGTGACACATTTACCATTACCTGACCAGTTATTATAAACTTAAAAGTAAAGTGAACTATATCAGACAGTACTTTCCCCGTGTTGGTATTATTAGTGTGTTCTGTATGCCAGTGATTTGTGGAACAATTATTGAATAGCTCAGTAAAGAAGAATGTGGTCCTGAGGAAAATAGAGGAGGCGTCCCAAAGGATAATCCGTCTTGGGTACACTGCTGGTGATGATCATGGCTGAGCTCATATGCCCTCTCACCAACACTCACCCTTTAATCCCATTAGTTACAAACAATATTATTCTGCCTTAAAGAAAACGTATGCTTTCAAAATAGTAATGCATTAATCTGTGCATATTAAAGATGCGTGTGCATAGCCTGAACACTGTATAAAATTAGAAATTATAAAAATAATTGTAATACGAATGATAGTACAGTACTGTAATAACATCAGAACTTGAACCAGATCCCTTACAGCATAATTAATTTGCTATTGACTTGATCACAGTGTTGTTTTGTCGTTATGGTGAAAATAAAATCCCAATGTAGGTTTAAGACTCCTAAAAGAAAGCCAACACAACTCGTTACCGATGACCCCAGTGGTATGGTACTTATTTGGTGTATATGGGTCAGCCAAGGAACCAACCAAGGATCAGAGGAGTGTATTGTTTTGGACAGGTGGGGCTGAGCCGGATCATCTCACCGCGGTCACTCACCACACAGCCACAACCATATCATACAAACCTAAATATTTCACCAGTATTCTTCCGGCAGCTCTGCATGGGGACGTTCATATACATTTAATGAACCACAATAAACATACAACAAATCTGAATATATTGAGGGGTGTCTACTCTTATACACTATATACACAGACCTGTTATACTAAAGCAATAGCTGTATACTGAAGTGGATGGGCAGTAAAGATATTAGAAATGCTCTGATCCAGACTAATGTTGGCTGGAGGGTTCGTCATTTTCACGCCGCCATCAGCCACCAATAATCGTTAATGAATGCCAAAATAATCCCTAGACCCCGTGGTAAAGCCGAGGTCGTGGTGGTACAGGTTTAATCCCTCCATGATTGCCTCCCTCACTGACCCTTATGGTGGTTGAGTACGAAGTCGATATGAATAGGTTCGTTGTTAATAACGAGATGAATATGTTTACATTAAGACGCATGCGTGTGTGTGTGTGTTAACTCGGAATTGTGTTAGACAATTATTTCTTCATAAAGCTTTTTAATAACAAATCATCGTCTGCTTCATTAAAGTAATATATAGTAGAAAAAACATTATATCATTAAAATAATATACCAGCGATTTACAAATTTCTTAAAATTATGAAAGATATTTTAAAGGAATGCAATTACTTGCCTTATCACGATTATAATCTTGGCCACAAGACCTAAGTAACACAGTCTCGATTTGGAAGATTAAATAGAATTGAAACTGTAAAAAAATTAATTCACATTTGTACTGCCAGAAGGTTAAAATCGTGCACCTCATTATAGTAAACTACAGGACTTGACTTTTCCAGTAAAAAAAAACCCAGCTTGGATATTTAATCCTGTGACTGTTTAGGGTGGATGGGATGTGATACAATAAGAGTCCCTTGTGTGTTTCAGGACTCAGTAGTTTCTTCCCCCAGTTTAAAACCCACAATAATCTACGACCGAGTGAGGAAAAACTTTCCAACAATTCTGTCCGCCCGAGAATCGAACCCGGAACATCTCGCTTGCGATTTAAATCATAAAGCAAGTCCCAATAACTAGAATAATTTTACAATTCAACAAACTGTGTCCCCTTTCCACTACCCACTTTACCGCTATCCTTCCAGACTTCATGGGTCGTCATATCAGGCAAAGGTATAAATGAATATATGTGGCCAACTGTGCATAACCAAGGACTAAGTTTAACAAGAACCTAATTATAGCTTGCCAGTCCCATTTCCTTCCCCATCCATCAGCCAGACTCACTCACTCACTTCCTCTGTATGATGACCTGACCTATTGTCCCGGTTCATCTCTCTCCCTCTCTCTCTCTCTTGTATTCCCTTCTCCTGTGGTCATTGTGAGGGTCCAGCAGTCACACCACCTATATAGCCTGACATGTGGCTCCTGTAGGAACGTGGAGCATTGGAGAGAGAAAGAGAGAGAGAGAGATAGAGAGAGAGAGAGATAGATAGGCAAACTGGATATACTATAGATAACCCAAGACGGATTAATTTGTCGAGAGCGTGTATGAATAAGAAATTCACAGAAAGAGGTGGAAACTATATGGGAGTTAAATAAAATAAAAGAAGAAGAAATAGGGAAGAGAGCACGTGAACATCTGGACAAAGATTGTGGTAGACCAAGCGTGATTGTAGGTGTGTCAGTGGGTGGTGAGAGGAGGGTCTTTCTTTCCTCTTCACCACCCACGACACCTTCCTTCAATTAGCTGCCTGATTTATGGAGGTGTCGGCACGTGTCCAGTGGTTTGTGATGTGAGTGAAGGTTGTGTTGTATGTTACGTCTGCTGGTGGCTGTGCTTTAAAAGTTGTGTGTAGCTTTGATTGTTGAAGCGGCGATAGATGTGGGTATTGAAGGTTTATGGTTTGTGGTTAAAGAGGATTATATGTTGGTTGTACTGATTTAGAGTAGATATGGGTGGAGTTTGGATATGTACTTGGTGGATTTCTGACTTCATTGGTGATAGTGAGGGAAAAGATTAAAAATTCTGGTTAACTTTAAATTAAGCAGTAGGGTACAATGATAGCTAAAATTATGTAACAACAAATGAAATAATAGCTGCTATATGATTAAATGGAGAGAGAGAGAGAGAGAGAGAGAGAGAGAGAGAGAGAGAGAGACTACTATATACGAGTACACTTGGGGTACTGATAACTGGTACTTAACTAACGTCACAGTCACCTGCCTGAGTAACTACTGGGAGCCACTTTAGTTTGTCCATAAAAAGTTTGTAATGATAGTGAAGTGCTGATGGTGCGATAATAGTGTGTACAGTAGAGCAACAACTCTCTGTGACTCATAACTTTTCACGAAATCGACCTATAGTTTTTATTTACTATTGTGCGTCGGTGAAGGCGGGCGATGGTGGCATTACAAGAGTGGTGACAAAGAACCAATGTGAAAAGAGTGACCTTATTGTTGGATCAGTAATGGCCTGTACTCAGTGATTGTGTGTGACTCATAACTTGACACGAATACGACCCATAATTATAGTGTAGTGATGTGTGTTTGATGTCGGTGAAGGAGTGGTGATAACATGAGGACGGTAAAGGAGTGTTGTTGTTGTTGTTGATGGTGCATTAATGGCGTGTGCGCGGTGACCCTGTGTGACCCCGGGTGGGCGGCGGTGGTGTGTGTAGTGGTCAGCTCGGGGTCCTCCCTCTCACACCCTGTAATGACGCCATCACCGCCACGTGGCCACTCTCTCCACTCTACTCACCCCCTCCCTGACCCCCTGTATCATCACACTCTCTTCTCCCCTCCCTCCACCCTCCCTAATTCTTCGCCTCCTACTGCACATCACTTCATCCATCTCTCTCTCTCTCTCTCTCTCTCTCTCTCTCTCTCTCTCTCCTTGCCTTGTTCAGTTCGAGCTAGCATAGTTCTTGCCGCATCCTTTCAAGATCTCTCCGAACCCGAATATGATTATGCAGTTAAACATTACAGTTCAAGAGGTCCGGCGATCCACTTCACTGTTTCCAAATTTTAGAAGAGAGTAATAATATTGACTACGCCTCAGCCTCATTTCCCCTAGTTTGGAGGAATGAGTAGACGTCTATTTATTACGTTTACAACACATCGAGCTTAGGCAACAGAGGATTATGACTCGATACATATTTTGTCTCGTATTCGATTCATCTACCCATCAATCGACACTTATAATAGGATAAAAGCTTCCTTCACCCCTCCACATAGCCCTCCACATAGCCCTCCACCCAGACCTCCACATAGCCCTCCACCAACACACCCTCCTGTACATTTTCAACCTTCCTCACTCCCACCTCAACACATTACCCACACTTACTACTCCCACACTGCTCTACCCACGTGTTCCACTCTACACCTCCACCCACACAAATCTGTCCACACACACTTTTCCCCACATATCCCCGTCCACAACAACATCTATACAGATATCACAACTTGAAGAAAATCACAATAATAAAATAAGACGTAAAGGATAAAATTAAGAGAGAGAGAGAGAGAGAGAGAGACTCCCTGGGAAACTATGACTAGTCGGGAAGGAATATGACGTAAGTGACAAATCGGTCGGTGGATGGGAGGAGGAGGGGAGGGGGAACACGAGGAGGAGGAGGGAGGAACACGAGGAGGAGGAGGGGGGAACACGAGGAGGAGGGGGAGGTGGGAGAGGGGGTCGCAGGAGACACTCTTAATGCATTTGTGGCCATGAAATTAAAGTGCAGAGGGGATGGGTGGGTCGGGTCGGGTGAGTGAGAGGGGAAGAGCATCTGACTGAGGTGGTGATAAGAGTGTGAGAGAATCCTGAGAACATGAGGGAAGGGAAAAAAAGGTGGGAGAGACGAATATATTACTCTATCACCATCTTTCACATCGACTACAATAATATTTTCCTTATTAATCTTATTCCTTCCATTTATTTCACTAATGTATGATGAAGGCAGACGAGTGGAATCAGTGAGTGAGGAAGAATATGAAAAAAATGGGGTTAACGAGAGAAAAAAAAGTAAGGGATGAGAAGAAAAAACGCAGATAGCCTAGCGAGATAGAAGTGCAAGAGAGAGAGAGAGAGAGAGAGAGTGAAGGAAAACACAATAGGATGAGTATAAGGAAGGAACAATGAAGAGGCAAATAAGGAAAAGAGGATTACACTGAATGACTGAGGAAACGTGGGGGGGGGGGGGAGGAAGAGAGAGGAGGAGAAATGGAAAGATAGGGTGGAGAGAAAGGGAGAGGGAGAGAGAGAAGGAGAAAGGGAAAGGTAGGGGGAGAGAGAGGGGGAGAGGAATAGGGAGAGAGCGGAAGAGAAAGAGAAATGTAGGGGGGGGGGAGGGAGAGAGAGGAGGAGAAAGAAAAAAGTAAGGGAGGAGAGAGAGGTACGGTGGGAGGAGTGGCAAGTGCTGGGGTGTGGTGATAGGAGTGGTGTGTGTGTGTGTGTGTGTGGTGGGTCGGGTCGGGTTACTAGTGTGTGTGCAATCATCCCCCACCCCCCTTCCCTTGTTGTTGTTGTTATTGTTTTATCATTCACTACAAACTACTCTATATGGTTTGTCGTTGTCTTTCCATTAAAATATTTACTATTCTCTCTCTCTCTCTCTCTCTTATTATTCGTTTAACATCTCTCATTCTGTTCATCCTCCCTCAGAGCCAGTACTGTGGGCCTAGCCGTGTGTGTGTGTGTGTGTGTGTCAGTGTGTGTGTGTTGGTGCAGTGGAGAGGATACACTGTTGTGGTGGTTGTCAGCACCGCGGACCCCTCTCACCCATATTGTCCTGGTCACGTGACTTTCCCCTCGCTCTCTCTCTCCCTCTCTCCCCTCCCTACCTCTCTCCTTTTCATCTGGGTTTCCTCTCCCTCCCTCCCTCCTCTCCATTCATCCTCCGTCCCTCCTTCTCCTCTGCTTTTTCCCCTCGCTCTCTCCCCTCTTTCATCTGGGTTTCCTCTTGCTCCCTCCCACCCTTCCATTCTTTCTCCCTCCCTCCCCTCTCTTCTGCTTTTTCCTTTTTCTCCTTCCTTTCCTCCCCCCATCCATCCCTCTCTCTCCCTTTGTTCTGTTATTTCCTTACTCTATCTCTCTCTTCTTCCCTCCCTCTCTCTCTTCTTCCCTCCCTCTCTCTCTCCCTGCTGCTGACTGTCCCCTTTGTTCTGTTATTTCCTTACTCTATCTCTCTCTTCTTCCCTCCCTCTCTCTCTTCTTCCCTCCCTCTCTCTCTCCCTGCTGCTGACTGTCCCCTTCTTTCCTCCTCCTCTCCCGGACCCCTTCCCTCTCCTTTCCTCCCTCCTACCCTTCCTTTCTCTCAGGCTTTCTGTTGTACATAGCTTGTATGTAATCTCTTACCATCACCACCATCACCACCAGCACAAACAACAACATCATCAAAATCATCATCACCACAACAACATCATCAAAATCATCATCACCACAACAACATCATCAAAATCATCATCACCACCACAATCCCCAACAGCATCATCATCACCATCCTCCTTCCTCTCTGTCCTTCCACGTATATACACTACCTTCCTCTCTTGACACTCAGGTTTAGAATGGTAGCGGAGGGGGAACGTCAAGCTGGACTAATAATAATAATAATGATAATATGAAGGGCAACAATAATATTATGAAGTACTGCTTAAATTATGTCTCCATGAATTTGCCTTGTACTCTATATTCAACGGGCTCTCTCCTCAATCTGAAACCACGAGGGGAATAATAATAATAATAATAATAATAATAATAATAATAATAATAATAATAATAATAATAATAATAATAACGTGAATTTGAGCGACATAGGTTGAAACGAAAAACATAATCATGATGAGTTCCTCCCTTTCCTGTATTTACGATTAGATAATATTTGCTCTTACGATCCCTTAATATACTGGAGTGCCATTAGGCTTTAGTTTTCTGGTACTAAAACGACGTTACTGAATGAAATTGCTTTGATATTTCTCCACAGTAGACACATAACATTGCAGCCTTTATAGGAGGGTTGATGGAGGGGTTTATATACATAGATCGTAGAATTCAAAAAGGTTTTATATGTGATACAATAATAAGAAAATGCTATGGACATGTGATTATGAGGAAAAGTAGACAGACAGACACACACACACACACACACAGAGAGAGAGAGAGAGAGAGAGAGAGAGAAAGAGAGAGAGAGAGAGAGAGAAGCACTTAACTTGTTAGGGCCGAGTTGATACAATTATTGTCAAAATAGGGTTGATAATGCTGGTTGAAAAGGGAGGGGCCGTAACACACCCACTCTACTCCCCCCCCTCCCTTCCCTCTCAACACCCCTCTCCCCTTAAGCATTCCCTTACCTTATGAGTCCCCACTCCCCCTTATCTCCCCCTCCTCTCTCAACTTCCTCCTCCTCACTCATGCCCCATACTCCCTTATGCTATTGACCCTCCTCTCCCTTCTCTGCCTTTTCGTTTCCCTGTCGATTCCCCTCTTCTCTCTCCCCCAACTACAGACTCCCTTACATAATGACTCCCTACCCTTCTCCCACCTATATTGACTCCTTTCTCTCTCTCTCTATCTCTCTCTCTCTCTCTCTCTCTCTCTCTCTCTCAACTACAACATCATTTCGACTATTTTTCCTCAACATTTTCCCTTTCCATTCATCACCAACTCCTACCCACCCTAGCCTCTAACTCCTCACACTCCCTCCTTCTTTATACACATTCTGTACTCCCTCCTCCCATCACACTACCACCTACTCCCTCCAACCCTACTTTGCTGACTAATGCCGAGGCAAATGATAGACGAAGCAAATAGTGTTGACACAGTCTTTTGGTGAGTTTGCATACATATTTGTGAGTTTTTTTTATACATCTGTGTGCATTTGTATGTCACTGAATATGTGTGTGTGTGTGTGCGCGTGTGCTTGTGTGTGTGTATGTGCATTTTGCTAACTCTTGAATTGGTCTGAACTTATCTGTGAATAGTAAACAGTGGCATCAAGAATCATGTTGTGAGCTTTTCATCAGTTGAAGTGCAAAGGTTGTTTGAGTTCTATAATTCCTTAAAGTTATGTCTAAGTCTTCTTCATTCGTTGTGATCTGTAATTCTCCACACACTTAATAATACATATAATTATATAGTTTGACGTTATAACGAAAGGGATATGTGTATATATTTTGTTGTGTACAAAAACAACTGTGTAAGTGTGTTAAGGTTTGGTCTGGTGGTGGGGGAATCCTCCATGAAGTCATCAAAACCTTGACTTCATCGGGTCAACTGTTCCTCTATTCAGAGTCAGTCGACTGTGCTCAAATCTGGCCATTCTGTTGGCATAGCGAGTTGCCAGTGAGGCCTTTATCCAACAATCTCACTCGTCAATGTCCCCGCCTGTTCCACCATCCTCCAACTTCCTCCTCATATGTTACTGACCACCACCATAACACGCGGTTGCCAACAGGACGAGACAAGCCAGGTAACAATGAGCCCTCGTTGACTATTCACACCAAAGTCAAGGCCAATCAACTCTTCCACCAAGTTTCCCTCACTCAGTCTCAGACTGTTTAAATCTTCCAAACCTTTATCACAGAATAAATTCCTTTAAATATAAACACAAAAGATAAACTGAACCTCTCCTCATCAACTTGTGACTTATGTAGTTATCTACTTTCATGAAAACACTCTAACAGCCGCGAAAATAGTATACCAGTTTTATCTACACATGACACGTCTCGCGAGTTTTCGACTATGAAACATGTTCTACAAAAATACCGTAAATTTTGCACGTCAGCATCGATGGTAGTCTTCTTCCCTGACATCTGGTCACTCTTCCTAATAAGGGTAATAGCTGTCCAAGGCTATAGTTCTGAGTAGGCACCATATGCAAATACAGGAAGTAATTACTCATTACTTAGACTGGTACAACTTATGCGAAGCGGAACCTTTCGTAGCTATACCTCTCCCGGTGGAGTTATGGAGTTGCGACAGTGGCATAGTGGTAACCATCAAGGTGGTATAGAGATCAACACAACGTGACCTCACCTTGGGAGATGGTCTTACTGAGTGGGAGGCTTTTGAGTCTCGCCTGCTGCCAACCCTTCGCCATTCGCCGCCTTTGAACCACCTGCTTTCCATGCCGCCACCTCTCCGCCTCTGTACCAGGGTGGCATACAAATGATCCACCACTGCCTCACTCACCAATTACGCTGTGGTAGTCATCCACGTTATACAAACACTTCCGCCGACCTCCTCATTCACCACTGAAAGATAAATATCTTGTCCTTGATCCCCAACACTTGTGAACACTTCTCGGTATTAGTGTATCTTCTGCATCAGGTTCGAGTAATTTTCAGTCACTTTATAATAATGGTCAACACTTGTGATGCAGAAATGACAATCCCTAAGACCGGTATATTATCATATGGTTACTGTAAAAAGAAAGAGGAAGTATAACGAAGGTGATCCCGACTATTCCAGATATTCCAAAGTGATCTCAGGCTTGGGGGACGATATATTCCTTCAGTTGTCAGCTGAAAAAGTCCTCAAATAATTCAGATCTCCTTATTATCAGCTGTAAAATATTTGCATCTATACATTTTTGCAGACCAAATATCTTCTCAAGCTCTCTTATTTCTTCGACGATATCGTACGTTTCTGCTGACATCGCCAATAACAACATTGGATGTATTGTACACTGTGTTAGTGGTGGACAAGTGTGTCATCAAAGTTTTTAATGTGAAAGGCAGCAACCATTTGTGTTTTGATTGTGACTGTGTGCTTGTATTCTTCAGCAAGCTGAACTACGTGAGCGTAATGTCGATACGTACGATATGTGTGTGTGTGTGTGTGTGTGTGTGTTGCCGCCCGGAGTGCCGTCTGGCGGGTAGTGAGGCTGCGACATTGGCTGCAGAAGCAAGGGTGTGTCCGTGGCCGTAGTTCTAGAAGCAGTGAATTAGCAGTGATCTTTATCTTTTTATGCTGGAAACTGTTATCATGTAGACAGTTCGATATTCTGCTAATATATCTTGGATGAAGCCAAGGCCTATGATAGTTAAGTAATACAGCATCCTGATGATAGCGGACTTTTGAAGGTGATGGTGATAGCAGCTGCTGGAATGTGTTCTTGCTAACATGCCATAGACGTGCCTTAACTGATCAGGTCTTAGATGTGTGGGCGTGGTAGGAAGTGTGGGCGGGTTGACCAAGCTTTGCTCCGCCCACCAGACCAGGTCGACCCTGGCGCACATCGAGCGACAGCTTGAGAACAGATACAGTCAGGGGCGGGGTGGCACAGTGCCTCTGGTCCGCCCGCGCGGGCCACGGCTGCTCCTGGTTGCCATGACGACGGGATGAGGGACTTCGGGACGACACTCAGCTCTCAGTCTAGTCGGTCACGTGAGGTGACGTCAGACGTCAGGAACCAATGTCGAGCGAGAAAGGGTGAGAGGGGCGGGATCACGGTTGAGCTCGGGTGGCTATTGGTTGTTGTCTTTCCTACCAGCCACACTCAATTATCTCCACTGAGTCGGAGTAGAAACAGTGATTTAGCGGGAAAGATATTCAAAAAAGGACGACACAGTTGGTCAAGCTTGACTAGTGCTAAGAGCGGTCGGTGGTGTGAGGCCGTCCAGGCAGCGTGACGTGCAGTGTCGCCGCTATCCACGTCCCGCCACGCCTATAGTGTCGTGCCCCTGTAGCGCCCCGAGGCTGCCGCTGCCGGGGTGGAGTCACCCGGATCCTCGTGCTCGCCCCCTGCGGCGCCTCCGTCAGGTACCCTTATTCCCCTCCCCGCCCTGGCCGCCGCCGCCACGCTGGACCACTCCAACTTGGGGCTGTTCGGGCTGCGGCCCCCGGCGGCCGCCATGGACCTCACGGCTGCCTACCGCTACAATCACAACATGATGGAGTACTATACATGTAAGAACATAATTGTTACTTAGTATATTAACTCGTATTGTCGTACAGGTTGCTATGTTGGCACGACTTAATTATTGTAAAAAGAACTGAAGTATACTGACAAGGAAGACAATGAGTAAGAAAAAGGCAAGTTGGTAACATTCAATGGACGATATCCGTTTCAAATTTAGTTATAAACTTTTTAACAAAATACAGTAAGTGTTGAGAAGTGACTCATTCTTTCATTAATGATTAATGAAACTACAATAGAACAGTAAGGTTATTGGTATTGCGGATCCAGTCGCTGACAGAAAGAATACGTGTTATACACCACGATAAGATAATCATTCTTCTCTGTACATCATCTGGTCAATGATAGCCATTCTCCCTGTAATAGTCTTTATGATAATTATTGAGACACAATTTATTTTGGTTTTACTATACACTAATAATTGACGATTATTGATACATGTTAACCTATGAAAAAATGGGGAGAATGAAGGTGCATCACCATTGTCCAACTTTGTACCGCTATATTGCCATTATTAAGCCGCCGAGGAAGAACCTGAAGCAACGGAAATATTCTTCATAATATTATTGAGATATATTCCAGTGTCAAGTTTTGCCTTAATTTCTTTTCTTGTCTTTATCTAATTAATGTCTTCCTTCGTTTCACTCGTGATGTGTTTTATAGACTTGGAAGATATATAATTTTTCCGCCTACAGAATAATAATATTATGTAAATTATGTTAGTATGTTGAGTCAATCTACAGTATTATTAATCGCAAAGTTTATTGTTATCAGCTTATTTACTTTAAAAAGGAATGAAATTGAGTTTTGTTCCCCATAATACAGCCGAACTTTAAAATATTTTAATAGAATGACTATTTTTTGAAGTGTTAATGAAAATCAAATTAATAGAAAGTGTCAATAAATTAGGAGATCGGTGAAAGATGTAACTTTCTGAAGAGGGAGAATTATTACATAGTCCTTAATATGGTTTGCGTGACTGAACTACTTACTCTCAGAAAGAACTTTGTAATTGCTTGAAACCTTTTTGCATTATCGTTGTCTGTGCAGGGCGGAGATCGACAACTCATTAAGTGCCAATGTATTTTAGTATTAATAGGGTTCCAAGTGAGCATGGAATATTTGAAATTGGTATTACAGAATTTTTATATCTGAAAACGCTGGTGTAATTAAAGACAACAACAATTTTATGTTTACTATAATGACGATGTTATTTAATTAAAACCGAGTTATTTTAAAACAATCTAAAAATATCCTAGTGTTAGAAGTCGCACGTCTTGTCATACCACAAATTGTCGATTTTAATTTAGCCACGAGTATCTCCATTGGAAACGAGTATTTTCATTATGCTAGAAAATGTGGTTTCTTCTATATGCGGTAAATGCTTATATATTTCTAAAAAGCCTAAGAATGTTTTGGCATATCGTTGACTACTGATATCCCAAAGGTATTATACAGAAAAGACCCTCGTAGTGTATATAGCAGAGGTGCCGTTGTCTGACATGACTTGGAGGAAATTGTAGTCTCCAAATCGCCAACAGTTTCTTGCCCTCTTTAGCTAGTAGTCAACATATTATATTTATAAGTACCGGTAGTCTAATAAGTTGATAGTCGTGGTGTTCTTCGACGAAATCGTATCAATGTGTTGCTTATTTAATTAACGCTGTATAGGAGACGGAGTTGGAATGACCTCGGCGACCCTCATCTTTTAAAACCCACAACAATTTGTATTCCTCCAGCCCACACTCCCTCAGGACTTCGTAAAAACCCAGCGGTAATCACATCTACAGTTTTTCGAGCTTTGTTTTTCCGTTCGTCTTAAGATAAAAACTCCCTCGGTGAAAAAATAAAAATAGACTCGAGCAGAGAGTCTCACAGTGTTGCCAAATAGCGTATCTTATTAGAATAGAGTACAAGCATCCTATCCATCAGATAATTTTTTTTTCCTGACACTCATTTTATTATAATCTTTAGAAGTTTGACCTATAATCTCTTTTCCTCTTAACCACAATCCCCCCCCCTTTTTGTTTTACCACAATCAGCATCAGAAACAGGATAGTGTACCCCTTCCCCCTACTTCCTCCCCCCCCCCTCCATCCAGTCCCATCCGGCCAACCATCCCGGCGCGCGTCTTGGGATGGGCCGGCAGGTGGTCCGTCTCCTGAGAAGGTCCAATTGGTCCTCACGTTAATTGAGACCCTAAATAGTAAAGTTGTTGGTTCGTTATCACAGTGTATATAGTGGGTGGCGGCGGTCGGTGAGTGGTTCCCTAACCAAATATATAAGATTATTAGTCTCATCAAGTATACGCATAATTTGAGGTGGAGTATAAAGTTAATAGCACTTATTTTGTTCATGGATACAAAGAAACAAATAATCAAGCAGTTTCTTCAGTCTGATTGGCTCTTTCATCGTCCTTTGTGGTGGTAAATCCTCGGGTTCATTGTTAATCTCCTCGTGGAAAGAAGTAGCCCAGAGTAATCCCTGACAAATCCTGGTGGAGAGATCAGTGGGCCTAGTGAGTCCTACAGCTGACCGTGGCCTGGAACTGATCTGGTAATTAGCGATACTCCAGAGTGAGGCCAGGGCAGGCACTTCCCTCCTCTACTCTACTATTATTAACTTTCTGCTTCACTTTCCCTCCTCTACTCTACTATTACTAACCTTTTGCTTCACTTTCCCTCCTCTACTCTACTATTACTAACTTTTTGCTTCACTTTCCCTCCTCTACTCTACTATTACTAACTTTTGCTTCACTTTCCCTCCTCTACTCTACTATTACTAACTTTTTGCTTCACTTTCCCTCCTCTCCTCTAATATTACTAACTTTCTTGTTCACTTTCCCTCCTCTCATTAACTATTCCTAACTTTTTGCTTCACTTTCCCTCCTCTCTACTATTACTAACTTTTTACTTCACTCTTCTAGAAAACAACATAGCAAGAGTTTATAATTATATATATATAGATTCCCCTTCATTCCTGAATTTACACAACAACACGATGTACAATAAAGTAAGGCATATTAATTACACCAATTAACTGTAAGCAATAATATATACCTCTTGTCGGAACTGTATTAACTAAGCATAAGCATTAAGCAAAATAAGTTAAAACGTTACGCTCATATACACAAGTTAAAGCAATTTACCGTATATGTATGGCAAAAATTCTCAAAATATTGTTGTTATTGTTAGAGCTCGTAAAGTAATGGGTGATATAAAGCTTTGGTGGCCAGTGTACCGTATACCTACCTACCCTCCGCTGACAGCTCTTGTGTCACTCACTATATTGCTACCCAGCCACACACAACAATTGAACGCCTGCAGGATAAATGACGCGGATGACTTTGCTCGCTCGTGTGTGTGTGAGAGAGAGAGAAAAAAAATAAATGTGTGTGTGTGAGAGAGAGAGAGAAAGAATGTGTGTGAGTGTGTGTGTCAAAGCATGTATGTATGTGAGAGAGAGAAAGAATGTGTGTGCGTGTGGTGTGTGTGTGAAAACATGTGTGTATGAGAGAGAGAGAACGTGTGTGTGTGTGTGTGTGTGTGCACTAGTGGGCGTGGGCGTGTGTGTGTGTGTGTTGGTTGACCTGTTGCTGGCTATGTGTTGTTGTGGTAATGGATGTGGAGTGACGGAACTGCTGCTACTCACGCCAATCCACTCTCACGCCATGTTGCCCCATTGTCACGCTACTCCTCCTCTTGTTACGTCGGGCTAGTGGACACGCTACTTTGGTCCCAGCACGTCTGAGATTTTCAACATCTTTCTCTTGTTATTACTCGAGTTCTTGTACATAATTATTAAACTCAACACATTTATTTTCCATTGTGCATTCAAAGTCGTAAAACAAATTATAGGAATTTATCATGTTAAACTGGATTCAATAATATATTGATTTGAAATGATGAGTATGAGAGATGTTGCTATATCCGTATAAAACAAAATATAGTTAAGTTGGGCTAAAATATAAATGTTACGTTGATTTGACTGATCAGGTTCTTGAAGTAGGATATGTTGTTCTTTCTGTATTAGAAAAAATCCGTAATAGTACAGGTTTCCGCCGCTGTATTATTATACCACTATCAGAACTTTCCAGTTAGTGCTTGGAAGGTGCTTGCTTCACTTAGGGTGGATTTGCTTGGTCTAAAACACACGATTTACCAGACTTCCTTGATATTCCTGGTGGGGAGAATGGGACATAAATTTTGCAAAGAAGCATAACGATGAACTGCCACACAATAAGGGACCAAGATAATAGAAAAGACAGTGAATAATTGTCCCCTATATTTACTAGCCAGAACCCCATTTAAACATTAATGTTTTTGTTCAGAATATTAAACTTAATGTGCCACACGCAAAGTTTATTCACAAAATTTAACGTCACAGCGAATAATAATAATAATAATAATAATAATAATAATAATAATAATAATAATAATAATAATATATTTGTTAGAACGGCATCTTTCTCTATCTCCAAATATATTTCCTGAAGTGTAAAATGTTTTAAGATCTCATCTCTCTCGGTCAACCACTATCATTTGTTTCCGGTTTTCTCATCCAGTCACATATTTAACTTGCTCTTACTTTCAATTTTACTTGATGCATGCTCTGTCTCTCACTCTGCCAGTTTCTTATAACATATAAATCACAGGATTATGCTTCACGGTAAATATTCAACGGTACATCAGTTTCTCGCTACATGTTCCCACTAAAGTATTATTCACTCCACTTGCCCTACGCCACCTAAGTCACTGTCTCCTTTATCAGCATTACTTAGGATATATTATCATTTGGGTACCTTTAATATGATCATATTTCTCACCGTAAGACTATTAAATGATATTAGTCTGAAGGAAGATTAAAATATGACATCCACAATCATCTCATACATAAATACCAGAACAGTCACTCATTTATTTTAAAGGCTCAGATCAAAACGGCCAGGCACCATACATTGAAGTGTAAGATAAACTGATAAGAAACACCAGAGGGTTTATGTAATAATATATCCTACCATCCAAGTCCCAAGTGAAGTTTTAACAAGACTGATTTGGGATCTCGAAAGATGGATCAAGGGCTGAGAAGACAAGTGGAAAATGAGAAAATTGATGAAGCTACGAATGAAAGGAAACAAATAAAAGGTGGAGTGAAACATGGTGAAATAGATACCAAATCCAATGAATAATATCTGTGAGCTTTCTGAGTGGAGTTGTTGATCTTTAAGAAACAAAATGTCATAACATTAACGAGAGTGGTACTGCATAATTATTATTGATCACATTTCCAGGAAATCTGACATTTTGGTGAAACTGATTTCTTAATGTTTTTCGACTTGCATAATTATTGGCATGACATGGACTCCTGCACTTGTGAAATACCACCAGCGAAAACCAGACTGTTCTCATGGTTGATTAAACTCACACTTTTGGGGGGGGGGGAATAGGGGGAGAGGCTTGGGGGGGGGGGAGTAGGGAACAGACTTGGTTGGGGGGGTTAGGGGGTTGCAGGAATAGGGGACAGCATTTCAACCCACTCCAAGCCTGTCCCCCTATTCCCGCACCCCCTAAACCTCCCAAAGCCTGTCCCCTACTCCCGCATCCACTTAAACCAGTTATATTGTTATTCTTAATACCTAATTAGTTTAAGGTGACCGAACATTATTTTGAACTATCGTTGATGTTACAAGTATCTATTACTGACTAACACTGAATGATGATATTTGACACAGGGATGCTCTCCTTCATTCACATTCGAATATTTCTTTTTATTAATTTTGGGCGTATATTAGGGATACTGATGTCTTCAAACTATGTCAAGAAATAGATCAGCTCAGCGTTACTAATATTGATATGTTTCACGCCATTGTTTGGTGGAATCAATGGCCCTAAAAATTCCTCGACTTAAAAATGACAGATATCGTCACCAATACATTAAATAACGTGAGGCGATTTACAAAGACATAAAGGAAAAGAACGTCAACGAGGAGTTAATTATATGGACCAATATGAATTACTTATTAAGACATAGTTCTGAGAAAAAGCTCAAAACTATATTGGTTAGATTATAAGATTGTATTCATCATCGTTAATTACAAGTAATTAATAATGGCAACATACTCGTCATTCAAATAAGCCGTAATAAATGTATATGCATACGTACTGTACAAGCATGCATGCTTTTATATACATACAGATACAAATACACACAAATTTACATAAACACATATATGCACACAAAATTCACTGGCTCAAATAAATATATATATACACTTCAACACACACACAAAATATACAATTCACATACACACACAGTTGTAGCCGTAGACAATTTCACCCTATACCCTTACGTACAAATAGACACAACGCTGGCAATTACTGCACGAAAAAATTTAATCACAGCCACGTCGATGTGAGCCCTCGTTCCTTTTTTTGTGCGTCCCTTTCCGTGCGGCAATTTAAAAGCCATATTGCGCAAAATGAAATGAATAGCCCGCTGGAGGGACAGCCAACACTGAGTTTATCATGCACGAATGGAAAAAATAAATAAAACTGGATTCGCTTTGGTGTTTGGAGGAAAAAAAACTATGTGAAGGCAGCGAATGGCAATTATACGATTTAGTTGAAAGCCGATGGGAAAGTTGGATGTATGTTTTTATATGTAGCTTTGTGTGTGTTTTTGTTCTTCTATTTATCGAAATTTTCAGAGTTTAATTTTCTGTGTATACATTTGACTAGTGAGGTGGTATTCGTTGTTGGTTTGTGCCAAGTATGATATTTAAAAGTCTGTGTTACTTAGTGAACTTGGGTCAAAATCTAAATGCAAACCAATTATGTTATAATGCGGAGTGCTCCATATTCGTTATAAGGCCCCCTTAATTATCCATAATTACGTGCATCCAGTAGTAATGACACCTTAGGCTGCCCACCGCTCAGTTCGACCATTCAAGGCTGATATTGTTTTAGTCTTCGTTTACAGATTCTCATTTTCAAACATTTTTATCTTCGATGCACAAATTTTACTGTATCTGAGTAACACACGCACATTATATCAATGTTATAGATATTACTTGTATTTTAACTATTTTTTCCCTACAAACGACAACATATTATGGAATATAAGTAATAATCTAGGGTTACATTTGATCCATGCATCTTCAATAACTCATACCAACTTTCCCTCACCTTACATTAGCCTCCTCCATGAACACGCACTCTTCAGCTTCCCATGAGTGTCCTGAACTAACTCCCCTCCGAGTCCACCTCACTAATGTAACCTCTACGACCAACAGTCCGATATAGTAACTCGGTAGTAAGATAGGTGGGGTTGGTGGCGTGTGCTAAAATATAGCTGCTATTAATACTATTGCATATCCGTGGTCAAGTCACTTAGATCACTCCAGGCTTGTCTATGCTGTCTGTGTGGCCTTTTTTTTCCTTACAATTCATTCTCGCTAGACCATTTTTTTCCTCGCTTTGCTGCGCTTAGTCCAATCCGAGTTTACATCGGTTCCTGACTAGTTTTTCACCCACCTGTTCTCTCTCTCTCTCTCTCTCTCTCTCTCTCTCTCTCTCTCTCTCTCTCTCTCTCTCTCTCTCTCTCTCTCTCTCTCTCTCTCTCTCTCTTACGCTATAGCCCAGTGCATCTCTTGTTATATATCAACAGTGCTGGTGTTGGGTTGTGGTAAGGACTGCAGTTTTGACTGTAACCAAGTGCCTTATGGGTCATTGAGTCTCTCTAAGTCTAAGTGATGGTGCAACAGTGACTGAAATACTTTGTGTAGAACAGTAACTTCTGGATTAATGTCAAATTAATATATACGGCTACGGCTACATCAGGAGTGGAATGACGACCTACTCTTAGGCAAGGTGTCGTGGCCACACCTCTTGTCTCTCAGGCTTTGGCAATAATGGTGATTAAGTTTCTTAATACATATGATAATCAAGGCAGGCGTGTTACGCGGGTAGATTACTGGAGCGTGGCGGGGTTGCGGAGGTCAGGCAGAGACCAGGAGACTTAGGGGAAGCTCGACTTTAGGCGGGGGAGGTCAGACGTGGGAGGAGCAGGTCATGTTTGAGTGAGGATTTCAGAGTGGAAGAAAGTGGGGTAGACTGGTCTTGGGAGGGAATTGACACGACGATTTGCACAATTCTTTTTTTCGTATTCTGACTCATTTTATTTACTTACTGTATTTAATTTCCATTCCATTCACTATTATTATCAGGCTCGAGTTATCAAATTCATTTTACAATTCATCATCTGTTTAATTTTAGCATTATAAAGCCAAATACCTTTTATATCATTTGTCAAAATCTTATCCTTTTCCACAACTGAGGTCCAACCCGTGTCTACAGTTAAAGTTTACATTCCCGTCATCAAGCAAAATATACAATCCAACCACAACAAACAGACACCTCATTCCCCCGACATCAACCAAAGTCATACTTTGTTATCAATCACAGAACAAGTTATATATACACTGTTATCAATCACAGAACGATCTCAGACCTACAATCCTATCAAATACTAAACTAACCACATAAACCCAACATATAATATGGCCACTCATTATTCCACCATCAACCACAGCAACAGCAGACCAAACCCTCGACAGACACTAACCTCACTCTCTCAACACCAAATCAAGGCCACTCGCTACTCTATTCTCATCCTTGGATTTGGCATGCGGTGGTGTAGGTGTGCGGTCCATAAGGTGTCGTCCTAACTGCCTGTCTCCTTCACCCACATTTGGTCAGGTGCACCATATTGAGTTGGACCACTCCCTCCTTCCCCAGACTCCCCCATACTCAATTCTCTCTCTTCTTCCTTGACGTGTAGGCTACTCCTAATCGTATTTCTTTATCTCCTTATCTGTCTTCTTCCTTATTTGTTCTACTGATTTTTCATCCTCATCTCTATTCTCCTGACTGTGCTACCTCCGTCTCCCATCATCTCTTTCCTCAACTCATTTATAATTTTCCTGACTGTGCTTTTTGTCTCTACTCGTCACTCTGAGGGTGATTAAGAAGGTTATTGAATCACCCTAACAATGTTAACAAATAGATCCCATACTTGCATAGTTTGGAGGTATTAGTTCCCGTCCAAATCTTACACAACAGTTACCCTCTCAAGAGAACGATACGGTACATTTTCACCCTATGGGGTTTATTCGACTCGGGAATTTTTTTATTGTTTATTATTATCATATTTTGATCATTTATGAATTGTAATTGAATAGAAATGGCACCACGTTCATACTGTACTCGCCATCACAATATCATTGAGGATGGATTTCAAGACTGAACACTTAAAATATATCGTATATTCGTTAAAAATCATCTAAAAATATAATACAATATAATGGTCAGTTGAGAGAGAGAGAGAGAGAGAGAGAGAGAGAGAGAGAGAGAGAGAGAGAGAGAGGTGGGGGAGAGGAGAGAGAATCAGAGAGAAGCCAAATCGGTCCTGGTCCCCAAACATTGATTCCCACGACCAAGTACATCATAACCCCATTTGGTTGCCTCTCGTCCCCCACCCACCTCTCCCTCCTTCCTCCCTTCCCCCGCCCATCCCTCACTCCTTCCTTCCTTCCCTTCCTTCCTCCACCCCTCCCCCTCGCCATTCGCCACGGTGGGGAGAGTGAAAGAGAGAGAAAGAGTGAGACAGAGAGGTTGGACATGGGAGGGGAAGGGAGGGAAGGGACAGGAAATTACTGTGTGATAGTAGAAAGAAATAACCTACGTAAGGGATGACAGGCTGGGAGAAGTAGAGATGTATGTCATAAGCTTTAAATGTTGTACAGATAAAAACAAAAGAAAACAAAACAAAACCCTGACGACTACGAGTGACTTTTCTATCAATTGCATCTAAGTTGTTCTTACGTTACTCGTATTCAAAGACACTAAGTCAATGATTCTCAACGTCTTTTAGGCTCTGGGCCACATCTATCATTGTAAAGATTGTGATGGGCAACAAACGGAGAACTATTGAACAACAGTCAAATCTACATTCTTCCTCTCTCCTCGCCCCACCCTCCCATGCAACCGACTCTCTTTCTCTCTCTCTCAAACTGGAATATTTTGATGTGATTTTAATGAGATTGCACATTTTCGTATTTTCATTAATATTGTATGGTAATACTTGCGTGCACCAAAATATAGTGCCAAGGGCGCCATGTCACCTACGAGCTACAAATTTGGTATGATGGAGATGAGTAAAGAAGAAGGAATTGGTTTCATTTGGTTAGTGATGTGGCACCGTGTTGGTCCAGGAGGGAAGGAGTCTGGCAGGGATGGTGGAGGAGCAAATATATTGTGGGCTGGAGGAGAGACTGCCTGTAATTGGAGGGGAGGGACGGGAGGGAGGGAGAGAGGGTAACAAGGCACTAAAGCTGACAACAACTGAGAGAATGTGACAATAATAGCGTGTGGAGGATGAGCGGTGAGGGTCCGGAGCTGCTGGACTCTCTCTTTTACTGGTGGTGGCACGGGACCACTGGAAACAATGACCACATATCGGGAAAAAATGAAGTTGTTTCTGTGTAACTGTGGCCAAGGAAGTGACGGACAATGGCCTGGTTGTTTGCCGGGGGGGAAATCAAACTGCGTTCGAGTGGGATGTTTGTATGAAGGGGAAGTTAGCGAGTGCTTAAATGTGGCGAATAAAAACAAAGCAACCTTAATTTACAATACTGTACACACACTGTTCCTTACCAACAAATGTTTTTCCTTCCCTATATTATACCCTTGATTAAAATGGAAAAGTTTGTGTGTTGGGGGAGGCAAGGGGAAAGTAAGTGTTTATAGGTTGAGGGAAGGTAAAGGAGTGAATGACCGTGTGCGATTGTGTGTATGAGAGAGAAAGAGGGAAAGTGAGAGAGTGAGTGTGTGAGGGACAATATGGGTGGTGACTACTGTCCAGCCGCTGACCTGAAGGGTAATGAAGGCCATTCAGAGTCTCCGTTTGGTCCGACCACCCCTGGACTTGGCAGTGTCCCATCAGACTGGAGGAACTTAGATCATTCGTTATTCAGTAAATATGTTTGTTTGTTTGATGTATAGATACTGTAGTTTGGCATAGCTGGACCATTATTTAGTTTTGCCATTGGTTGGTTAGTTAGAAAGTCAGTAGAGTTAGCATTCCAAAATTCTTCTAACACACACATCTGGCATTAATCCTAATATTACGTTTCAATGTTTCACTCTCCATAACTATACTATTTGCGCAAACTAAATATATGGTGTCATTTCGTCTCAGATGCGTTTTAGTATTATAATGCAAATAATAATGCACACTTAGACTTCACCACAAAATTATTTAAAGAGAACAACGGCAAAGGGTATTTTACAGATGTGGTTTGGTGACCCCAGCCCATCTCAGAGGGAAAATCTGCTGTTGGCGAATTTTAGAGATACTGATTCGTCTAAAACATGCCAGGAAACAGATTATCACAGTATTCGAATATGGTATCTCTTTCAAAGCAAAGTGAAGGGAATGTTTATTTTTACCCCCTCGGCCCCAATGTTACGTCCGCCTGCCACACGTGCGCACACAATGGCGAATGTGATCATATTTTGATGTGCAAGTAATCCGTGTTATCAGACAGCACCTTATGTGAGGGCGGGACCTGGTGCCCCCCGAGGACCTCTTATCTGTGCCATCTGAAGGGCGCGCATGTGTCTCCCTCCTCTCCCCCTCCCTGTCTTCCAACTTTCTTTCTCCTTCCTCCTTCCCGACTTTGTCCTCGCCATTTTACTTTTTCTAGTTCTGAACTCGTATATGATTTTCCTAGTCGTCACCATTATCCTTTCTTGATTTTCTCTCCAATTCTCTTCTACCTCTCATTTTCCTTCTTTAATCCCTCCCGTTTCTCCCCTCACCCCTCCCTCTCATTTCCTTTCATCCCCCCACTCTCTCCACATCCATCCCCTCATTGCCGGTCTCGTGGGACAACCTCGCTGACAGACAACACTGTGATGGGCCAGCCAGACCCTCAACCCTCTGGCCCTCCTCTATACACAGCCTGGTGTGGCAATTTTTCCACCACCTCTTGGTTTTCACTAAGAGAGGCACTATTTAAACTTTTTTTTATTGACATCAACAGTAAAATTAACAACAACACCAATTCTAGAGCAATCTATCACTATTACCGAAACAATTATCTCCCACTGTCCATCACCAAGTACTACTGCCAATATCTATCATCTAATGTGTTAGTATAATCCCACATCTACCACCACCATCCACTGCATGACTTCAGAGAATGAGTAAGGAAACAATTATCATTGACAGGGAAGCCTCTCTGAATAATATTTTGCTAATAGTATAAAGACGATAAGTCACAGGAAGCAGCAGTAGCAAAATGTCATCACTAATAGCCCCTCCCTCCTCTAATGGTGTCTTCTTACTCACTCTCTAACATACCACTATCAGCCACTTGCCAACACGAAGGAGTGTGAGAAGCGTCAGTCCGACAGCTGACAGCCGCCGAACCGCTAATCCAATCCAACAATTGATAATAATAGCCAACCTCACCCCAGGGGCTTATCTCAGGAACACGGCCTGGCAAAACTGACGGATTACTTCCTCCCCTTCACTCCCTTCTCTTTCCCCTCCATATCTCCCTCTCTCCCTGAGGCTACCTACATTATTGTTTCTCTCTTTCTCCCTGTCTCCGTCTTATGTGGTGTTTTTATTCTTTCACTCATTTATTTTAGAATTTGCTTCCCAGGTCCTTCATCTTTTGCTTCACCCTTCTACTATTTTATGCCCATTCTATAATTGTACTTATTTTTCTCAATCCAGACATCTATCCCTGTTATACATTCACATATCATTCTGAATGTCCCTCTTCCTTCCTCTCGTCTTCGTATCATTTCTTTTTCCTTAGCACATTCAGCGATAAAGTTAACCTATATAGAATATTGATATAGATGATATCTGCTTAGTTGTGTCTTCCTTTCTTTCGGGATTTATAAATTATTTAATTAACTTCAATATCCTCTTCTACCGATTCCTATGGCGGGATGGCATCTACAATCTGTTCGTTCAAATCTCTCCATGAATCATGCTGCCATATATAAATAATCTCAGCTTGCTCATGGGAAATTGTTTGATGAAACTTTGCTCACTCAGCGTTTATTTTTCCCCTTCGCAATAATGGCATTACCAATAGTCTCGTCTGAACTCCCCACCCACCTATAACCTATTCTGTCCCCTCATTCTGTCCAACCCAATCCCTCCCCTCAACCATCCCTAGCCCCGTCCCTCCCATTTGCCATTATATCCCACTCAGCGCACGAGTCGACACCCACTTATGGCCACTTATCTGCCCTCCCCCACCCAGACCACCCACTTATCCGGTCGCTAATCCACTTATCTGATACAACACAAACAGGGCGAGGGAGGGGCGGCGTGACAGGTGCCTGGGGGAGGGGTTGGGAGGGGCTGAAACTGGGGGAACGGGAGGAGTGGGGATGAGGTTGATGGAGAGAAAAGGCGGTGCACATATGTTCCCTGAGGTCTATAGTCGGATTGTGTCCACCTCAGGATGTCCACTTCGCCGCCCGACACACCACCACCTGAGATTCGGGGTGAAGGGATCTGGCAGGGGGCCGGGCATGTGGCAGGGGGAGGGACGGTGGACTGAGTGGAGAGGAAGCGACTGGTATTGGGGAGTGGGAAGGAGGGAGGAAGGGAGAGTACTAAGGATTGAGAAGGAGGTTTATTGGGGAGTGGAAGGAAAAGAAAAAGAGGAATCGAATGTTTAGAATGAACGAAGATGACAATAATAAATGATTAGGAGAAGTGAGGGAAAGGAAAAATCAGTGAATTAACTGATTGATTGATAAAAACACACTAATGGTATTTAAGACCGTATGCCATCGTAGAAAATGATAAAGGATAAGAATATTTAGGATGGGCACTCTGGAAGTTAAAAGTAAAACGAGTGGAAAAAGTGAAGACAAAAGAGGGTCACTGGAAAATTATACTATTACTTTTGACCATACAGTAGACAAAGTTTGTGACCAGAGAGGGACAGTCGTGACCAGAGGGGGACAGTTGTGACCAGAGAGGGACAGTTGTGACCAGAGAAGGGGAGGGAGGGGGATAGTTGTGACAAGGAGGAAGGCAGTTGTGACCGAGGGAGGTGAGGTGACCACACAGCTGCCTCGGGTTTATTATTGGCAGGCAAGGAAAGGCAAGACGAACGGTAGCCACCCACGCACACACACATACACACACACACAGCCGTGACCGAGACCGAGATGGTGTCGAACAATAATTTTTTGATACATTGAAAAACGACGTAACTTCTCATTGATATCTATATCCGATTTGATTAATATTAAATATAGTATAGTTAATTAATGTTTTGTTATAAATAGTATCTGAGTTGGAAAATTTGGCATGTGCTTTATTGCCTCATAATGTTTGGTTGTTAACACCAGGCAAACGTCGGTGATTGACGGTCGGCTCTAGACATAGTAGAGTGACCTGTGCCTGTCCTTGATAAATTACTTGATTATCAACAAAAGTATGAACCAAATATTGTCATCTAAACGTCTAAACATAATCCCCGGTACACATGAACTAAGCCAAATTCCCCCTTTTAAAAAGTTTCCATTAAATAGCCAAGTTACAAGACTGTATTGATTCGTGACTTAACAGATTTACGGTAGTTCTCAGACTGCTTCAACCTCATGCAATCGACTGTCTTGCTGATGAACTTTGCTGACAAAACCTTTGTCTACAACAGTCAGCCTCACTTGTAGCCCTATGATGGGGAAACTATATGTCACCACTTTCAAAATATCTTCCTCTCCAGTCCCGGTAGTTCAGTCCAGGTAGCATCGTCTGTGTGTAAGTGTGTATAAAGGAGTATAACTTATGAGCGTGGATGAATGTGTCCGGGTGTGTGTGTGTGTACATGTGTGCGTACAGCGTGCCCCCGGCTGGGTATGAGAACACGAGTATCAAGTGGCATATCCGTCGTGGCTGAGCAAGTGATAAAAGCCTCTGTGTAGGGAATCATAGAGCATGTAATGTGGTGCCGCTCTGCCCGACCATCGACAACACCTCGCTCACAAAAAAATAAAAATTGACGATTGAATTGTCCATGAAAAGTCAGCGAAGCTATTGAATGGTTGGAGGTGGTGGTGGTGGTGGTGGTGGCGTGGGGGAGGTAGGGTATGGTGGTGGTGTGGTGTTGGTAATGTGAGAAAGAGAGGAAGGGATTGGTGATGATGTAGCAATGTAGTTGAGGGGAGATCTGAGTCTTAAACATTGTTAGTGAGAGAATATACGTAAAGTTGACTGTCCGAAATAACCATTCAGTTACTTTGTATGGTGGCACTTAATTCGCAGGCGGTATTAACTACGAACACCTCATTCAGAAAGGCACAGAAAGATGAGAATCTGGAGATGTGCAAAGAGGATATGCGATTAAGAGACCAGGAAATACAGTTGAGAGAGAGAGAGAGAGAGAGAGAGAGAGAGAGAGAGAGAGAGAGAGAGAGACTACAAAGGCTGGTGGGAGGGAGTCCGAGGGACAGAGCGAAGGTAGAATGGGAGGGATACGTGGGGACAGGGAGGGTAGAGTGAAGGGGAGGGACAGAGGGGGGGGTAGTGAGGGAGGATAAATTGATTTGAGGATGAAAGACCGCACCAGGCCTGGAGGAATCTGTAGGAGGAGCGACACGATGATAGAGAGGTTGAACAGTAAGCACGAATGAAAAATAAAAGGAAAGGAGGAACAGTTGAAGACCAGAAAAGGAGTGGAGAGGTAGAGAGGGTAGAGAGAGAAGGGGGATTCAGGGAGGATACATAGGGGGAGGTGGGACAGAGGAAGGTTCTGAGGGAGGATAGAGAGGGAGGGTACCGGTGGAGGGTACCAGTGGAGGGTAGGGAGGGAGGGTATAATATACAAGACCCACTCTGAATGCCCCACCAGCACCAGGCAGGCCAGCTGCTCTCACCCCTAACACTACACTATTCACCTCAGCTGTCTGGAAGGCTTCCGTCGGCATTCCATAGTGTTTCATTCGTTCATTTATTCAGTAAAGGCTGACAATTGGTCCGGAGTCCGAGCGGAAAATTTTCAGTGAAGAGCGAAGATGTGTGAGAGAGGGCGGAATGTTCACTTGAAGGTGTATTATCCGGAGCCGCTTGTAATGTTGGTATAAATGACCGGACACAAAGGTTGGATGGAGTCCGGTTGTGGCTCACAATGACGGATGTGAGAATGATACCCTGTTTATGAAGAAGGTCACTTCACTTCCAACCAAACCATTGTGCCAACCTCGCTCTTATTTCACTTAGACAGAGAGGCCAAGACACGCGTCATTCTGCCTTTGATGGCACAAATATTTATACTGTACTATACAGTATGTATGTATAATACGGTAATATATATATATATATAACTGGAAAGACAGATAAATACACGGATTGATAAAAAGTACCCTCGTGCAAGTTGTAAACCATTTAGCATTCAAATCATTCATACTTGAAATTATTCCTCGAATAATCCTATGATGAGCAATATTCAAATTGCAGAGAGTGTGTGTGTTCCAATGCCTTATTCAGACTTGTGATGCACCTCATACGTTATGTATAATTACGGCGTCATCAAGAAAATTTCGTGTTTATCTGATTCACGTTCATTGTTGTACTAAATTCTAGTCTCGTGGTCCTCCTGGCTTGTACTCATAAATATTCTATACAATGTACAGTCAAGTGAAAATATATTAACTCACCAATGTTGTGGAGATGAACTAGTTGCGGCGTCACCTTCACGTTTGTCTGATTCACTTTCACTTTCACTGTTGAGCAAAATTTTGGTTGTTCTCTAGATCATTCTCACTTTCAATATTATGTTTGAATGTCGCCAACGCAAATACCTCACAGACGCAAAAAACTATGGAAACTTATAGGAAAACAGCTCGACAATTATTCAATTTGAATTCCACTCGATAGTAAATCACTCCAGACCATTATTCACTTATTTAGTTTGATAAATATAACTAATGGTATGAAACTACATGACCGTATCCGATGATAACGCGTAAAATTTCGCACTTTTTACGGCCTCGCGCGACGCCTCACCTACTGGCGGAGGAAGGAACACTGACACTGAGAGCAATGAGCCAATGATAGGTGAACTCAAGTTGATAAAAAGGAATTATAAATGCGACAGCCAAATAGGTATACTGTGAACCTTATGAATGAGAGTAATAAAGGTGTTCTTGCATATGTGTTTTACTATTTCTCCGCCCGGCAATGATATGGCAACATTGTACGTCTTCCATATATTACTCTCTTTATATAATATACTCCACAAATGTTCACCGAAATTTGACTATACAAGCACATGCCCAGGGAAAATAAATCTTATATGTAAAGTACCCATATGCACTCCTCTATATCATGTCTTTGGGAGTGATGGGAAAATCCTAATTGGCACCTCCGTATATGTGCCACAAGGACATATCTGCGATGGAACTTCAAGGTATTTTCATCATAGGAATTGTCTGTCGTTATTTTATATTTTGTGCTTTATAATGATTTCGTCAGTAATTTTATAATAATCGAACATGTTTATAGTAAATTGAATATTATATTTTAGACAGTTTTCAATGTAAGGTAAAATCGTAATGACAATCAGGTAAGCTGGCCACACCTCACGAGCTCCACCCAGCATTGTCAACGTTGGCTGAGATATGAACCCCGAAACACGAGTAGTGAGCCATGCTTGCTCGAACCAGTCACTGTGCAGGGGAGGGGGAATTAATTGAGGGATAATGTGAGCCTTGATATTCGACACTACGTTTATAAACTGTTAGGTAATGCTAGATACGGGGAATATGGAAGTGTGTGTTATTGGTATCAACAATTGACACATGCAATATGAAGGTATAAACATTTGCTTCATTTAATAAACAGCATTCTGGTTAATTATTCTTTTGCAGTTATTAAACGTCTAAATATTTCACAGCGTTTAATGCTTGATAATAACCACTGAATACATTACAAATAAAGTATACAATAATGCTACCTCAAATCCTTCCTTAAATATCCCTCCCTTGCACAGTTCGAGCGAGCAGAGCTCATTACTAGTGTTTCGGGGTAAATATCTCACCCAACGTTTACAACGCTGGGTGGGGGAGCTGTACCGTCAGCAACGCCACCTGTGTGATTGGCGAGCCAGCTACAGGCACATGGCCTACGTGTCTGAAAAGGCAGTGCAATAAGCATCAAGAATCTCTCTGGTGAATTTGCCATTGTATGATCTCACGTGGTGGTAAGATACGCATCAATCTCCAAACATCCCTGTCATATTTTAATTGTCATTGTTCCTACCAAGCAGATTAATGTAATCTCGGGGCATCTAGCAAACACCGTGACATCAGCTTTTATCTCATAGTATTTCAGCTTACTTCTCGTTGTTTGAACCACATTACACAGTTACATCACCATTCACGTCATATATATCACCACACCACACTCACAGTACAGTAACCTCACCTGCCTCCACACAGCTTCCATTACCACCACCTACATTTCCCACCAACTATACACCACCCACACCTGTATTACCCACACCTGTCCCATCCCAGACATCACAACCCATCAACTATTATATTTGTGTTGTTGTCTCCGTGTGCAGGTCATGGCGGGGTGAACCAGCTGGGTGGAGTGTTCGTCAACGGGCGGCCGCTGCCTGACATGGTGAGACAGAGGATCGTCGAGCTCGCACACAACGGCGTCAGACCCTGCGACATCTCACGCCAACTCAGGGTCTCTCATGGCTGTGTCTCCAAGATTCTCTCCAGGTAAGTTGTGAGTCATTGGTGATACTTGGGAGGCTTCGGCCAGAGGTGACTGAATTTTGTTCTACGCATGGATGTAGAGGTTATTCGATTAGTATAAATTGCCACCTATATGTGTGTGTGTGTGTGTGTCTGAGAGAGAGAGAGAGAGAGAGAGAGAGAGAGAGAAAGAGAGAGAGAGAGAGAGAGAGAGAGAGAGGATGATAGAAAACGAATTGAGTAACTAAATATGCATTATGATTATGAGAAGGTGAAGAAAAATCACAAAGTATATGTTAATCTATTAGCATCGTCTCTTAGCCATAAAATGTAATTAAACCTGGTCTCTGTGGTTCAGTAATATGTATGCAAAGTATCTGCATGATGCCCCACTTGACAGGAAATATTAGTTTCAAGGCCGTCTGAGAGGAGTGACTTGCAAATATTTACAAACCTGTTTACGTTGATAGGTTCAGGATGAAGAACAAAAAAATCAGGGTCAGTGTCACGTTCTTTATTTACTTGCTTACCTGAAGTAAAATTATTGTTTATTGTAGTAGCTTTATTATCTGTGTAATTATTGGGACATTTGGTTGATTTTCGTGCTTTCATTCCGTCTCTTGACACAAATATCTATACTTTACGCCTTATGTATTTCTTTATTTTGCTTTATTAGGTTATTTATATCTTAGTAGTTTTCTTTTTTTTTCCTTATGGTTCATTTCTGCGCAAGGTGCTTATACTGTCTTGGTGGTCGAGATTGTATCAGGTATGGTTGTGACGGCTTGTAACTTTGTGTGAGTGTGTGTGTATGTGTATGTGGTGATAGTGGTTGTTGTGGGGTAGTTGTAGTGCTGGTTGTCCCAGTAACAATTGTGGAAGTGGTGACTGTGGTTTGTTGGAAGTGGTGACTGTGGATGTTGGGGTTGTGAATCAGTGTCTCCTGGACGGCTCACCACACACTGCTGCCAAGGATGGGTTCTCTTCTTTGGTGCCGTTGATATACCGTCCTTCCCACTGAATAATGTCTTCCCTATGTCTGCCACTCTCTCATTCAGTAACCTGGCAGTGTTTTTCCGTCACTCTAACACTGACTTTCCGCAACTTGGCACTGTCTTACTGCAATGTGCCATTGTTTTCCAGCTTTCTGCCTCGATCATCCTGAATCAAATAATTCTGCAGGGCGAGAGGAAAGTGAATATCAAAGAGTTAACAGAGGAGATAGTTATGCGTTTTTTTTAATTAAGTAGAGAATATAAACAGGTGTTTACTTTTAATGCCATAGACATGCATGGTAAGTAGTAATCTGTGCGTGACAAGGCAGGGGTGAGTGAACTCAAGGGTATAGATGTGAGCATAAGGAGAGGTCAACATCGCAACTACTACTTAGTGGAAAGGGTTAAATTTTAATTAAATAATATTCCACAACATTGGTCTGCTTCCATTTATTAACGAGGGATATAATTAAACTTATTTCTAGGTGTGAAAACGTGTCTGTATTTTACCATATATATTATTGATAGAAATTGTGCGTGCTTTATGTTAGCAATAAATTAATTCCACTTCAAAGTTGCACCATTGCCAGCAAAACCGAGCCTGTACGCATTTTTTAAAAACCTGAATAATAGAAATATGAACGTGGACTTCCATGAAGCTCTTTATTATGGGTCTGGTTTTGTGCGCCTGTGATGCTTTTCTCATATATTTTTATTGGAGCATCATTCTCACATGACAAGTGTGTGAGCACAGGGGAAAAGTTTGGGGCGTCACGCACCCCCGCGCCCCACCCTCGCCCTCCACTGCTGCTGCTGCTGCTGTTGTCCCTGCACCGAAAACACTCCATCAAAATACACCACAACACAATTCCATCTCTGTCGACCCCTCTCCCTCTCTCTCGCTCCCCTCTTCTCCCTCGTTTCTTTCCCTCCCTGTCTATCCTCACTTTATCGCTCTCTCTTTTCCTCTTGTCTCTTCCTCGTAACCTCAGCCTTTCTCCCCCCCGTCTTTCTCTTTCCAGTGTTCACTAATAATTCCTTAAATCCTTTACTTCTCCCTTATTCTAAATATGAATTTACTTTCGATACGTTTTCTCCCAATAAGCCCTTTTCTCTTTTCCGAAGATTTCCTTTTCTTTCGTTCCTTTTCTTTTTTCCCATTCCATTTTCTCATCCCAGTAATATTCCTCCTTACCCCCTCTTCAATTGCTCCCGTTTCTTCCTCACCTCACCTTTTCACCCTTCACTCTTCCCTCCTTTTTCTTCCCCCCTTCTAGTCAATGTTTTCCGTATTCTCGTCTCCATCTTTCTCCTCTTACATCCATTTCTCTCCCTACTCCTGCACAGTAACCCTGTCTCCCTCCTCTTCCTCCTCCTTCTCTTTTCTCTCCTTTCTCTCGTGGTATGCATATTCCTCCTCCCTTGTAGAATTCTGAGTCTCCCAC
The DNA here is from genome assembly GCA_034508575.1 of Petrolisthes manimaculis. Classification (NCBI taxonomy): domain Eukaryota; kingdom Metazoa; phylum Arthropoda; class Malacostraca; order Decapoda; family Porcellanidae; genus Petrolisthes; species Petrolisthes manimaculis. The sequence continues at coordinate 285,650 of JAWZYT010001961.1, forward strand.
ACACTCTCTTTCTGTCTGTATATTTGTATACATGTCTATCAGTCAGTTTCTATTAATCTATCTCTCTAACTTCTCTATGTTTAATATATTTACTTACTTATTTTCCAAGTTGCAATAACATCATCATCATCATCAGCCAATTAGTAGACCATAACTACCAGCCTTACATTCATCACGAACATTTGCATCACCACCATCAACTATCATGAACCATCACGACAACCACCAAGACTATTACCACTCTGTCACCACACCGACACTACCACTTACAATTCATACATTTCCCCATCAATCCAACACCATTACCACCACTACCACAAACAACAACAACAACATCAATAACAACTATTCCTTCGCTAATTCTAGCACTCCCTCCCTCTCCATTACCACTACCACCACCACCACCACCACCACTACCACCACCATCATAAACAATAGCATCAACAACAACATCAATAACAACAATTCCCAGTATCCCTTCCCTCTCCACCCCCACCAACACCACCACCACCAACAATTCCTTCACTTACCCATGCAGCAGTCTCTCTCCCTCTCCATCACCAGCTCCACCATCACCCTCTCCATCACCGCATCTCCATCACAAAGTCATCTTCTGGCACACGACCCCATAATAGAGGACTGATGGAACACAATTGGATGGTTATACCTCTCCCCCTTACCTCCCTCCTCCTCCCTCTCCTCCTTCACCTCCCTCCTTATTTTCTTCCCTCCTTACGTTCTCCCTCACCTCCCTTCCTCCTCCTTCCTCTCCTCCCTCACCTCCGACGTTATTTTCTTCCCTCTCTGTTTTTTCAGCCTCACTCCTACCTCCTCTCCTCCCTCACCTCCTTCCTCCTTCTCTTCCACACCTTCCTCTTTTACCTTCCTCGTCTGACACTGAAAGCTCGTCTGGAGTAAGACAATATACACTCACAAAACACGATGCTCTAATTATAGTCTAATACAAGGAATGAAAAAAAGCTACTAGATATATAAAAGAATCTACCACTTCTGGATCGTTTGGTACAGTCCCTCTCCCCTCGCTCGCAGAAACAAAACAAAGTCGTAACAACGGAGACGGATTGAAGTCTGGCAGCGTGACGTCACTCGGCTCCCCCTCCCCCTGGTTATTGTCAAGTAATGGATCCCCTTATGGCCTATATTATGAGTGGAAATTCAAGCTAACTCAGGCAGAATCTCACCCCGCTACTCCCCTAACTCTCCTCTCTCTCCCCTCCGGTTTTCATTCCCCTTGCGTCTCTCTCTCTCTCTCTCTCTCTCTCTCTCTCTCTCTCTCTCTCTCTCTCTCTCTAGTTTATCAAATCATGCCTCTTTTCCTTGTCTTCGTGTTTTCCTCCTTTGCGTTGTTCTTTTCATTACTTACCTTCTCTCTCTCTCTCTCTCTCTCTCTCTCTCTCTCTCTCTCTCTCTCTCTCTCTCTCTCTCTCTCTCTCTCTCTCTCTCTCTCTCTCCGCCTCACCACATGTCGCTCAATATGCTGGTGATAATCCAATTTAATCGACGTTTTAACTCTTTGGAAAATTACGCATCGCCAGAAAGTAGTAGAATTTATGTGCTGCGTCGCCCTCCTTAACTCGATATATAAACAAACACACACACACACACACACACACCAGCATATCCAACGAGACATATTTCTGGTTCACTGGGAGCCTATTACACTCATAGATTCTTAGGCCTATACGAAAGATAGTAGTAGTAGAAGTAGTAGCAGTAGTAGTAGTAGTAGTAGTAGTAGTAGTAGTAGTAGTAGTAGTAGTACCGTAGTCTCAGTATTTGGACCTGGTACTCTGAGAGGAAAATTCACTACTGAGACCACACTATAGATTCATAGACGAGTTATTGTTTGTACTGTAATGTATGTACAGTCGGCCACAGGAATTCGTACACATAGCATTGATAACAAGGGGTCATTATTTTTGCACATGCTGTAAGGAAAATTCTGATGACTGATTCAATTATTAGCCCAATAACATTAGGCCTACTAGGAAAGTTTGGTGTTAGGAAAGTAATGTACTCAATTTTCTAGTTGTTACGAACCCTTAATGTCAGAGTGTTGTATACGAATCCCTGAGGTCGACTGTACATGAATACGTGTTCTGTTGCCTCCATCGCCTAATATCCTGACTCCGTGTAGGATAGTACCATAACCTCATGTTAGTATTGGAAATAATAGCAGTAAACAAGTACCAGGCGACAGTCAGGTAATCTTGGAGTGTGTGGAGCATTATCCGATATTGCCACTTGGACTGTGTTGAAGTGTACCAGCTTTGAAATATGATAGGCCTTGGCAGTGGTTTAAATAGCTTTGAAGAAAGCGCTTTTAAAGACATCAGTCCATTAACAGATCAAATCAGATCTCTTCTTTATATAATGCTGTTCCAATGGTCATTTAGTCTAGTTATATTAACACCTTCAATATTTTACATACCATGTATTCAAAGAGTAAAATGATGGATAAAAACTATTGACCTTGAATGTGCCTTACTCGCTGACAATATTTAAATTTACACAATATAGCGGGTTCATTGGAGGGAGAAATTGTGTTTGTGTAAATCTGAGACCTTCCGAATACAAGTAGTCAGTCAGTTGGTCCCATGAAATAGTTCTTATGCCACTCTTGTACTGAATTATATAGGAAATTTTTGTTCTCTCGCGGAGTGTAGTTGGCCACAGGAATTCGTACACACACACACACACACACACACACACACACACATACACATACACATACACACACACGAACCACAGTTTTGTATTTGTAATCACATAAATGCACAGCACCCACTAACAGGCATTCCACCTTGCATGCAGACTCATTCAGGTACAGATACACACACTCATAAACACAAAAGATGTTCGTATACTCATTTACATTCCTACAGACAAACCCAAGCACCGGCAGCTTTACTCACACTAGCAGACCTTTATTGATTCTGAATCATGATGCTGATGTGACGCATAATTTATTTTGTGATAATAACGGTAATTGAGAATGCATTAGTAATGATAGTGCCTTGTATGTACCGGCAAATAACTAATTATTCGTGCATAAACTACCCAGGTAGAAAATCCATATCATATTGAAATTTCTTTGCCAACATCTTTGAAAGAACAATATGATTCATTAGGATACTGTATTGTACAGTAAGGTTATGAGGCAACTGACACCTCCAAGTAATGTCAAAGTACTGTATGCATGCATATGTATGTAACTAGTAATGTATGTATCGTACTATGTATATATGAATGTCAACTTGTATGTATATCAGTGTGTATGTGTGTGAACTCTCTTAGAAGGGAGAGTGATGGTGTATCAAGGGACTAATCCAGACAATGATATTATTTCCATCTCTCACAAGTCTCCCTACTTTCCTCATTTTCCCTCTCCTCTCCAATACCTCTCATGCTCCCCTCCTCATAACACCCTGATGCTCTCCCACTCCCCTAGTGCCCCGCTTTTCCCTTTCCTTTTCTCTCTCTGCTCTCTATCCTTGCTCCCCTCACCCGTTGCTCCCTCGGTGTCCGCATGTCACTGTCTTGTCTCTAGGGCGACAACTCCCCCTGCCCTCCCCCTCCCCTTCCCACGACGACACATGTCTGGCGGTGAGGCAGGAGGCACCAGGGGCCATAGTCTGGTCTCAAGGGCAGGGGTCTGTCAAAGGGACTGATTTACAGGTAGTTCAGTGAAATTTTAAGGTGTTTATTTCTTATAGGTAAGTTGAAGGCCTATTGATTCCTTCAAATTGGGATGCAAAACAGATTCAATACTCGTATGTTGGGGCACTCGTCTTCTTACATAGTCTGGAGCAATCAAAGTTTTTCATAGATGACTCGGTTAATAGCATTGGTAGAATGACAATAAGTGAGCAGGGAGTAGGCATCATTGTAAACATATATATGACGAAGTAGGTTTGAAGGATTAGAGAGGAAGAAGAGGTCATATCCACACATACTAACACGTACTGTAGCCTACATACACCCACGTTACCACTTCACCAAGTCATCAGTCGGAATGTGATCACGTAATTAACCAGCTGTTGCCCGGATGTGGGGGAGGGACTAGGGTGAGTTGGGGTACACTCATAATTATCAAGGATTGGGTAAGGTGAAGCAGGAGAGGGATAGTAGGCCTTAATTGAGAGGTTGAGGCAGGATGAAGATATAGAGGTGAATTAGACACCGACCCGGAGAGTTGGGTTGCCTCGGGGAACTGAGGATAGAACAAGGCACTGGAGTAGGTTTATGACGAGCACGGATTAGGTGTGTCAGGAAGGATGAAAAACTGGACATCACACACACACACACACACACACACACAGACACACACCATGCAGCCCCACGTCGCCCCCATCCCATCGTCCCTGGTCAGTTACACAGGGGAACTAATAAGAGCATATGTGAGGGCCGGACACCCAGGCCCAATTGCCCAGTCAACCTCAACATTTTGTGTATATCCCATTTGCATTCTGATGGAGGTCCTGTCGCGCCATCTGCCTCTCTGGTTAGGATCACTTTCCCTTTCACACTTTGCCTGTTATATGTCACTGCGTTTTTACTGACGTGTTTGCCTCTCCTTTTTCTCTCTTTGTTTTGTTTTGTTTTGTTCTCTATTTTGTCTGTAGTTGTTGATGGCGTTACTTTCTTCTCTGATTTTCCTTCCCTTGGCAGGATAACTGTATCTCTTACTGTCAAAATAATATTGTTTTAATTCCCCATACTGAATACGATAGATTTTATTGTAATTCTATTATGATGGGTTAATCATTTCCAGATCATTTAGCATTTCCCTTGCCATAACTAACTTCTGTATCGTAAAAGTTCTTTATGAAGTGCTTACTCTTGTGTGATATTGAAGAACGAGGGCAATGGTTATAGATATTCTTTATCTGGATGAGTTATATAAAGTGTTCGCCCTCATACTATCATATTACCCTTTCACTCTTTCTTTGTCTCGTCAAATTAGTACCAGCTCCTCATTTCTTTTGTCTCCTTCTCCTCACATTCACGCTTTATTTTTTTAATACGATGCTTTCATAATTGCGTCATTCATATTCATTTGACTTATAATCCATCGAAATCCATTCTCGGTGGATCTGCATCTTTAATCCACAGCTGTCATTCGTCTCCCATTCGCTAATCCATCCATCCATATATTACCCTGTCAGTTCTTCACTTCAGTCATACTTCTACACGTACATTCATTCATCCATTCATTTACTCATTCATTATTTGTTAATTCATTCATTCATCCATCCATCCATCCATTCATCCATTCATTTACTCATTCATTCTTTGTTAATTCATTCATCCATCCATTCATCCATCCATCCATCCATCTACTCGACCGTCTAGCACCATCCAAGATACCACAGTTCCCTTTCGTCCTCCATTCTTAATAATAATAATAATTGTACTAGACCTCAGCTAACCACCAAACAAATAAACAAACCCCAACTTGGGTCAGTAACAGAGTGAAGTCATAGTCATCAGCTCCATACCACTGTTACACCCACCACCACCACCATCACCATCACCACCACCATCACCATCACCATCACCGAAACCACCAGCATCACCAACTCCGCCACCCGCCGCCACTGCCACTCACTCCCCGCCACCCCTCGTCAAAACAGATCGTCCGGGCTCCTAAAATCCTTGGCTAACTGGCTCCTGGAAGTGTGTTTTTCGTTCGGGTGGCGAGCGATCTGGTGTGGAAAATTGTGCAGTCTAATTATGTCTTCAACCTCGTCCATTATGGGTGCCGGAGGGGAGAGAGAGAGAGAGAGAGAGAGAGAGAGAGAGAGAGAGAGAGAGAGAGAGGAGGGGAGTAGCTAGTGGTGAGGAAAGTATACTAACATCATGGAGAGAGAGAGAGAGAGAGAGAGAGAGAGAGAGAGAGAGAGAGAGAGAGAGAGAGAGAGAGAGAGAGAGAGAGAGAGAGAGAGAGAGAGAGAGAGAGAGAGGTGAGGGGAATGTGGACACAGTTGTGAAAGAAAAAATATTGAAGAAAAATAAAGACGGATGGAGGAGAGAAGGGTACTGGGTATAGAGATGAAATGACGGGAGTGTGGAAGCAAGGATAGAGGAAAGGTGTGTTGGATGGAAGAATATAGAGTCGTGTAAGACGGAGGTACAGGAATGAGAATTACCACGGTATGCAAACAACCAAATATAAAATGTTACATCGAAGGCTATAAAAATGGAGGCCTGCTACGTATGTTTCACTGATAACATAATAACATCAGAAAACATGCAACATTTAACATTTCCCTACTTGGCATCCATAGAACTGAGTCGCTTCGTACCACAACACTTACTAAACCACTCACCATTCAACTAACTAACTCATCCACCGAGGCCTGTAGATAAGGGTAATTAAATGGAATACTAAAAGGATTTAATCTTTAGCCAGGGACTTCGTTAACAATAGGGGTGTGAAGGGTCCACCTCTTTTATTTTTGCGTTGCTATTAACCAGACAGAATGTATTGGATACTCTACAGGTCTAGGAAGTTCATGAATGTCCCTATATTCTAATCTATATAGTTATTAAAGAGTTTTGTGCATGTAATTTGGGGTTACGGTCGAGGGGATTGTATAATATGAGACTTCCCAAGAATTACTGACACGAAAGGAGAGATGAATATAGATAATTATGTCGAAGGTTTCCCGACTATAATAATCCAACGATCTTCTCTGTCTCGTATAATATTTCCTTCATCTCAAACCTTGTCCCAGCCTATCACATCTAAGACAATGCAGACAAATGTAAATATAACATGAGATGCCACCACAGGGAGAAAGAGAATCAGAGCTCGAGTCCCCAGAGATGTAATGTCTGTTTTAAGCCTAACATGTAAATTATGGGTGTAGTTTGTTGTCGGTGAACTGGAGGTCTATTAGTTTCATCAACCAAGTGGAATCCTTACTTGTATACTTAGGAGGTTTCAAATACACGTACACAAACACAAAAGCTGAACCTGATATGCAGTTACGTAAGTGTGAGAGAGATACAAATTAGAACAAACACCATACTTGTCCGTGACAAAAAATAATTTATCCGTGACTAAAAACAAAACATAAGATCACTAACAGACAGATCCGATCCGTAACACATCAAACAATCCATGACAGCATAAAATATACTCGTAAAATGGTCACATGTGCAGACAGGAGTCCGTGATTTAACAGTTGAACTTAGCAAAGAAGCTATCCATGTTAGAGTACCCTAGGGATGCCTTCTTGATATCCCCTTAGGCCGTAATACACCGCTTTTAGTGTACCGGTACTTGTTGTAGCTGTGGCAGTGTGCAAAGTTTCGGGCTGTGGGGTGTCACAGGTGCCGCCCATATGGCACTGTGTCAAGTATTATAGGCGATGATAGGCCCTACTTTGTTACCTACTTCCTCCACACCTTGACAGTCATACATATATATATATATATATATATATATATATATATATATATATATATATATATATATATATATATATATATATATATATATATATATATATATATATATAATAAGAATACACATATAAGAATAACAGTCCTGAGAGAGTGCCACCCCCACCCCATAAGTGCCACATGGCCAGGCCCGTGAACACATTAGTCAGGCGGCGTCACTGTTGATTTGTTGTGGTGTTGAGGTGTAAGATGGCGGACGTGTTTAGTGCTCCTCCCGCCCCAACCTTTCACCCACTATTTGTCAACTCAGTCATCACCATCAGTCACCATTACCATCACCATCTCTCACCAGCTTCCCTTTAACCCCGTCTGTCATCAACATCGTTTCTCACTCTCATTTTGTCATCATTGATAACTTATCAGTGTCATATCTATTGCATTAGCGATACCATCAACACCACTTACTTTCTCTGATACCATTCTTCCCCCAACATGATAGTTTATAACAAACATCACCTTTGCCACCCATCTACAACACCTTCCTTTTTCTCATAAGCACGGTAAACACCATGGATTAGTCCTCCCATCACCAAAATGCGTCAAACACCATAAATAACACCATTCATCATTGCTAACACCATTGCCATGTTTTACACATAGCATAGCACGATTATTACTGGCAAGCAAAGTATCAGGGGATATGCAAATACAATTGTTATTTTGAATCATGCAGCTTTTGTATCGTGGCCACACAGTACCTCGGATCATGGACACTTGGGTACCATAGCATCGTAAATGGCCGCGTGCATTGTGGTTGTTAACACAGACATGGCTGAGTTGAGGAAGCAGTCGTGCACACCATGTTTCAGTTAATTTAGGATCTCATGGTTCCGCAGTATTAAGTTGCCTGCACACTGACCATGCATTATTATACATTGTTTGCAATGTATATTCCTTTCATTTTTATTTCAAAAGGGAAGCTTGTTTTTCCCAAAGAGAATAATTATGAAATATATTTGTTGGGAGCAAAAATATCAGCAAGATACGGTATGTTTAATATGTACTGTACATGGAGTACATTAAAATAGCACCGTCATTCGTGATTTCTACAATCCGTTTTACTTATTGTTAGTTTAATATATTTTCTTCTGCTGAGTTGAATTCTGTGTTACCTTTCCTAAATTTATAAAGATGCATTATTATCATGTTCGGACAAAGCGAGAGATGTTATTATTTTTTACATTTTTAATGGATGAACCTGGGTTATACATTTTGTTGTGAAATCTTGAGTGGCAGCTGTTTGTAGACACCCAGAGCAAGACGGTACCCGATCTCACCCTCTTAGTGATTGCAATCATGGTTGTTCTCACGTTCTCGAGACCAGCTCTCTCACAACACCACCATGACTCTTTCTCACCGTCCTCAGTTGCATAGCGGCTGCTGTGTTTGTTATATCTCGGTTGCTACGAACACATCATCTATATTTTTGGTATCCATGCAGGTATCATATATGGTAGATGATAAGGGATGGTATTACAATTAGCTAAGGTAATTAGTTTGGGTGAAGAAGGTGAACAGGGGTGAAGAGGAAGGAAGAAGGAAGAGGGAGGGGAGAGGAAACTCGTAATGGGGAGGGATAAATGAAGAGAAGGAGGGAGGAAGAAGGAGAATGGAGAGCACTACCTTACCACAATTTAAGCGAAATTTTCAGCTCTCCGAATTTCAGGAAATCTTCCTCCCCATCACGTCTCCACTTCCTTTTTTCTTCCTTCCTCTTCTTTCTGCTTCCTAGCCCACTGCCTTTCCTTCCTGGTGTAGGAAACTAAAACAGGATTCAATCACACACACTCCCTTTGAAGGCTCTATTCTGCTCTATATGTTGGCTTTTTATTGCTCCGTGTGTAATTTCTTATCAACTCCTATAATATAGACCCACACCACCTCCCTATAAAGATCCACACCACTCTTCTATATAGACCCATACTAACTCATAATGGGCATGATAAAAGTTTCCATATCGCTCCCTTTAGGGGTTCTCACCTGCATCTTTTGTGGACTAACCTACTCTCTCTGAAGACAGCAATCTGTTCCCTTTGTAGATTTCACTGAGCTTGCCTTTCCCCGTGAGGACTCCAAGCTGCTCCTACCATCCGTCTCAATCCTGTTTATTCCCTTCAAAAATCCCCAAATTCCCATGAAAGTACTCTCATATAGCGTCTGCGGCCGCCTTAAATTGAGTCTTGAAGGCCGTGAGCAATTCTGGTCCTTGGGTTTCCAGGCCACAAGGTCGACCAGTCGGTGTCTCCGCCCCCTGCCCCCCTGGCCCCTCTCCGGGAATGTTTTCAAAGTTGGAATGGGAATTTTGTTGCGTTCCAGAGAGGCTAGAGGGGGAGGAAGTTTGTCTAGGGAAGCTGGGTCTATATTCCAGCAAGAAGTTGATCTTGGAATATGTTCTCAAGATTTATAGTGAGGAGAGAGGCTCAGGACCACTTTGTTGTTAGCTCCTGAGGTGAGTGGCAGGAGGGGGAGGTTAGGAGGAAGTAGGGAGAGAGGGAAATAGAGCTCGAGAGCAGAAGAAGAATGGAGGAAGAGGAATGGAAGGAAGGAGGCAAGGAAATATAATAATGGGAGAGAGCAGTATTGTAAACTGACGAACTTGTCCAACATGCATTAAGATTTGTAAACAAAGGTGTGTGAGTGTAAACAGTTGTTATGACACAAAGATAGGAATTATAAATTATGTACTTATGTGATAGCTCGAGAAAAACCTATACGGTACAGAAATAAGTGGTGGAAGGAGAACTGCTGCTGCTGCTGCTGCTGCTTGCTTGATCAATATCTGAGGCTGAAACTGGCCCCCCATACCACTTCTCACGCCTTCGTCAGTTTTGTTAAGCCTACAGTACAATCTCTCTCTCTCTCTCTCTCTCTCTCTCTCTCTCTCTCTCTCTCTCTCTCTCTCTCTCTCTCTCTCTCTCTGCATTTCATCTTCAACTCTTTACGTTGTCCTTCATCTCCATCTACCCCTCTTCCTTTCGTGTGTTTTTTATTTTACTCGTTCAAATTGTGGTAGGAAATGTATTTTAGGCAACAACAAAAAGAAAAATATTTTAGAAACAACTGTTAACATAAAGAGGCAAAACACTTGAAGGAACGAAAGCGTGTACGAGTGAGCGAAGGATTTGGAGGAAAGGGGTCGTCATCCCCTTTAGATTCATTAGCATAAAAGACTTGGAGAGTCTTTGGGTTGCCATACTTCCCGCCCCTCTTCCACTATTTACTGCACAGGCTCACTGTAGTCTCATCACAAGTCTGATATTCAATGAGTCAGTGATTATCTGAGGTAGTGGGTGAGTAAGATGCCCTCTGAATCCTTGTACTGAATAACTAAATCATCCTTCGAATCAGTGAGTCAGCTGACCATTAGGTCTTACTTGCTTGGTTTTACCATCTTTTTGTATCTCAACTTCCTCCAGATTTTAATGATTGTCACAAGATATTTGTATGTTACTGTCGTTTAAGTACCCAACTGACTTTTGCTACCGGTATCGTGAATCGCTCCAGGACCCAGTGACTATTAATAGCTCAATGCTTGGCAAAACTACAAGTAAAATTGAGATCCCAGTGCACCACGCTTCTCACAACATAAACCATAATTTTAATATCGAGCACAGAGGGGACCATTAACTTCCAATTTTAACCTAAAATGAGATTACTTTAGCTTGTATAATAAACACCATTAGATATACCGATAAAGTTTACTCTGTGAGAGCTGCTTAGAGTGTTCTATATTCATTCCCTTACCGATATACATACTTGATAAACTAATGCTTTTTCGGCGACATAACTGCAGTGTTGGACGATAAAAGTTTCAGTGATATTTTTATTTTCATCGTCCATCTTTGAATGTTCGTTCACAAGATAGATTTTTTATTCAGAAGCTTAATTAAGTATAGCAGTGATTTTCTGGTGAAGTTTCTCCCTCTCACCGTGCTGTTTTATTTCTCTGATTAACCTTTCCCCTTTTCATCCACTTTTTTGGGGTTCCCTTTCAGTTCTTACTCATAGGTCCTCATGTTCATTCTTTCTTTACCTTTCCTTTTCTCACTCCCTTCATCCTTTCTTTCTCCTTCGTTTTCCCTGGCCCTCCTTTCCAGCCTAGTCCCAGGGGGGCGGCGGGCCCTGAGTGTGGCGGGAAATGACTCAAACCATGTGTTGCTGCTCATCTGAATAATCCAATCAGGCGCCGCAGTGGAGGGCCTAAGGCGCGGTGGGGGCGGGTGTGGCCAAGAATTAGGGGGGCCGTCGAGCCCAACCCTCCTCCCATTCTTACTCAGCCCCTTTCCTTATTCTTCTTTCTTTCTCTTCACTCGGTCCTCTTCTCCATTCTTCTGTTCTTTCTCAAACTATTCTTCTTTTCTTTCTCCAACTCATGCTATTTCCATAAGTACTTTCACAATTCAATATCTTCCGTCACCTTCTCAAAATCATATTTTCATATGCGTCTTAAGACCAGGTTTATCTGTGTGTGTGTGTGTGTGTGTGTGTGTGTGTGTGTGTGTGTGTGTGTGTGTGTGTGTGTGTGTGTGTGTGTGTGTGTGTACCCACTTATTTAAGAGTGGGTGAGTAAGACTGGTGGTGGCTGTGAGGTAAGCCTACTCAGCTTTGAGATGTATGGTGTAGGCTCCTCGATAATGTGATTAATGTAACTGAAAATTATGCATGTTTGAGCTTTCATATTCGAAAAGTGAAATGAATAGTACTAAAATTGACTTTTCACTTTTCAGATGCTTTAATTTCCTTGATACATTAACGGCTTCGCTAACCAGAGTACCAACTAACTGGAATGAAGGAGAGATCTACAGTGATATCATATGCACGAGTGACTAACTAATACTAACCCCTCTGTTTTTGTTTTATTTCATTTCTCTTTGTCTAACACCTATCTAGAAATACATACACTGACCATTCACCTTTGCAAACAAATACAAATACTAAGCAAGTAGTTAGCCCCACTAACACTAACCATGTCCATGATCATACAGATGTCAATTGTTGGTATCAAGGGTATTTTTATATTAATTTACCTAAGAAGACCAACACACACACACACACACACACGCACGCACACACACACACACACACACACACACACACACACACACACACATACACACACACGCACACACACACACACACGCACACACATACACACACACACACACGCACCATGTGACTTTTGCAGGTACTACGAGACGGGGTCAATCCGGCCTGGTGTGATCGGTGGGTCCAAACCCAAAGTGGCAACACCGACGGTGGTGGATGCCATCGCTAACTACAAGAAGCAGAACCCGACCATGTTCGCGTGGGAGATCCGTGAGCGGCTTCTGGCTGATGGAGTGTGTGACCAGGAAGGTGTACCATCTGTCTCCAGTATTAACAGGTGGGTCAAGGCCACGCCTTACTTACCTGCCCCTGCTTCTCTTCTAGATATTACGAGACCGGTAGCTACAAGGCCGGAGTCATCGGCGGCTCCAAGCCCAAGGTGGCCACGCCCGTGGTGGTGGACGCCATAGCCAGGTACAAGCGTGAGAACCCCACCATGTTCGCCTGGGAGATCAGAGACAGGCTGCTGGCCGAGAATGTTTGTACCCAGGAGAACGTTCCCTCCGTGTCCTCCATCAACAGGTAACGTCGCCACCACACCGGAGACCCTCGCTGCCTGCCTGCCTGACTGCCTGCCTCTTGCACATTGGAAATCATTGTGTTGCACCAGCATCCTGGCAGCTACTGGACGTGTTGGTTACAACCGTCTTTTGGCCAAGTTTCTTATCACACCGCCACGTGTTTTATGTGCCCTCATACTCTCTTCCTGCACCTGTGTATTGTGTGTCAGCACCCAGTGTTTATAATGCTGTGTTAGCACTTGTTTTATAGGCTGTACCCGCACGTAGTGTTACTGCCTTAGATACCTGGCACCAATATCCTCTCATGTAGCACCATGTTACTGAGGTTGATTGCTTTGCATCCACTAGTGTTAGAAATAGTTTATAACTTTTCCTGTAGATCCTTAGCTGATATATGTTTGATTTTGCCCTGAAGTCCCGACAAACTGAGTCCAACGTAGTGCCTCATGTGAATGATACCGACTACCAACAACGTTGTACAGAGAGATGTGGTACTGACATGGCCAGAATAGTAAGACAATATATTATGTGTGTATTGAACAATATATAAACTATGGATACTTATAAAGTACTACACGGACTTTAGGCATTACTCCATCATGATGAGGTTACCATAGGATGTGAAAATTTCGATCTTTATTACTTTCCTCGTCTGCTCCTCTTATTATATCTTCATTTATTCATCTCCCAGTGGACCTACATTTTCAAGAGAAGGAATTAGAGTCAATGTACAGTCTTTTTTCACATCTGTGGTTTTACTCGACATTTTCAGTGGAAGTGATATTTTAATGTAGTGAGATATGAGGCTCCCGGGTGGTCATTGTAGTAGTGCCTCCTTGTGCTACAATGCCTGCCTGTGCTCTGGTTTCCTGAACTTCGTACTCACTTTTTTGTCTCTCCCCATTCTCTCAATTCAGTATTTTTTTCTACTATGTTTCCCTCTTTCTTTCCACCTTCCAGTCTCCAGTTTTGCAACATTCTTTATTTTTCCTCTGAAGTTATATATATTGATATTAGCTTTCTCGAATCATAGGAACTGTGGCGACCGAGACCAGAGTAACTATGGCCTCAACACAGTAATGCGGGGTTTATGTTTAATACGGGCGCGACCCTCTCGTTATCCTCTTCCTCTTGGCTCATTTGCATTGCAGAGTGAGGCAGACGAGGCAGTCCTCAGGGGCGCCGCCCCCCGCCCCGCCCTGCCAGCCTAACTTGCTCACGCTCTCACATACCACCTCAGAAATCTCACTTGCCACTACCACCGTCTGAAGTAGTGATGTTTACTTAACATTAAGGTTATAAGTCAGCGCCTCAAAAATAGTGTGACAGTAACCTGCATTTTACAACAACATCAGCAACAACAACAACAACAACAACAACAACAACAACAACAACAACAACACTCCCCAGACCAAACACTGAGCCTCATCACCGGAGTGTTGACCTCGCTAATGACCTCATTCAGTGTCGCTCGTGTCTAAAAACTGACCTTAGTATTTCCTCTCGACCTCTGTTTCCCTATCACCCTCCCATTCTCTCTCTTTAACTCCCTCATTTACCCTCCTTACTTTCCTTAACTTCATTGTTGTTACCCTCTCTCAACCATTCTTATTGCTTCCCTTCTATACTCTTTCCTTTCCATCCCGTAATTATTCCTTTTATTCGTTGTCTTCTTCACGCCTGTCCTTCCCTTTCTAACTTTGTGTCTTTATTACAGTTACTACATCTTTCCTTCATCTAGTATTTTCGTCGGGTTCCCTTATTTGGCTTCACTGTTACCTCCAACTTGGCTTAAAACCAGAAATCCCTTAACCCGTGCCTCTATTTTCAACTTCCCATTGAATAACATCCTTCTCATATCCCCAAACATAACCCATTTGAACGATTAATATTAAAAAAAGGAGAGGAAAGGAGGAGAGAAAACAAAACAAAACAAAATACGAAACCTGACAAAATGGAACAAGAAGAGGATAAAGGAAGGTGCATGAGAGAGAAATTTTAGATTACAAACAGGGAGAAGACTGGTGTTATTCCAGACACCTTAATCAACGTACACTCGTAGTCTTACATAAATTTTCCACGCTCACTGGCCTTGACCTGGTCATTCCTCGTATGATTTGCTCCTCTGTTCTAAGTCGTCACCTTTAAATATTTAATATTTCTCAAAAAAAGTACAGAGAGAGAGAGAGAGAGAGAGAGAGAGAGAGAGAGAGAGAGAGAGAGAGAGAGAGAGAGAGCATAAAACTGGCAGCTGAGGAGGAGCAGCCAAGCAACAAATCTTAGGTCCGCCATCTTGATCTTCCTGGAGGGTAAAACTTGTCACGTTGACAGATGAAGATCACGCCGCGTCTCCACCCCTCCACCTACTCCTTCCCTCCCATACTCCATCACTTCTTTAACCTTTCCTTTCCTTTTCCTTTCCTTTTTTCTTTACTCTCTCCATTCGTTCCACGTCACTAGCACTGACTAATTACCTAACTGAATGAGTGAATTAATGACTGAATGAATGAGTTATTGACTGACTGACTGAATGAATGAATAAATGAGTTAATGACAGACTGACTGACTGAATGGATGAATGCGTTATCGACTGATTGACTGACTGATTGAATGACTGAATGAATGAATGAGTTATTGACTGATTGACTGACTGACTGAATGAATAAATGAATGAATGAGATATGAACTGATTGATTGACTGCCTGACTAATTCCTTCTTACCATTTTCCTCTGATCATCCCTATATCCCCACTTTATCTCTGCCTTCCTTCTCTTACCACCAGCATCCTTTCCACCATGTTTCCTTTTTTAACTTTCTTCCAGACTCCTCTCGCTCGCCACTCTTTCCTTCCTACCTTGCTCTTTCTCTCCTCTCTCTCTCTCTCTCTCTCTCTCTCTCTCTCTCTCTCTCTCTCTCTCTCTCTCTCTAACAGTACCTTCCTTCCAGATCCCTTACTTTATCACTCTCAGTCTCTCTCTCTCGCTTCTTTAATGTTTCACTTGCCCACTTTTTACAGTCACTCTGGTTTCCGTACTCGCTCCTCGTAGCTTCCTCATTCGTGCATCTTGGTTTTCTCACTCGTTCCCTCATGCTCCTCTTTCGTTCACTCTTACTCCTTTCCTTCACTCTGGCTGGCTCCCGACTCTAAATTAGTTTCTCTCTATTTGAAGCCTGGGATTATCACTCTCCAGCCGGGTTGCCTCAGCCCTCTCAATCTCCCACCAGGCCTCCACCAGACCCTACCCTCCCTCACACGTTCACTGGGAGGGCGGGAGACGAAATTGAGAGCATACAAGGAAAAGAAAAAAAAGGGAAATAGACACTGAAATAATGATCAGAGTGAGAACGATCTAAAATAATATGTAATTTTTATATGTTGGAGTATTGAATTTTTTAATACGGAATGTTAAAATAACCTCTAAAACTTGAATGTACCAGCATTTACTCCATGGAAATGATCGCTTGAAAAAAAATATTATAGGAGTGAGCTTATTTAAGAAGGCTGTGTGGAATCAGGGGAATCCCAGAGTGAGAAAAATAGAGAAAAAATTGCTAGTAAAGATAATAACGCATAACGTTTATTAAAACTAATAATTATGAAGGGTGACATCATGCTTGTTAATACCTACTGCAAGCGCCGGCATTTTGCACACAAGACAAATTATCTGTGCAGGAAGAAAAAAGTAGAGTTGGTGGTCGACCTTGAAGAGGAAGGAGTGTTGTGGGTGGAGATGATCCTTATACTGACTCACACGTTTCATGATCAAGAGAAAATCTGTACAAAGAGCATTTAGGGAGATATTTTGATGTGCTTAAGTCTAGATATAATAGTAAAGATAAAATACAGTTAGGGAGTTATTTTGATGTGCTTAAGTCTAGATATAATAGTAAAGATAAAATACAGTTAATCTCAATACGGTCATATCGTTTGTTTCTCCCCTAGGTAAACAGTTTTCAAAGGAGTAAGATCTTAGATATTCTTCTCAAGTTACTGCACAAACCCACTCATGTGTGACAAGTTTTAGAAGGGCGGTAGACCTCTTTATGCTGTCTCACTTCTGGGTACAAAGCAAAATACATATGGGTAGACTTGTGACCCAGTATATGATAAATGTGAAGTATGAATGCACTCAAGCGTTGCAACTTTAAGATATATCTGGTGGTGTTGAACTGCACTCAGACCCCGGTGTGATCCCGACACACTTGCTGCTTCCTTCCCTCTGCTACTGACTTCATCGATTTTCCTGGGAGATGATGATGATGATGGTGGTGGTGGTGGTGGTGGTAGTGATCTCTCTCTCTCTCTCTCTCTCTCTCTCTCTCTCTCTCTCTCTCTCTCTCTCTCTCTCTCTCTCTTTTTACCAGTAATTAACATGATATTCCCCGCTACTTTCTTACCTTAATGATGTCCGTCTATCACCTGCGGAAGTTCAAACGACGTCAGGATGTTTAGGGAAGGCAAGTTGGTGCGTCTGTGGTCATTACTTCCTTCCTGCTGAGTTTTTTCCCTTTTCATTGTCTTTCCCTATATTTTTTGTCTTGTCTTTTATGTTCTTCCTTTACTCTCCTCAGCTTCTTCTACGTTAGTTTTATTTAGCTTTTATTTTTTACACTGCATCTTTCATGTATATATTTTTTTTTATCCCTTTCTCTTTCACAGCTTTCTTTTTACTGTCATTCCCCTTATTAGTGTTTATATTATCCAGTTATTCTTCAGCTCTTCTTTTGTTAATTTTATCTTGTCTTACTTATTTTATCTTTACTTCTCTTCTCTGCCTCTCCTTGATTCCGTTTACCCAAGTTCTTCCTCACAACTCTCACCCTTTATTATATAGTATCCCATCTCTAATAATTTCTAGCAACTCCCTCCTTTCACTATCTTACCACTTCCTACCTCTTCGCTTCACACCTCTCTCTCTCTCTCCATACTACCGTCCCATACCGCTTTTCATTCTCACAGCTACTCCACTCCACATTCTCCCATCTCTCTCTCTCTCTCTCTCTCTCTCTGCCCAGCTCCCTCCCACGTCCCTCCCCTCCACCACCCTCCAGAGACCATAAGGCAGGGTGTTCACAAATGAGTGAACATCAACAGGACCTCATAAACAGACCCTCCCGTCGCCACCTGCCACACCCCCTGCTTCTGTCCTTTTGCCCTCCGGTCTGGCACCCCTGAATTGATGATTGATGATGTACTTATGTAATTATAGCACATATAAAGTCATCGATTGTCACTAAAGCTTTTGACGTTGGACATTAATAGCGACCAAAAAAATAAAGATTTCTAATAAACTTTTAATATTTTGTTGACATTGAAATATCTTCTTAGGTTAAAGCAGGTGGTCTGCACCGCTGATAACCCCGAGTGGCTAAATATTTACAGACGGAAGGTTAGCTCGCTTGACTTTTAACTCTATAGGACGAGGAAATCAAATTCACGTAGAAGAGAGGCAGATAATCGAGCTTCTGATGGTAACAATTAGGCAACCGACCGCTCGTAAAACATCTTATTTAGCATCTTGACAAACGCAGTATTTAGAATTTACCCTAGCTTTCCTCTTTTTGTATGACTGGGTGCTAGTTTTAAATGTGGTGACGTGTGTTAGATAATGAAATCGACGATCTGGGTAACTAACTTGCTTTGTAAGTGCAATGTTGAAACATGAAACGAAATCTATAAAGCTAATTCAATCTTTTTTAACTTTTCATCATTTTTGTTCTGTGTGTGTGTGTGTGTGTGTGTGTGTGTGTGTGTGTGTGTGATGTCAGAGTGCATGTGAGTGCATGGATGAGTAAGCACTGACTGAGTGTGAGTGCTTGAGTGAGTGAGACTGACAAAGTGTGGGTTATGTCAGTGTGTGAGTGTTTGAGAGAGTGAGGCTGATAAAGTCACCACCTCGCCTGAGTGACTATGGAGATTAAACAGCGAGTCACCCCTTCCCATTTTCTGTGTCGAGCAATGGTGCAGAAGTAATGGTGGCGCCAACTGTGAGGCTGCCTGGTCCTCCACCCTTCCTCCCCTCCTCACTTACTCTCTCATTTTCTCACATCAATCTATCCCCTCAAGCCTCCCTTCCTCCCTCTGTCCTGTCAATATCTCTTGTAACACGTGTAGTCTACAAATAGTTATGTGTACTCAACTCACGGTCTACCCTGTCTAACAATTCCTGTCGCATTAAAATAAAAAACGTTCCCTGAATTTTGTGTGATAGTGGTTTACTTCTCGCGCTTTACCACCAAGGAGGAGCTCTCCAGTGAGCTTCGGTAACATCTATTTACACCTGCGAGTCTACCAGCTACGTCGGTCTGGCCTCCTGGCTAGCTGGCGAGCCTACTACTCCACCAAGCTTTACTAATGGGAACTCGATGCTCTCATGTTCACTTAATTATTGCACTCAGGGAAATGGTGGCTCGGCGGCCGACTCATTGATGTAATTGATGAGTGAATATGTCATGTGTGGGGGTCGTTGAGCGGGGTGAGGAGGGGGGCAGGAAGGGGGCCAGTGTTGTTACTCTGGTACTGTACCCTGTCCCTCCCCTTCACTTCTCTCCCCTCTTCTATTCACTCTCTCTCTCTCTTTCTCTCTCTCTCTCTCTCTATCTCTCTCTCTCTCTCTCTCTCTCTCTCTGTTATTTTCATTGACATTTTCCTTGATTACACCTTACTTTCATTCTCACCTCTTTAATTTCTCATTTCCTATAACTCCGGCCTCTGCATCATCTCTCATTCCAAGTGTGTAGGACACACGGTAAGTGTGTCCTACAATTCCCTCTTGGTTGTCAGATCACCCTTCCCCCCGTCCTCCGCTCCCTCCCAGTCCTGGCCACAGAGCCCCTCCTAAACAGGCCAATTTCCACAACTGCGGCTGCAGGTTCCAATACGAAGCAAAAAACGTGAAAGTAAATAAAAGGCGTGATAGCGCCGCCTCCCCCCGCCTTCCAATAAAGTAAAAGTGCATCAAGGGAGGAGTACGAATTAATAAAGAAATTTATTAGCAATAAAAGCAGGGAGAGCAAATGTAGGCGCGGTTCCCAGGGGAGAGGGGAGAGTGGGGAGTGAAAGCTCCCTCCTCTCCCTTCCCTGGCGAGGGTTGAGAGTCTTTCTGTGCCTTCTCGGCATCCTGCCGTCCCTCCAACCTCTTCTGTTCCTCCTTTGACTCTTTGACTCCTTTCCGACCTTCCTCGCCATATATCCTTACCTATTCTATTCTCTAATTCCTATTTTTCAATAGTTTTCCACACACCTTGTCAAATCAAAGATAAATTTTAATGATGTAGCCTACAGTGGAAATGTTAATGCCAATGTACTACGAGGGTTGTGGATAATGCACCCCTCAGTCAACCGCCACCACCACATACACCAAAAGCAAACAAGGGTGTGGGTGTTGACATAAGGCGGGGACACTAGAGGGCGGCCACGTGACCAACACACCGCCTACTGCATGCTCTCTCAATACCCACAACATTCTCTAATTGATGAAGCGTCCCCACGAGTTAAACAACATTGAAATATGAGCCAAGTCCAGTGACCTGTAATATGCAATATGAACTTAATTAATACATTCATCCATTGATTCCTCTCACTGCATTACGATAAAAAAAAATCGTGTGCAAAAGAAATCCTTGCTCATCCAAGAAATGCGAGGCGACTCAACAACTGGTGGATTGAAACCGAATTCGCAAGGCACACCGATCAGGAGTTACCAAATGTGTTATGAAGAAGTGGAAAAGTGCTGTTTGTGTCTGCTGTCTAATCGTTCAGCTAAGCACAAATGTCATCAACTATAATTCTTTCAGAAACATAAAAATTTCACTGTGCAATTTGACACTTGCATGTATTTGTGTTCTGAATATATCACCTTTTTAGAATAAACGCACTCGTTTCTTATCATTTGCACGCATGGTTTTTGTTTTAAGTTTGCAATCAATACTCATCATTCCTATTTTATATAACGAGGACATATCAGTATATTTTACGAAATTTCATGGGCCTTTTTATATTAACTACAAATGTATATATTAAAATGTTAATGCTCGAGGATATTTCAAGATCAGCAATGCTCGTGGTTTCACACCTTGTCAGTTGTCCCCACTCAACCTGGTATATCCTCTGCCCCACAGGATCGTGCGGAACAAGGCGGCAGAGAAGGTGAAGCACGGGCTGCCTGGGACGCTGTCACCAGTGTCTGCAGCCACCTCAGTCATCACCCATGCCCCCTCCCACGACTCACCCCTCCAGCGGCCTGGCTCATATTCCATCAACGGTATCCTGGGCCTCCCACCACTCACAGACCCCAATGGCAACATCAACAAGAGAAAAAGGGACGATTCTGGTAAGTTAATGGACATGTTTTGTTACTGTGAGGTCTGGGGTGTGATATGGAGAACACTGAATAAGCAGGAGCTTGTTTTTGCATTGTCCCAAAAGCAAACCCAAAGAGATATACGTTTTCATATGTCACGTTTGTTAAATGGTCTAGAAAAAGTTTCTTAAGAGCATATCATAAGGAAATAAAGATATTTTGGTGGTAATCAGAATGTTAATCAACCGACACCCTTCTTTGTGTTGTTCACTCGTAATTGGAAATAGGTATTTAGCGGAGATTTACGCTTTACCTAAATCCGTTTAGCTCTTTGAAGTGGTCTTTGTGTTTTTGTAAACCCTGTACTTGTCGTTAACTCATATTTCACCTCCTCTCTGGGTGACGTGACACGTGTGTGGTTGTATGTCTTAGTCAGTTCACCAAAATAGTTACCCTTACTTTCCGTCTCTAGTTCACTCATTTATTTATTCGTATTCTCCCACTCTCATATTTATCCTTTGCCTTATTTTTCCCTACTCAATATTCATTCCTCCCTACCGTTCTCTCCCCTCTTACAAACGACACCTTGTATAATCATTCTTTATGCTTCATTTACCTATCATACCTTACCTTCGCTCTGTTTTCTTTTTCGTATCAGTAATGGAACAATGCCAAACTACGTTTTATCTCGCTCCTTGTGCCACCTACTTACTTGGGAGATTTGGTGCGCTGAAGAGAGCCGTTCAGGTGTGTGATGTACTGAACACTACAGTAAAGCAACGCCTGGTGGATGTTACTGCAATCTATCAGTGTTGTGTTCTCAGCTGCCTGTTGGGTGTGGGACGCTGCCGTTTAGCAGTGATATGTAGTGGCTGCTGTATCGTCTTTTAGTCAAATTTCTCTCCGCATTTAACAACGAACTGTCTTTACTACTCTTTTTAATGCAATGCTTCACTGAATTGAACAGCAGTATACAACATCACTTGTTTTGTGTTGGTGGTGATGATGCGACCTGAAGGCTCTCCTGGCGCCAGTTAACCTTCCCTGCTCACTTCATCTCTACCGGTGAGGAAAGATGCCGCCCATTAAATCCCATTTATCCAATTAGTTTTTTAGAGTGGAATTAAAAGAGTTGTGGGAAGAAAAAGACGGCAGGTTCCCCGCCATCACAGCCCCCAAGGGACAACACCAACATCTACCAGACGAAACCTTGTTCTTGATTTTCTGTGACATTTGAAAATGTTATGTTTTTGTTATGTCTCAGTGGTTATCAGTGTCGCTGAAGGAAGATCACAAAGTTAAGGAGTTTGTACGCCTCGCTAAAAACGTAAAGATTCCATCACCGTGACGGTCTTACTGTGTCTGAGGGATGATATCAGTGTGTCTGAAGGTGCAGTGTGATCAAGTAATATTTTCAGACCACAGCGTGCTTTGGTAGCATGAGTACAATAAGGGAATCACTCTGAGTGTTCTATCGGTATAACCTGATGTGATAGACTGAAGAAAGATAATACTTAGTTGGCTCTCATCAGTCTATGTCCTATGCCAACTTAAGTGAGTATGTTGGTACAGTATAGCCTGATTTCTCGTTACTGGCTTACAAAAGTCGGGTTCTGCATACCACACTGTGTGTTATTGGAGTATGATTGAGTGTGTCAGTTTAATGTACTGTATACACCCCAAGCCTGATCTAGTGTGGGCAGGTGAGTGTGTTACAACAGCCTGAGTGAGTGTAATGTACTGTACCCCAGCCTGATCCGGTGGGGGCAGGTGAGTGTGTTATAGCAGCCTGAGTGAGTGTGTTATAACAGCCTGAGTGAGTGTAATGTACTGTACCCCAGCCTGATCCGGTGGGGGCAGGTGAGTGAACATAACTGCTGCTGGGGTCGACGCCGAGATACATGTCGGGCCATTACCTTATGATCCCCAGGCTCTCTTAAACCCAGAGAGGAGACTCACAGCGCTAAACACTCCATCACATTAATGAGTTCACCAGCATCCAGTACACGGGGGAGGGCGAGAGGTGGGGAGGGGGGAGTCTAACATCACTACAACTGAGTGTATTAAGAAGATGGTGCGCTGGAATTTGTATTAAGTCAAGAACAGTAATATCATTCGCTGTCGGCATGAATATAGTACACATACATGCACACACACACGTATACCAACACACACACACATACACACACACACCCATGCCTCCCTAATATCAAATTAATGTGCACCATTAACTACATAACATGTGTTTCAGAATATTTTTGGTTCGTTACACCTCAGTCATTACTAAGCGTTGTATAGCCTTTACTTCCCCTATCATTATATTACGCATACTGAAGTCAACCCCTTACTCCCCATACCCCTCAGTGACCTCTCTATCCCCTTATTCTGACCTTTTGTTTACCCTCTCTCCCCATTGACCTTATGTCCAGGCGTCCATTGGTCCTTTCCTTCCCTCAATGACCTTCCTACCTACTCAATCCTATCCTATATCTAATCATAACCTATCTCTCTGTACATCATGTCTCACTGTACAGCCATGGCTAATAGTGCTGGACTAGGGTTCAAGGAAGGTTGGAGAGTAACTGAACAGAGTTCGAAAATGTGAGTCTTCTAAACCTCTCTCAACTTTGAGAATCGTTTGGAAAATTCACTTAATCGAACTCTGTTCAGTTGCTCTCCAACACTCCTTGTATACCCTGGTCAAGCACTATCAGCCATGGCTATACCTCCTCACTCATTGTCCCCTACCCCCTTACAAAACTCTTCCCTCTAATAATGATTAATTTCTTTAATTTCTCACTGCATCACAATATTTCCTTCCTCTCAACCTCTCAGTTTATTCCCCAATGTAGCAGTATATTTCCACCTCTCAGTCCATATTTTCCATCTGAGTGTTCGTCTCTTCCTGAAAACATTCTCTTCGTCTTATATTATTTCCTCCTTGCCAGGTTTCCTCTTCCATCTCAATGCTCCCTCAGACTCAGTACTCCCTCACTCTTGGGACACTTTCTCCCACTCAGACCATATCCTCCCTCCCACTCTGTACTCCCTCCTTCACTGACCTCATTCCCCTTCACCCCTTCCCCACAGTTACCCCTCCCCCTCCCCCTCCCCCTCCCCCCCTAGCATCCATCATGGCGGCAGTGTGCAGCTCCGTCGTAACAAGCAATTAATTATTTCTTGATGGCCGCGCTGGTCACTCCATCAATAAGGGTCGCAGGGATGGGGATTGTGGGACGAGAAGAGGGATGACGAGGGAATGAGAGGAGGAGATGGAGAGGAAAGGAGACTGGAAGAACAGGAGTAGGGGAACAAGAGGAAGAGGTGAAATTGAGGAGAGGAAATCAGAAAGCGAATGGAACGAGTGGAGGAGGTGATCATAGAAAGGATGGGATAAGTAGAGATTTGGTGGTGAGGGAATGAGAGAAGGAAGTGGAGAATATTGAGAACTGGAGAACTGGTGGATGAGGAGTGAAAATATGGGAAGTGAAACGGGAATAGAAGACGTAGAAGGTGAAGAAGAGATGAATAGTGAAGGGAAAAGGAAAGGATAATAAATTGAAGGTGTATAAAAGAAGAAAAGGAATTGATGAAGATATCCTATAGCGCAGTGGATTTGAAAGGATATGTGGGAGAGGAGGATTGTACTGGGAGAGACGGAGAGGATGAGGAGAGGAACTGAGAAAGGTTATGATTATGGGGGAAGTGGATGGCAAAATGGTGAGTGTAAATGGAGGGAGAGAGACAGTAGGAGGAAGAGGGAGGTGTTGGAGAGGAAATACTTTGGAAATACTAAGGCCAACTATTTATCATGCAGAGAGAGAGAGGGGGGGGGGGAGACAGGAGAGTGAGGGGAGAATGCTTTGATGCGCCAATAACTACTTAAGGTGAAAGTTGCAAAACAACATCATTATCTTTGTCCCTCGCTGTGTCATGGTGATAGCGTCATTTGTTAAGGGCATTTGTTTGGTGTTATGGTGTTAATGCAGTTAAGTGGTGAAAAGATGGGCAATTATAGAATACAGTTGGTTCTAATAAGGGTATGTCTTACGGCTGATGAAGTGAGTGTCCTAGGGATGGTAAAGGAGTGTCCAGGAGGAGGCAAGTATGGAAACAAGAGACAGAGGATGTCCACGTCTGGCACAGCTTGGCTCAGTGCCACAAGCGCAGCGGAGAGAGAGAGAGAGAGAGAGAGAGAGAGAGAGAGAGAGAGAGAGAGAGAGAGAGAGAGAGAGAGAGAGAGAGAGAGAGAGAGAGAGAGAGAGAGAGAGAGAGAGAGATGCCGGAGGGAAAAGGGAAAGAAAAAAAATGAATATTGCACAAAGGGAGAGAGGGAAGATAGTGAAGGCGTCAGCACGTCAGTATGATCCTCTGGCCTCTCACTCTCATTCTCTCTCTCTCTCTCTCTCTCTCTCTCTCTCTCTCTCTCTCTCTCTGCCTTTCACAAAGTTGTTCTCTTCCACATGTCTCTTTATAAAAAAACCCATTATATTTGCAGCGACATTAATCAAATTTTCTCATTTTATATGTCTGTCTTCCGATTAACATTTTGTATCACCTGCTGAAAACAGACACACAAAAACATACAACATCGGTAAATGAGTAATGAAAGTTGGTAAATGGGAAGGACGAACGATCTAAAACAGCAACAGGACGAGTGACAATAACTGAAAATCGAAATCTCTGACCCCTATAAAGCCGATATTTCTGGTAATATTATGTTTACTGATAACCTGTTCTCTATGTTCATCACTCTGTCCTCCTGAAAGCAAATGAGAGGGACTGATGACGGGTTTGTGATTGGACGAACATACTGTAGAAATGGTGTGACGGACGATAGAAACGGATCGACGACGAACATCCTAGTGATCTCTATATTTATACCCTCGTCCCTCCCTCTCCCCTTTCCCTCGCTCCCCTCCCCTCGTCGCCCCCCTTCTACTCGACCCCCCTTGTCTTTGTTTGCGAGGGCAGTTCCCCAGCGGTAGATGTCACTAGTGGGCCGCGGCATTGAGGAGGTCCAGCCATCGGAACCGAACACAGTCTCTTTCCCGACAATATGGCCCCCGTGTCGTCAATGAGGGGGGGGGGGAGGTTAGGGGTTGTTTGACGAATATAAGACACAGGATGAGATATGAGAGAAGGGGAAGGGACAGAGAGTGGATCACAAAGGGGGACGGTGTGGAAAAAAGAGAAGGAAGAAGGATAGCGAAGGAGGGACAGGAGGGACGATGTTTATGAAGCAGAGGAATGCAGCAAGAGAGAGAGAGAGAAAGAGAGAGAGAGAGAGAGAGAGAGAGAGAGAGAGAGAGAGAGAGAGAGAGAGAGAGAGAGAGAGAGAGAGAGAGAGAGAGAGAGAGAGAGAGCATTACGAATTACACAGTTGCTCATAATAAAGTTCCACGCTAACGTTCCATTATCTTATGTCAGAAGCTTCGTTTTATCTCAAATTCGCGTTTAAATTTGCGAGATGGTTGACTCGTTTTGACAACCAGAAAAATAGTAGGCATATCTTTTCTCATACACCCACGGAAACTTTTACATTCCTATTCCCTCATATCTTTTATAGTAATATTTATCTTAATATTTTTTTACCTCACTCCCTCTTCATCCGTAACATCCAATCCTTCCTTCTTTTTTATTTTCCTTTTCCCTCTCCATATAGGCTAAATTAACCCTCATCCTCAAACTTGAGGGAGACTTTTATAAATCTCTCACAGAATCAGATCATCCTCCACCAGCCAGTTAATTATCAAAGGGAATATAAAATTACCCTTGCCAGTAAGCGAGGTGGAGGGGGGATGACCGAGGCAGGACTGGGTGAGGTGAGGTGAGGTGGGAAGGGTATGGAGGAGGAGGAGGAGGGGGAGGGATAGAGATGGAAGAGAATGAAAGAGAAAATAATTATTTTAGAGGAGGAAGGAGGAAATATGGAGGGAGATGAATTAAATCATACGAAAGAGACGGGAGACGAGTGTGGTATGAACGAGAAATTAGTGTTAAATATATAGGGTATGCGAAAGGAAATGGAAAAGTGTTAAGACTCTAGAGCAATGTTGGCGATCCAAGATGAAAGAAAAATTATTGATTGTGGAAAAATGAATGTATCTGGATAGTACAGAAAGTGCTTGTGAGATCAACTGTTAAATGGTTGTGAAGAGAAATTATAACAAATAATAACCGATTTAAATAGCTACGCCTCTGTTATTCAGACCATTACTCTCCCATCTGTAAATTATCCATGTCTGTTACTGTCCCAGCCTGAAACTGTCCCAGCCTGAAACTGTCCCAACCTGACACTGTCCCAACTTGACACTGCCCCAGTCTGACACTGTCCCAACCTGACACTTCACCTCAGCCAAGATAAACCAACAATGGCGCCCCAAGACCCAGACTTGTGACGACCGAGATATTCCCCGACAATACAGAGTGGTAGGGACAGGAAGGGGTTAAGCCACAGCACACCATAAGGTCGACATTAAGGAAGGTACAACAGGCGACTTTCAACCCAAGTGAGAGAGGGGAGAGCGACTTGGGACTCACCAAAACACTGGAGCTCCATCAACAGCCATTACGGGGACTCGGAGGCGAGGGATTAAACCGATTACTACACACGAGATGAGTTATGATGGCTTGAAAATGGTCTGTGTCACGTGGGGAAGGGGAGGGAGTAGACCAGCATGGGGGATGGTCTGGCTTTGTTATAATTGGCCTTTATCACGTTGAAGGGGAAATGGTCTTATTTTTATGAATGGTTTGTGTCGCTTGGGAAAGGATATGGTTTCTATTTTTTATTTACCTCGTCCAGGATATTATATTATTTATTCGGTTTGTTTGTTTGTTTGTTTGTTTGTTAGTTTGTTAGTCCGACTACGCAAAAAGGTATGGGTGGAAATTTACGACATTTTTACCGAAAGTGGGCCTGGTGGCTGGCAACAAGTGATTGGAATTTAGGGAAGATTCGAATATATATCTGGATCCAGAATGATTTTTTTTTCCTTGGCGGAGGTAATGAGGGTGAAAAATGGTGCCTCTGCCTGTAGCGACGTAGCCTTTAAAGAATTGTTGAGGGTTCGTGGTCTCTGAACTCTTTACTTGCTTTGTTTTGTGTTGATCTGTTTCATGGGAGAGGAAGTGGAGTAGGATTGTTGTGAATAGTTGTGGCATTGTTGGAGTACTTATGATATGGGAGAAGAAGGTCTTTTTATGAATAGATAATTAACCTTTGTGGTCTGATTAGATTATAATTATGTGATTGTTGTATACGTCATCGCACTCGGTACAACTCCTCCACGTGATAAAATGTTGTGTCATTGTAATCGCTTTATGGAATCCTGTGTGGCACTGACGACCTTTTCTGTTGCAGATGAAAACCGGGACTTGACGAGCAACCCTGAGGACGATCTCAAGAGGCAGAGAACCCAGTACACCACAGACCCTCTCTATACCAATGTAAGTACTCCATTAAGACTCATACACTCTTTATGCTATTGTAAGAAACTCAGTACAATAGAAATCATCCCTCTCTTCATACAAATATTTTAGTACACTACAGACCCTCTACAACTAACAACACTAACTAGAAGTACACTATTAACAGACAAATGTAACCAATCTCGGTAAACCACAAGCAGTTTAATGGAGTGAACTGGTTGGATGATATGTCTGCATCAGGGGTCATATATTATACGCCATCATCACACAATATCATAATAATTAATTTTTGTCATCACCATCGTACTCCATTAGTTGTTTGAGTGGACGAAACAGCAAGTCTGTAGGAAAGTACTAAATATTATCAAATTCCAACAAGATAACTTTTTTATACTTGATTAGGGTGGAGATGAAGAAATTTTGGTAGGAAGCGAAACAAAGACGAACGGAAGATGGCTAATGCCAGTATATAATTATAAGGAAGAAAAGGAAGACCAGATGCATGAGAGGAATATCAGAACCAGAAGTAGTAAATAAGTAAGACAGTAATGAAAAGTAAGTCCTCATTACACAAAACCCATGTGTCAGGTCACCGTTGGTCCCAGGTCACCCCTAAACCATGTCATCCAATTTTACTACCAATTCACTCTCAGTGCCATGTCATGCTAAGTACCAAGTACTCCCAGGTGCTTGGTCATTCCGGGGGCAAGGTCACACATAGTGCTATTTCATCCCAGGTGTCAGGTCACCTTTGTGCCACTACGGTACTCCACAATATTACACATGCAAGGAAACAAGGCCTCGGGGACCTCTTATATTGTCTCCTTTGAATGGAGTCAATTTGTTTTCTTCACGACAGTGATAGAGATGGTGGCACCAGGACTGACCTCCTCCTCCTCCTCCTCCCCCTCCTCCTCCTCCTCCTCCTCCTTCCACACTGTTCTTTCCCCTCACTTTACCTCACCTTCCTCCACTCTCCTCTCCCCTCAACACCCCGGAGTCACCCAAGCCAAGACAAAGGCATCTTATTCCACCGTCTCAGGAGAAAATGGCGGCAGCTCAGATGTCCTACAACAAAATTGTGCAATAAAAGAGATTTATTATCGCGTGGAGCTCCAAATCACCCCAACAGAGCCGTCCATAACCCTGATAACCCTTGTGGCGCGAGTCATTTGTAATGTTATTGGTCAGTCCATGATATACCCCAAGGGTCAGCCAACCAATCAGACCTCTCGGATCATATCCCTGGTCACGCCAGGGCCAATCAGAGGCCTGATTACCTGCTCTGAAATTCCCGGAGGCGGCGTGCCAGTGTCGGCTGCTGAGTTATGGCGAAGTTACGACCGCTTTTATTTGTCTTCGGGCCGTCCTCCGCCTCCTTTTATTTGTGGTGGGGGTCGTAGTGCCCAGGTTATGATGCAGACATTTTGGTTTATGGTGGTGGCCCCCTGATTCTTCCCGCCACAAACCTTACTGCTTCTTTTACGTTTATATTTTTTACTTCCCATTAGTTCAGTTTTCGTACTTCTCTGATGTAGAGATACACAGACAACATGTAAACTGAAAACATCATTGGTGAAGGAGTTTCCATTCATCGAAGGTGTTTCGATTCATAGTCCCTAACATTTATTTTGTGCCAATGCTTACTCTACCTGCCTGCTTGTGTGTGTGTGTGTGTGTGTGTGTGTGTGTATGTGTGTGTGCGTTTGATAGAGAGATGGGCAGACAGACAGACAGACAGACAGGCATACAGACAGACAGACAGTGAATGTGTTTGTTTGTGTTTTTTTTTTTATTCCCTACACCTTTCCCTGCCTCTCCCATCTCATCTTGTCCCAACCCTGACATCTTCAAATTCTTCCTCCCTTCTTTTCCACTTTACTGCCTCACCCTTCACTTTCCAGGGGGAGAGAGTAAATTGTGTAGTGGGGAGGAGGTAGGCGAGACTGTTGGTTGTATAATATGAAAAGGGAAGTTGAAAAAGGGGAGCTAAAGGAAGGAGAGAAGAGATAGAGAATTTGCAATTGGTTCTGTCAAGGAGTTTAGCTGATATGTGTGTGTATGTGTGTGTGAGAGAGAGAGGGAAGGGGAAGGTAGATAACTGATAGTAGAAGGAAAATTACAAATGGGGAGGAGAAGAGAGCATTTAATCAGTACGGATCGATGATACACCAGAGAGAGTGAAAAAAGAAGGAGAAATAATATAGATAAAATTAAATTCACATAAATTCACATAGGCAACATGTAGGATATAAGCAAATAAAGATTTACGAACAGTGCATGTGAAACTATTAAAACGAAGATATAGTAAGTGAAAGTAGTATACATAATAAGAACAAGGCAAAGAGACAACTAGCAGGAGACAGTCAAGAAACGATTAGCTAAGAGAGGAGAAAAGGAGGGGACAGTGGGGGTCGTGGAGGTATTGGGAGGGGGGGGGGGGGGGTAGAGGCTCCATGGACAGACAGACAGACACCCTGAGCCCCGCTAATGCCTCCATATGAATATAAATTGGACATCGGGCTGGAGCCTAGAGTAAATCCCAAGGAGCATTAAAGTTCACCGCCACTCCTGCCTGCCTGCCTGCCTGCCTGCCTGCCTTCCTGCTTGTGACTCATGGCACATCACACAGGCACCCATCCTAACTGTACTGACTCTTTCATTTCAATACTACTTTAGCTTAACACTCTATCTTATCTTAATTCTGTCTGTCATCATAACACCGACTCCTTCCATAACTCAGATTTTTATTACACTAACTCTCGTTACATATCTGACTCAACCCAACGCTGTCTTCATCTGTCGCTTCATGCTTCACCTGTCCTTTCTAGCCGTACCCGTCTATGCCTTCCAAATAACTGTCCTTTCCTGCCACCTGTATAGTAATATCTCATTTGTCCTTCCGTATATCACCTGTCATTTCCTACACTGTCTGTCCCTGCTTTACTACCTGTACTTTCCATCACACCTTTCGTGTACTGTTCTGTCCCATTTTATTATTTTTGTTATTATTTAAGAATATCACCTGTTCTATTTTCCTTCACAAGCCCTTATGCATTTTATAAAATATCCTTCCTGTTTATTTAGTTCTTCCCTCCTCTTTTCTTCAGTCCTTCTGGTCCAAATTTCCAGTATTTCCTTGCTTCCCTTACTGTTCTTCACATGCCTTACTGGGCATTCTTCGTCCATCTCTACTTCCTGTTCAATACTTTTCATGTTCTATGTCACAATCTAAAAACACAACTGGATTTTCTTTGTATCTCTGTCTTACCTCACTTGTCTTAGCTTTCCTGTTCTACCTTACCTGCCTTACCCACATCCCTTGCGCTATCCTCCTCCCTTGACATAGATGGCTTTGTGCTGCAGATGCTGTGGTCGAAGCAGTGGTCGTCGCTGAAGAGTGAGGACCCCTCCAAGACCCTTCTACAAGACCTCAGTGGTGTTGTCTCTACTGGCGCCCCGGCCTCCTACAGGTCAGTCCAGCCCTTACTCAGCATTCAACTGTAATATTTCACTTGCACCTCACCTAATTATTATATGTTCATCCCTCTAAGCACTTCAGATAAGCATGTTTTTATTTTATTATTATTATTATTATTATTATTATTATTATTATTATTATTTATATTATTATTATTTTTAAACAGATTTCCACCATCTTCGTATCACTAAAATAACATGCCCCGGCTTGACTGACATCAATGTGTAACATAGGCTATTATGCTTAGTGTAAATATGTCCCAATTGCCTGCAATAGGTTTTGCTACACCATTTTATATGGCATTCGGAGAAAATACGTAAAACTACATGTATTGTGATTAGATGGATTAATAAGATCCTCTCTTCATGTGGTGCTGAAGGAAGTAACCTGTTGTCTCGAACTGCAAGGATACTAATTCCTTCACGGCATGCCAGGAGACAAACTCCTTTAGTATATGAAAAGAGAATCTAATAATGTTCGGAGGTTAAATAGTTCCTAATTAGCCCACAGCAAATTAGAGTGTAATGAATTAGTGTCCTCAAAGGAACTAAGGATCGTGATTCCCCAGCAGTGTGCAGTTCGTGGACCACACCAGCAACCACACAGCTGTACCTGTTACCGGCATCACCACTGACGCCCTCTATGACACCATGTCCATGACGCAGTCCGGCACCAACCACGTGTACTCTCCACCTCTCGCTACCTCTCTCGGTGAGTCCAGAAAATAATACTGACGAGGAATGTGTGGAGGACACGTCGTTAAGATTGCAACAATTATGCTTTGTCTCTACATTTCGCCAGTTTCTGCTGTTTTAGTTGAATTTTATACCGTTTTACTTATTTGCTTCCATAGATATATATTTGTTGTACAGTATTGGCACCTGCATGCATCTAACAGTCTCTAT
This sequence comes from Petrolisthes manimaculis, assembly GCA_034508575.1. NCBI lineage: Eukaryota > Metazoa > Arthropoda > Malacostraca > Decapoda > Porcellanidae > Petrolisthes > Petrolisthes manimaculis. The sequence continues at coordinate 318,895 of JAWZYT010001961.1, forward strand.
GCCTTCATTGTTCCGTAGTCTTTGCCTCAGAACTCTCTCCCTGTTGCATTAATTATGATCTATCTACATACTGACTATTTTCTCACTAAGCTAAGGCGAGTGGTTCCTCACACTGTACTTAGATCTCGTTAGTTTCTGTATGGGCCGTAAAATAATGGCTCTTCCTACTGTGTTTACTTGTTGGCGGTTTATCCATCAAAAATCTTTCCCTAATAGCGTTTGAAGCTCTTGTCTCAAAGCTCAGCCTGATGATTCCTCGAACTATGGAGGTATCGTTGTCACTCTGAACTTACATGGTTCCTTCCTTCGTGTCTGCTGCATCTTTATGGTTCTTGACTCATGGCTAAGCCTGACGGTTCCTTACCCTATGGTTCTCTACTGGAAACACAGTACAGTTTGATGGTTCCTCAAATATTGGTTCTTGCATCAAGAGCTCCAGCAGCTTCACTGACGACCTCTGACTCCTGTTCCAACAGGCAACGGCGGAGGACTGACGCCCCTCACCCCCATCAGCATGCAGGATGTAAAGCCAGTGTTGGCCTCGCCCTCTGTCCTCGACACCTCGGCCTCGCAGTACCAGCAAGGTGAGCCTCCAGCCTCGCTAGGCCAAGAAGGTTAAAACCACAGCTGCCTGAATAGTCTTCTGGTCCCCTCGTTTCCTCTTTACTCTTTATATCTATGTTCTTTTCGTTTATTTACATGTTGATTATGGCCAAGCATCTCATTATTAATATCAATACCTCCTCACATATAAAGTTCAATAATTTCACTCTTTTTTTTTTTACTGTACAACACTTGATTTTTGGTGTTACGAAATTTTCCTTGACCATTGTCTCTATCCATCCCAGATACATTTCCTTAAACCACATCATTATTATTACACTTGTTTCCCTGTTAACATCGTTCTGAAAAGCAGTGTTTTTATTTTTTTAAGAACAAATTGTGAGAGCATGTAAATTTAAAAGTACAATCTCTCTATGGGACTTCTTATCTTGGCAACAACCAATGATCTAGTTCATGAGAACATGATTTCCTTAGGTCATTGTTACTACAGTTTGTTAATGACATTTGTGATTGATTTGAGGGAGATATTCCTTATCCTAGCAAACGCAAACACACACACATAAAAAAAGACTGTTACAGGTTTGCTCCAAAGTTTTCTCTTTTTCAAGAGTTAATTTCCTTTTCGTTAATTTCTTCATTATTTTTGTGCATGTATCTTTTTCCCTAGCTCTTGCAGAAGCATGCAAGGAGTTGCTTTTGTAAATGTTGTTCACAAGAAGTTACTGCCTGCATGTTTCGTGCCTCAATGTAATGAATCACTAATTTTATAGAAATTTACAATGTGTGTATATGTTTTTTTTTCATCAGTCAGAATCTCAATCCGCGTCGTCAAGTAACGTAATGGTGTTCAAGTAGCTTTTCTGTTTTGTGTATGAAAGTCAAGCTGTTACTAATATGCTGCCCCACATCCCAAGAAAGAAGGAAATTTAATACACTAACTTGAAGAAGATAAAGTAGCAAAATATGATTTTCATATATCATTTGATACTGTTGAACATACATAAATTATATTTATATAAATATGTATTGGCAACATTACAGAGGAGATAACTGTTATGACTTTGCCATGTATAGAACTTTACAGAGCTACAGAATGAGAGGCACACGTTTACTTCCTCTCATAGAATTCTTATACAGCTATTTCAGTAACAGTTAAAACTTGGTTCATAAATACTATCAGTGCCATCATCAGGTAATTTTACGACGCTGACTGAGAACATTGCGTTACATTTACTTAAAGAGGAGAAAGCAAAGTTCAAAGCTCCTGATCATTATTCTTTATTTGTTTCGGATAGATGTGAATTGCTCTTTTCTAACGTAAGGGAATTAAGAATTAAAACTATGTCCTTTGCTTCTCTCTGATTCAGTATACCAAATATTATCAGAGAGTAATCACATTGCTTGTTGTACAACATTTATATATGTCTAAGAATGTGCTGCTGATGCCTGTGTGAGCAAAACGCACTGAGCACTTGACCAAAGTACCAGCACTTGCTCTCAACACAAGTAGGCTGAGTTCACCCTATTTAGCTTTTGCTGTGGCAGTAATCTGGCACGACCAATGGGTGTGAGGGTGTGGCCTAGCTGACAGCTGAGCCACACCCTTGAGTCAGTAGTAAAGGGCCTAGGGGCTGACGTAAGTGTTGTCTGCATGTCAGGAGCCTCGGGCTACACTTCCTGTAGCGGCCAGTACCAGACGTCGCCCCTCCGAGATAGTGTGACGCCCCTGGACAGCCTGGTGGTGGCGCCCTGTTCCTCGCCCCTCAAGGCTGACACGCCCTGCACCACCGCCCTCACAGTGCTCCAGCCTGCCTCACACGCCCATGCTGCCACCCACGCGCACGCCCCCACCCACGCCACGCATGTCTCTGTACCCATGCACGCTCATGTAGCTGCCACCCCCCCTGAACCCACCTACACCACCCTTCCGCCCATCACACACTACTCAGGTAAGTTGACCTGCACGCCCACCTGCACGATGTGTGGTGGCAGCTGTATCCTAATGACTTATGCAGCTTCCCGTCTCCTGTCATGTGAATTTCAACATCGTAATGTATGAAGTATTCTAACAGAGAAAATCCCATTCACTCCTACTCAAATTTTCCATCCTCATGTGTAAAATAATCGTGTCAACACAACAAGAAAGTAAGTTGGACAATCCAGATCTCGAATGGTACAGTCTCGGCAACGCCGCAATTCTTTTAATCGTATTGTGATGCAAAACAGACCCTTCCTTGTATACTGAGGTGGTCTGTTTACTGAGATAGTTTGAATAATATCCATAGCCGTTCAATTTATATACATCCATACTTGGGTGTTTGTGGCAGGTGTAGAAACTGTATTTGTAATTAGATTGTAGTGATAACTATACGTTTGTTATTGCTTGTACAGGAGCGGCGGCCATGACTGACTACACCTACTCTCCCCACTACACCCAGTACACCCCCAGCTACCCACCCTACGGCTACGGCAGCGGTGGACTCCTTAGTAAGTAACTGTGAGTATGCTGGCCCGCCTTGACCTTGGTTCCTTGTGTTGCTCATCCGCCTTTCACTTTCATTTACTCTTATACTTTCTCGTTCATCTCTATATTTCCTTTTCTAGTTATTCTTATTTCTTATATTTCCTCAGTTACTGTCTATATTTCCTCGGTTGTTTGCTAGACATCCTTATTATGAAGAATAACAATAGTTTCTGTACCCTTTATCTAAGTTGAATTTCAGTCCACATTTCCTCACTTATTACTAAATCTTCAGTAATATATATTTCCTTAGCATCTATAGGTTCATGGTTCCCTACCAACAATTGGATCCATATTACTTTTTCTACTTTTTATCTGTTTTGAAGTCTGTTTGCTACATATTTTCTTAGTCACTCATACATCTATACTTTCGTTTTCTTTTTCAATAACTTTTTTCTTGTTTTGGCCGAAGCTTTGTTGTTGTTGTTTTGTTTTATGTTGTTAGTGATAATATTTGTTTTAATTAGTTTTTCACATAAGTACCCAGGTAATCATATATTTTCATAAGAATGTACTGTCCCATGATCTTTCTCTGATTCACTTTATTTTTCACCATTCCATAAAATATTATATTTCCTTTGCATCTCCATTCCTCCACATTATCTTATCTCTTCTCTTCTCGCTCTGCATTTCATTCCTCTTCCTCCTCCTACAGTTGACCATATAGCTTATTCTCATTTTGGCAATATGATGCTTTTTTCTTCTTTATAATCTACCCCACCCTACCCTCTACTATGTCACTATTTTATAACATATCCTCCATGTATGTATCTGTTTTCCCTTTCTCGCACACTCTTTCTTACTGTGATGTTAATGTGTTTGCAGGCGGAGATGTTGTTAACGTGAGGTAGCAGCCACCCCGCCTTTCCTGAGCTGGAAGTCGACACCCACGGCTCTTCTGCTCAGTCATCACCCCAGGACACATCAGGAGTCTCCACGTCCTGCCGTAATACCAGGACATTTCCGGAGTCTCCGCGTCCTGTCATCACCCCAGGACATATATCTCAAGTTATCATGTCCTGTCCTCTCCCGAGGACACACCTCGAGTCCCGATGTCCTGTCATCATCGGATAAACTTATTATGATGTCTCCACATCCTGCCGCCACTCCATGCATGTCCCCTTGTCGCGCCACCAATACAGGACACATCAAAGCGGTACCTGAAGTGCAATCGCCTCCCAGGACACAGGCACCCTCTGCTTGTTGTGTCACCACCACCACCACCCACGACACGAGGTCGGACCTGAACTGCCCTGGGTAGCCTGTCCTTCCTCTTGCCACCAACTCACACCACTTGTTACATTAAGTCCCTGTTTGACCAGTGACCCAGATTTCCATGCAATTATGTTCTCCAGGCCAGCTAATAACGGTCGGATAAAACAAACATGATCCACCTATATTTATGTTATTTTTCATATGAGTGTTTATATACTTTCATATATCTTATTGTATCATCGTTATAAAAGTCTGACGGTCTCTCTATAGCCATCAGCTGACTCGGAAAATCTTCAAAAGTTTAGTAAATTCAAATGCAATAAAGAAAGTGGAAACTAAAATAGGTAATTCACCGTCCACCGTTTTCTATGTACAAACATGTAACTGGATAGTCAAAACTATTCAGTCATTCCTACAACAAAAAATCATGAGGTTAATTCTCTTCTTCCTGATTGTACTCATTAATGTACTTACAATGCTTTAATTAGGGAAAACTTTTGTATTGTATGTGTTAATTGTGTAATATGTAAATATTACTTTTATTGTTATTATTATTTGATATCACCGTACCTAGTGAGATGTATTATGATGTGCTTCTCTCTGATTTCACTACTTTGCTTTACTTGTAAGTTGTGTTTGCATGTTTACTCTAAAAAAATTATGCTCTGCAGTATTTGCTTTATTAAGTCCAGACACTACAAATATGATTAGTCAATTTTCATTGAGTCTCAGTTTCATAAACTGTTCTGAATTGGATAACTATTTTATTTCGCGCTTCATTATATTACTCCAATCTGCTCTGGGTGGCGTGAATAGAGCAAAAATGGAGACAAGCATAGGAGTGACATGTCAGCCTTGGGTGAGGCTTGGCTCGTCCCACTCACCATTGGGTTAAGCTTTTCTGTTGGAGTAAATAAAATACCATGACTAAGAACGTTGAAGTGAGAAAAGATAACCAGGAAAAGAGATGGTAGACGGTGACAGGTGCAGGTTTTATAGTCCATAGCCAGGAATAGTGCTGACTGCTGATGACCTGAGGTCACTACAGGTGACCTAGGAACACCAGGCAGATGGACAGACGTCATTACAAAAGGACTTCAGTTACAGTATTAGTATAGCGTGTGGAGACATGCAAGTGGAATTAAACTACAGTAATCAACGCTGTAAGTAACCACTACAACTACAGTATTACAACAGTGTCAGGAACCACTCGCGCTGAGGTACAACTACAGTATTACTGTTGGGAGCCAGGCTCCTCCATAAGATTATAGTGATATTGTCAGTGTATTTTTTACTTGTGTGAAGCCTGAGAGGCAATAGATGTTAAGTTAGTTAGAGAGTGTGTGTCGTGTGGGGCGGACTCACTCGTGCTGCTCTGCTACCGGGTCCAGTCTCGTCACTCACAGGCTGAGGCCAGAGCAGAGGCTCAGGGCAATAGTCATTGTTGATATTCTATTCTCAGATATTTTTTATATTATGCAATAAACACAAACGAATAATTCTATGTATGTTCATTTATCCTACTTCTGAAGAACTAGGCAAACTTGACAGAACTTATATCTCTCTTGATCTGTTCGACCACTAACATAATGTGTTACACTATACACATGGAAAAATGGGGAAGTTTCTAACAAGATATTGCAATTGCAAGAGGAATAATCACATTTACTGATTAAGCTGGAAAGCATAATATACCACAAAAGATTTAAATTATATCTTTACACAAATCTTAATTAGACTATGCTAAAAGGGCAAATGGTGAATATAATTCAGTAGATAACCGTCCTAAACTTACTTCGTAAAAATAGTTATACTTGCCAAGTCAAAATGTCTGTATTAAATAAATGTATCCTTTACCCAAATGAGAAGGGAAACGGTATTGAATTCTTGGTATTTCACGATATAGGGTAAGGACTGTGACTGTGACTGCTAGTATTATTGGAGTGAAGCAACAGGAAAGTGTGATTCAACTGAAGGAAGGAGGAGCACTCCGTTGGTGGTACAGTTCCTTTCGCAAATTCGTACAACACCCAATGTGAAGGGTGGTCGTCTCTTAACCTCCCTGGACCACTGGTTACAGATTCGAACAGCTCACGAGCAACCAGAATTTAGTTAGTATCAAAACAGTGTCATTCGTTCCCCGACTGAGCATGAGTTTCAATTCATGTCGGTGAACGACTGACACTGCTTCGATACTAGCTAAACTCTGGACCGGTATTTATTAAACCTGTCAAAATTCATACTTTTTCGGATGATTGCATTGCGCACTTAGCCAAAGTGCTTCAACTCACTTCGAAACAGTGGATGCTGGAGAACCGAGTTGGGCTGAACCTGGTTGCATGATGTTAATCGAACACACAAAATCGAGGCTCCGAGGAACCAGCTTGTATGACAAGTGTTGTTCAGGCATTAATAAAAGATGCTTTTAGGAGCTTCAAAGATGATCCAGAGTCACTCCGAGATCCCAACAATGCTTCATTTTACCAAGATAAAATGGTTTGCTACTTTTCTGCTCAAGTCTCAGTTGCCCACTGACCGTGATACCGTTATGTGTGTTGCTCCCGATCTTTCGTTATTCATTACGAGAGCTCCGCCATTATGCGTTCGGTAATTATCATGAGCTGTTCTGAAGTTAACTCTCGTGTGATTTCTCATTGCTCAGTAAATGTCTTTCGAACAGACGTGAAGTTACTCATTTTTTAACAATGTAAGTCTCGAAAAGCCACTAAGTTGGGTCCCGAAGGCAGCCACGAACAAAGTTAATTAATTTTGTTGAGATCGATTCGTCTGGCAACAAGAAATCGTTACGTATCTCTCTGTTTACATAATAATGATGTATAATGCTATTATAGATTTGCAAAAATGAAATTAGCTAATAATAATAGGCACAGCCCTCGAAAAAATAATCTGGAATAGTTGCTTCGTAATTCAAATGGTCATACTGTCATAAAATTCACTGGCATCCCTGACCAGGTGTATCGTGAAAGAACAAATATTGCGAACTTCTGTTCAATAGTTATTTTCATGCGACGAATTGCAGTGAAACCCAGAGTACACTACACTTACAAACCGAGGTGAATGGTGTGTCATATATAATATTTAGTAACAATACTAATTTTTCTGGACACAACTCTTCATCGTACCATAAGAAGCAGAGAGTAGCAGAGCCCAGCAGACAATGGAGTGTTAAGTACGAGTTTGTATATTTCTTTCTTTCATAATAGGCTTAGTTATTAATTAATTTTGACAGGAACTTTTAATTTAGCCTTTTGATTTACCTTTTTCTCCGTTTAGATATCTTGATAAGGTTAACAACTTTATATCTTTCTTTTCTTCTCTTTGGAGAAATATGATGCTGTACTGTAACTAAATTTGGTGTCTGTGAAACATTACTGAAGTCCTTGTTTTGAGGTGTACTTTTGTGAAAGAATGGTATTGCCTATTCGTTCCGTACATAAGGTATTTAGAAGTGTTCGAAGGACTGAATTATTTTTAGTTCCGATGCAGTTATGAACAGTTGAGTGGGTTAGAACACAGCCACATGCGCTAGAGTAAGATGAAAGGTGGTTGGGTTTGAGTGAGTGAATGAACCTTTCTGACGTCATGAAGCATCGACATTACCGACCAGTGTTCATTCACGTGGCCCTTCTCTAACCACGACATAGACTTCATTCTCTCTAGAGGATTTGTTCCTTCTCTGTTTTTTCACCTTACCTCATCTGACTCGTTCTCCTTCGTGATACAAAGTTATTCAGGCCTCGTATGGTCATTTTTCTTCTCCCTTAAAATCAAATATAGTTCAAGGGAAAAATAAACTTTTGCTCGACTCTGCATCTGTTGTGTTCGCTGTAGATGTTCATAGTAATATTGACCTAAAATATATTCTCTTGGTTTTAATTTAATGTTAGTGATATTTTAAATTCGTGTAGTGTTTTTTACAGTGTTGTTCTTTTTTTTCTTTTTCTTTTTTTAACCTGTACAGTATATTATGAATTCGTGAAAACTTTTAAAACATTCGCTGCAGCAGACAGACAGAAGAAGCGACATGCCATCAAACCATGAATGAATGTGTACTCTTCGTAAAAACTTTCTCTGTTGATTAGGATATGGTCAGTCCCCTGTAGTGTTATTCCCGTTACAGCGTGACTATAGTGTATGATTCGTCATGTCATGAACAAGGCGCATTACGTTACGTGCATAACAACAATCTCTCGTTCATTACATCAGGGAAATAGAGGTAGATCACGCGTAATTACTTAGCCAGGTGATAAAGGCTCGTTTAGAGATGAATATTTTTTTTTACTTTTTTGGTTAACTTTACTTTTTGCATGATGTGAGTCAATGTTGACATGGTTGTGTTGCTGTATATTGTTGGATAATAAGCTGTATTTGGGAGTTATAACCGAGCAAGTTGTACATAATTATCTTTTCTGTGGTAGACATGATCGTGATGGGAATGATGAGAGTAGTGATGAAAAAGGTAATGATTATACATTGACTCGAAGAAATAAGGCAAAATTATTAATAATATACCTTTATATTATTAGTTTCATCTATAGTTGACAATACTTACGGCTCCAAGAAATATTATGTGGGAAGTTGCTATCTACTCATTATCTCCTGTACCGTACAGTACGTCACGAAAGAAGTCTCTTTCTGTATATGGGTGATGTTTTGTGGCATAGTGTAGTGTGAAGAAATTAGTAGCCTTGACGATGAGGCAGCAGACAGAGTACTATTTAGCCAAGGTAAAAAGAAAGAGAGGTACCCTCACCCTTACCCCCACACGCAGATCATGTGATGTCAGTGATTATATCAAAGCAAACGGAGCTCAGTACACTAGTGGTTCACGTGAGTGTGAGACTTGAGCCAACACCACCGAGATATCTCGGTGGTGTTGACTGAGCTCTCCATTAACCCTGAACCTACAGTCTGGATAATCTGTGACGTCATGCGCAGAGCAGACACATTTTCGCTTCACCCCTTCGATGTGAAACTACCTTACTTTTCCTTTTACCTTGCTATTTAGCTATATGTATTCAGAAGGCCAGACCAATCGAAAGAAATCCCATATATCGGGAATATTTTGTTCTACATGAAAGTGTTCTTATTGTATTTGTCTTTTCATAGTTTTTTTTTTCCATGGATGATTACACATTTCATAGCTACCATAAAAGTATCGATATCTTCCAGCATATGAGAAATATAGAAACCACGTGGACGTGAGAAATACAGAAACCACGTGGACGAAGCAAGAGTCTATCACCAATCTCCCATTACAAGGTTGTTAGATGCTACTGGTGGCAACACGAGGTTACCAGTGTGGTCTATCCAAGTGGTGGGTTTATTTGGTTGGGAAACTATTGAAAGCCAATATTGGTATGGGGTGATAATATCTGGTTATAGGGGTGATAGTAAATAAATAGTAGTAATAGTAGTAGTAGGAGTCGTATCAGTTCTTGGGATTTATTGGTCCTTTTATCCTTTCTCTTCTGTCCTTTTTTTCTCTCCTCTCTCCTCTCTTTTTCTATTCCCTCTTCTCTCTGGCTCTTTTCATCTCTCTTTCTTTATCTCCTTCCCGGTCACTTAAGTTATTGTCATTCATTTGACTCTCTTCTATTTCTGATTATCGTGTTATAATATTCCCTTTCAATACTCTCACTTCATGCTCTTTTTCCGCCTTATAGTGCATGGTCTTTTTCCCTCCCCTTCTCTCTTTATCCCTCCCCCATTCTCTCTCTCTCTCTCTCTCTCTCTCTCTCTCTCTCTCTCTCTCTCTCTCTCTCTCTCTCTCCTAATTTTCTTTATATTTCCCGTATATTTGTGGTTCCCTAAAACACACACACACCCACCTACACACACACACAAATACCAGCTATACCAGACACACACTCCTATAATACCCTCTGCTGGTACCAACATCCCAGACGACACCTGGTGACTTTTACCTCGGCTGGCATATATTTCCCGCGCCACTCCTCCTCTCCCCTTCCAGCTAGAGGATGTGCCCCGCCTCCCCTCCATCAGGCCATTGTCAGGGGCGCGGGGGTGACATCCTAAGCGAGCGACACATCACCGAAACTTGGAAGGGGTCAGGAGGAGGAGGAGTAAGAGTAGGTAGGTAGGTAGGTAGGGAAAAGATTAAGAGGATGAAAAGGATGTGATGGGGATATGAGGGAGGAGGAAAAGGAGAAAAGGAAGAGTGAAAGAAAGGGGAAAAGATTGGGACGGCATGGAGGAGGGCGATGAGAAGGGGGACGAGGAGAGGGTGGAATTCCTTCTTCGGGAAGGATCTGGCAACGAGACCGCCGCTCACATCGATCTTACGGCGCCGTGGCACAAGCGATTTTCGTCCTTCGGTGACTCTTGCTGTACGGGCGAAGGGAGATGCCAGGAGGAGGGGGGGGGGGGGAGATGACAGTGCCGTAGAATCTCACAGCCATCAAGTGGGAACCAGCTTAAAATTCATACGTTTTATCTAGGAAGTATCCCCTCCCATCCTACCCATCCCTCCCGCAACTTCTCATCCTTTATTTTGTTTTTCTGTTCCCTAGATTATTTGTGGTTTTCTGAGGCGTGCGTCGGTTTTCTGTTCTCGTGGTCTTTGTCGTTGTTGTCCAGGGGGTTGTCGGAGTGCCAGGGCCAGAATGAAGGAGGGAGGGAGAAAGAAGTAAGGTTGGATGGGTGAGGAGATGGCGGCGTAAGAAGCTGCCTAGACGCACCTTGCATCTTACATTTTATCAACAGTGTCACCATCCTTCCTCCTCCTCCTCCTCCGTGCTGCTGACCTTACCACACACACACACACACATAAAAAAAAAACTTATTTTCTGCACTTTCATGCAACTCACAACTCAAGAATTCATAAGCTGAGTATATGTAACCAGTTTCTGTATACGTATATCTGCATAATGTTGTCCCTCCTGCGCCGAAATTTGCAAATGTTCATCTCAACAAATCAGAAACAAAATAAAGATACAAACTTTGGATATAGCATGCCTTTATGATGATAGATTAATATTTTACACTCTGATTTCCCATACTTTCCTAATATCAGAACCAGTTTCAAATAATATTCGAAAGATTTACAAAACACAAATACGAAATTAAAGGAAACTGAATCTTCTCTCCTGACGTCGCTGCTTTCCCAAGACACAGCAGAAAATCCGTGAAGAATTCCACCAAACTGGCTGACATAAATCGTTCAAAAACCCACAGTGCCTCCGAGAGTGCCGCCTCAAGACACAAGGCGGAGAGAGGGGGTGACTCTCCCATTGGCCGACGTCAGTTACTGGTCAGCCAATCAGGAAGCGGCGTGTTCGATACCGTGGACAATGATGGTAATAACGGCAGGAGGTAGGGGGTATCAGGGTCCAGAGGCAGTGGGGAGGAAGGAAGGGAGTGGAGAGGAAGGGAGGGGTGCTGGCGAGTAGAGAGGAAGGTAGGGGTGCCGGGACGAGGGTAAAGGGAGGAAGGTATAGGGGTGCTAACTGATGGGGGTGCCAGGACGAGGGAGTAGGGAGGGAGGAAGGTGGGGGTGCCAGGACGAGAGAGTAGGGAGGGAGGTAGAGGTGCCAGGACGAGGGAGTAGAGAGGAAGGTAGGGGTGCTGGCAAGTAGGGAGGAAGATGGTGCTGCCTGTTCGAGGGAGTAGAAATGAAGGTAGGGGTGCCAGGATGAAGGAGAAGGGAGGAGAGCATGAGTGTTCGGATCTGGGAGTAGTGAACAGAGTGGAGGTGTTAGGGTGTTAGGATGTAGAGAGAAAGGTAAGGGAGTAAGGGTCAGGGGGTAGGAGGACAAGAGTGTCAAGAGGTAGAGAGGAAGAATGGGGTGCCAAGGGTAGGAAAGAAGATAGGAATACCAAGATGTAAGGAGAGGTGCCAGGAGGTAGGAAGGAAGGAAGGAAAGTATAGGTGCCTGGATAGATGTATATAGGGAGGAATGTAGGGTGGAAGGTAATTAAAAGGTTTCCAGAAAGTTTGGATTCCGGAAGGGAAATATTTAGGTAGGGTAGCCAGGAGTAACAATTGGGTTGGTGGATAGGAGCAAAGGGCGATAGGTAGGGAGTAGTGCCTGGAGGTAGGTAGAGTGCCAGGGCTGCTTTGTTTGTTGGCCTCGTCTCCATCTCTATGTATCCCCTTCATCTTCCTCTCCCTCTTCCTCCTTCCTTCCTTCTGATCTTCCAATTTCTGGGCCCATGCAGATAACAGGTATAGGGTAGGAAGGCGGGTGGTCAGAGGAGTGCATAATATTAGGGTAGAGGCGAATGTGTGTGCGAGGGGACCAGTCTTGTGTGACGGAGGGGGCCTGAGCTTTATGTACTGTACACCCAAGCACACGGTATCGTCCGCACTCTACTGGGGGAACAGAGGAGGTTGTGGCCTGCAGGGGGAGGGGAGGAGAGGAGGATGTTGTGGTAGTAGGTAGTGGCGAGTAGGTGGTAGTGGAGAGATAGCTGTGGTAGTTGAGAGGTGGTTGGTTGCTTTCATGTGGGTGATAATAAGGTGGAGAAATGGAAGAGAAAACATAATTATGGTGAGTGGATCGAATAAGCAAAATCGATGAAAACTATAAGGAGGACAATGATAAAATGCAATATGAGGAGGAGAAGATGTAAGAGTAAGAGTAAATAAAAAAAAAATTGAAAGATGTATGACGATTAGCCTATGAGGAGGAGGAGGAGGAGGAGGATAGAGCAGCAAGTGGAGTTTGACCATTATACTGTAGAGTGAAGAGAACATGTATGCCGACCCTATCTACAGATTATTCCATTACAATAATTTTTAATGCTGGTAATTGATAGAGGGAAGGGGAAGTTGCAGTAGAGGCACGTGTACACAGCCAGTATATAGACCTTACATCACCCATACCAATCTCACTTTCCAGGGTCAAAGGCAATCTTATCATACCTAGTCGACTCCCTGTCTCTCTTTCCCTTGGATTTCTATATATACTGTATATATATTGTAAGAGGATAGAGAGACTAAAGAGACGAGATAATTACAACAATACATTGTCTCATTGCTTACTCATTCGATGCAATTATTATTTCTAGAAGGATAATAAGACGAAAACATTACTAAAAACAGCGTCGGATCTTTTATTCCTATCACTACCTGCTGCTGCTGCCACTGCCGCATACAACCATGAATAGCTTACAAATGTGTTCCTGACTAAAAGACTGCATAAGTCGAGATACAAACAGTCTGCTGTACAGTGGAGGTGCTGGAAGACACTCGCTGTTACACTCCGAAGCCACAACAGAACTGAAGAACAACGTATTGTACATAGTATCTGAACATACGCCAAGCTGCAGCGTTGCACTGGCGGGATCAACACATTCGGTAATATAACAATATCTTTTATTGAATACAGCAAATTAAAACTAAAAATATATTCATGCCGAACATAAAAGCAACATATGTTTCTTTAAAAAAATACAGAAATTGGGATTGCAAGTGTATTTAGACGTGCATAAGTAATAATAATAAAACAGATAGATAAATTAGATAAATTGAGATAATAATAAGTAGTTTAAAATAAGATAAAATAGGATACAATTAGTAATATTTATGTACTTAATTATAGTAATTATTGCAGCGGGGATGAAAGAAAAAATAATGTCCATAGAAAAACGGAAAGCTAGAGAAGGACAGCATCAAATAATTATAATAATAATAATATATACGCTGATAATAATACAATAAGTGAAATATAGACAAGAACATAAACATAAAGAACCAGGTAGTAGATGAATGTTAATACCAGAGAGAGAGAGAGAGAGAGAGAGAGAGAGAGAGAGAGAGAGAGAGAGAGAGAGAGAGAGAGAGAGAGAGAGAGAGAGAGAGAGAGAGAGAAATAAACTTATGAGTACAAACACGCGTACAACAACAAACCATTACGCCACACCTGCACTTTGGTCACTGATATGCCGAGCCCCCCTGGAGGAGTTACTGGGGGAGGGAGGTAGAGGAAGGGAAAGTAAGTGTGGACGTAGAGGAAGTGAATGGAGGTCATGTGGAGAGGTAGGAAGGAGGGGGAGAAGGAGAAGGAGGAGGTGGAGGAAGAGGAAGGAGAGTGAATAAAGAATTAAAAGATAGAGCAAGTGGAAGAGTAGGGAGGAGGGGGAGGAGGAGGAGGAGGAGGAGGAGGAGGAGGAGGAGGAGGAGGAGGATTGGAAATAATGATGGATGATAGAGATGGGGAAGTGGGAAGGAAGGGAAAGTGCTAAGGGTATTAATGGTTCAGGTGGTATGCCCAGTAAAGGTTGAGACAGAGCCTATAGTTAATTAAGGGACCCCGTGATGTAGTCAGAAATTTAGAAGTTAGTGAGTCCTTCAACTATTGCCACGAAACACCACCTATATTGAAGTAGCTTGTTTCGTGGCATAGTCAGGAGGAATAAGAAGCCACCAATTCTCATACACGATCACTGGGTCCTTAACTGGATGGGTGGAAGTCGTTCAGGTTGGAAATGTGTGAAGGTTGACCGCACACATTTGGAAGAGTAGAACACAATTTACTTCAGTACTGTATAAGAAAGAAAACGGATTACTAGAAAGATATGTTTGGGAGGAAAATGTGTGGCACAGAGAGGAAAGGAAGAATTGTGAGATTAATTAATGAAAGAATGAGTGAGAGGGAGATGAAGGGAAACAGAAGAGGAATAACGAGATGGGTTGTAGGTGGTGTGTGGAGGAGAAGTGATGCTTGGAGGGGGGTTTGAGTGTATGTGTGTGTTGGCGGGAGAATGATGAAAGATGGAAGATTTAAGTAGCCAGAAGCAAAATTTTATTTTGTCTCGGTGAGAATAATATATTATATGCTCAGCAATATGCTGGCCATGGAATCTTTACAAAATAATAAAGTCAACATAAAGAAGAAAACAGCGATCGTGACAAAGAGTTTGACAAAATTATCATTCAATAATTACCATAAGCTACACGCTTAGGCTATTCAGTCATTCAGGGGAGCAAATTACACCATCAATGACTAGTTTCTGGAGTCATATTACACTGTATACATTAGGTATTTGAGACACACCCCTGGGAGAGAAGGCTAGTTATAAAATACCCATGACACTATAACAAATTTTCAGGAGAAGCAAAATGATGGAATCTCTATGTGGATGAACCCGTAATAAATGGAGGAGGGACTTTGTACGGTAGTCAGCCAAGGCGGCCGCGGTGGGGAACTCCAATCACTATTGCGATTTTACTAATGAAACCTAATGACAGAAGGTGATGCAGGGTATGAGTAAGGAAGAAAAGGACGAGTGAAGTTGCTGAACGTTTCCTAAGGAGTAGGGGAGGGAAGGAGGAGTGAAATGTTCGTATAGGAAGGAGGGAGGGAGAAAGGGATGAAGGAAGGAAGGAATGAAGGAGGAGCGAGAGATTAAGACGTAGGGAAGGGAGGGGGAATAAGGAGGAAAGTATAGAATGGGATCAAGGACTGGGTTTGCAAGATGGTGCGCGCAATTTCACAAAAAATAATCTTACACACTAAGCAGCGCTAATACTGTACAATATAACTCAGACACTTGCCGAAAATAAATTATAATAAAACAAAATAAGGTAACAAGCGTACACAAACTGAACATGGTGTCTGAAAAGGGTCCTTAGCGACTACGTAAGGAGATTATCTCTTTTCGGTGAATTGGTGGCCTATTAACTCCCCCAAATTATGCCAGGAAACAGGCTTGTGCTTCAGTGTAGGCTACTATAGTCGAGGATCTGTTTCGTAATCAAGTTTGGAGGAATCAGTAGCCCTCCAAATCGCTGACAAGAGATTATCTTCTTAGAATCTACAACCTAACTGAGTGTTCCGTCAAACGTTTTATAAATAGGTCTTTTTTCATCTTCTTAACTCTCTCGAGCACGGACGACTCACACATGCGTCAATGAATGCAACTTCATCGTGCAGAGGAACATTAGAATGTAGCGGTATCAGTGACTGATATGAATTTCACTTGCATAAAAATCAAATACGAGGCATCAAGAAAAGGAAAAATAAATCTGAAACTTAATATAATTAAATGACGCATATGTAAGTCTACCGTGCGCTGAAGTGTTAATATGTACATTTACTCCAAGTTTCAAGTTTCTGGTCTAAGGACTAGGTCTGTACAAGAGGTTCCCCCTCGCCAGTTGCAGCGAGGAGACGCGGCCCGTGTGACCCCCGCGCTCGAGGTCCACCTGACTATAAGATTCGCCTCGTACGCAGACGGAGGCAAGAGACCAGAGAAGCGCTTCTTTGGTATACAGCCTTTATTTTTTTGAGAGGTGACTGAAGTGGTCCCCCTCCAGCCTACCAACACGAGTAACTACAGCCTCGCGCTCATGTAAACAAATGAAAACAAACACAATGCAGAAATATAATAATTGTTAAAAATCAAGACTGTATTCTCATGTTGCTAGCCTCTTCTGACACTGTGGGAGGTATTTGAGTTCACAACATGTACGGTATGATTTACAGTAAGAGGTAATGCAATCACCATTTCACAGGCGCCTCAGTTGAAAAAAATACTGGTTATATAAAACTTAATGATACAGGGATCCAGAGAGTTTTTGATCGGTGCCAAAAACACGAGTCAGTTGATGTAGGTCCTGGACAGCGATAAACCCCAGTTGTAAACCTAAATATAAACCGAGAGCCCGAGAGAGGAAGGTCCTACGGCGGCAGGAGGTGCCACAATCATCCTGTTTCAGGATGAAGGCTTCCGCGCCCAGAGTGAAAGGTATTGTGTGTGGGGAGTCAGGCCGTCCAACCCCTATCACTCCCTCGTCAGATGAGTTGGAGGAAAGCACTAGGGCTCTGAGGATTTGGGTGGGGTTTTTATATACAGGGTGAAATGCCTGGGACACATGAGGTTGTCTGACGAGCAGGTGAAGGGGTGTGATAGGTCCTGACGCAAGCAAGCTCGTGACATAGGGTGATGATCTTTGGTATCCTAGCTATAGAGATCAGTCCGTGCTGGTCCACACGCTACACTACGGTCGTCTCCACCCGCCCGGCGGTTGCAGAGACTGTCTTCAGTTCGAGCCAGCCTTCAGGTTGACAGTTTTTCCACTGACATCCGTGGAGTTCTGCATTCCCGGAGGAAACTCGAGAGGTTACAGCCCTGACCAACCACACAGCTGTCCAAACACCCCAGGACAGGTGTTCCAGTCACCTCAGGGCAGGTGTGTATCAAGAGAAGATGCGAAGGCGAGATGGAGCGACGCAGCGCTACGTACAACGGTCCTGACGCAAACACGACTGAAGCATCCGCAGTCGTGCTGCTGCGATGCTGCTGTTGTTGTTATTGGGGTTGTTACTGTTGCTGTTGGGGTTGTTATTATTGTTGTTGCTGGGATTGATGTTTGTAGGGTTGAGGGTAGTGAGGGTTGTGTTGCCGGTGCTGACCACGTTGTTGCCACCACCACCACCACTGCTCGGAGTGTTGTATGGGCTCATGTCTGTAGAGAAGTAATTCAGTTAGTAGGTTGAACACACTCAGGACAAATGGTTTAATAATGCTCACTATCGCAGCTGATGACTGCAATACGTGTGTGGTTCTAGTGTGGTGGGGCCATGTAAATATTATTTATGATAGTAGCTATCATAGACTGGAAGGTAATCATAACAATAAGTAATGGTGTTTGTGTCTAATACAGCAGTAAGAGGTTTGGTTGTATATAGGTACAGTTGCCTTGACTCACGCGTTTCCCACCAAGGTTGTTTTGGGCGGTTACAACAGATTATTCCCTTAATCTTATCCCTCATCTATGTTCTAATCCTGTCTCTTTTCTAAGAGGAAATATCAAACCTTCTAGCCATTTTAACGGATAAGGGATCAAAACTCTTCTACCACCACAACTGTGGCTAGGAAGAAATAAGGGCAAAGTTTAATAGATCCAAAAGATTTTAAGGGTAGAATCCAAAATTCCAAAATGTCATCAGGAATATCGAGCAAGTTAACGTGAGTCAAAGAAATATTACTATTGACAATATTGAAATACAAAGAAAAGAAGAAACCACTGTGCTGTGTTTAATATCGATGTAACAGGAATGCAATGTTCATTATTAATTAAGAGGAAAATGGGTAGGATAATATGGACGTATATATTGTACAGTCGCTTTCACTATTACCTGAAAACTTCTGAAGGCATCTAGTATCTCTGTTGCATCTACTTACCGTAACCTATATTGAAAACATTTTAAATTTACGAAATATGAAAATAATTTATTGAAAACTTCCACCATACTCATCTTTCGTTCAGAGATATTAATTAAGTATAATTAACTACATTCACCAGACAGGTCAAGAATGCCACTAGCAGTCAGAGAATAGTGGTTGCAACTGTACATTCGTGGTCTAAAGTTCTGTCGTTACCGTGACATGATGGTAAACTTTAAGAATGATGTTGTTGTGAATGGGAAGTAATTGTTGCTTTTGTTTAATTAACTGTTAATTATGTACAGGACGTTAAAAAAAAACAATCACGAACCATTCAAGACAATAGTATTCTCAAACTTTACTAACATACGAGAGAAACGACAGAACTTTAAACTGCTACTGTACTATTGTATATATGAGAATCGCTATAACGTTCTAAAATGTAAACAGGTGTACCTGAGGAAGTATGTGCAGTACATTAGAATGCATATGCTGACCACAAATAATGAGTAGGTAAGAAAATAACCAAAAAGTCTTAAGCGTAACTAAAGAGATGAAAGCAATAAAAAAGATTATGTACACATGAGCACACAATAAAACAGCATGAGACGTAGAGAAACTAAGGAAGTATTGATATTTACTGAAGAAGTCTAGACAGTAATTAAAGTAGAACTATACAGATCAGACAAAGATCCCGGTGCTGTTCCCTGTAGCTGTCTTTTTTTTTACAAAAAGTTAACAATGGGAGAGTATTTATCACTTCAAGCACAACAACACATTAGGTATACAGAGTTGGTGTACTCCAGTAACCATTGCCAGTTGTCTCATTTTGATTAGTAAAGGAAGTGTATAACAATGAGCTGTAGGGAGCTAACTTCACCAGGAAATGTAACTAATAACTAAAAAGTGTACACAGTAACTGAAGGTGAGACCGGAGAGCAACACAAGGAACCAAGGTCAAGGCGGGCCAGCATACTCACAGTTACTTACTAAGGAGTCCACCGCTGCCGTAGCCGTAGGGTGGGTAGCTGGGGGTGTACTGGGTGTAGTGGGGAGAGTAGGTGTAGTCAGTCATGGCCGCCGCTCCTGTACAAGCAACAACACAAGTTATTGTCTGTCACTTTATGTCTGCCTTGAGATTAATGATATGGTAGGAAAATGTGGGATGACATCTGGATGAAGTACAAGTGTGAGTGAGGTACAAGTGTGGTGAGTATGGAAGGAAAGACAGAATAGTTAAAGTATTCCAAGGTAGGTAGGATTAGGTTAAATTGAGGTTCAAGGAGATGATTGAAGAAATAATATATGAAACTGATTTCCACATTATCAATCAATACTGATACAAAAGAACATTCACTGCTCTGGATTTTCACCAAGGTGAAAGAAGAATATCACCATGACAGTTACCAGAGAGTGTGATTTAAATTAATATTTTCTTGTTTACAAATTGAAGGGCGATCGATTTCTCTGATGTAAGCCATGAAGGTTTACTACCTGTGCATTGTGCATTCAAGCAAGGATTGGATTCTGTTTCATAGCATAGTTTGAAGAAATATGAAGTCCTCCAGTAATTCGACAATTGTAATTCGAAGATAGAATTCAGATAATATTTATATTATGTGTATCAGGGGATAAAAATATCTTACCAGATGACCTGTATTATAATATACAGGTGTGCATGGTAAAATACATATATGTTTTAGAAATGAAGGTACAATATATATATATATATATATATATATATATATATATATATATATATATATATATATATATATATATATATATATATATATATATATATATATATATATATATATATATATATATATATATATATATATATATATATATATGATGAACGAATTGTTCCATCAGAATGTTCAGAGACTTGGCTATGTTATACAAGAGAATTTATTATATTAAACGAGAGGGGGTGATTCGGCAGATTACAGTGAAACAGCTTGAAATCAAACGAAGGAAAGATACAGATGACTAATTGTGAAGGATATTAGAGATTCGCAACAATATACATATTACCGAAACTTATCGTTGTCAGGAATAGTAAGATCAATTATATCTCTCTAAAGACCATTTAATCGATTATATTTCGCTGTAACATTTATTGCGTAGCCTGACATTCACATTATCTACTCGTATTTCTAGATCAGAATAATGTTCGAGTCACTTGTGTTTTCTCAGTTCGTTAAGAGGTGCCGTAGTCAAGATTCGAATGCGAAAAACATGTATAGGCTAAAGTGCAGTCATTTTTATATGGCAAACTGATAAGCAACATACAAACAGGAATGCATCGACTACATTTAATAAACTGAAATGGAGCAATCACATTTACAGCAGAGGCTATAACACAGCTCATTCTAACTGGCTAGAGTTCAGCATATACTAGGCTACAGGAGGACGTGAGCTAAGGTGCAGCTGGAATCACATGACAGGTGTATGGAAGCTGCATAAGTCATTAGGATACAGCTGCCACCACACATTGTGCAGGTGGGCGTGCAGGTCAACTTACCTGAGTAGTGTGTGATGGGCGGAAGGGTGGTGTAGGTGGGTTCAGGGGGGGTGGCAGCTACATGAGCGTGCATGGGTACAGAGACATGCGTGGCGTGGGTGGGGGCGTGCGCGTGGGTGGCAGCATGGGCGTGTGAGGCAGGCTGGAGCACTGTGAGGGCGGTGGTGCAGGGCGTGTCAGCCTTGAGGGGCGAGGAACAGGGCGCCACCACCAGGCTGTCCAGGGGCGTCACACTATCTCGGAGGGGCGACGTCTGGTACTGGCCGCTACAGGAAGTGTAGCCCGAGGCTCCTGACATGCAGACAACACTTACGTCAGCCCCTAGGCCCTTTACTACTGACTCTAGGGTGTGGCTCAGCTGTCAGCTAGACCACACCCGACAGGCCAGACAGCCCCTCACGCCCCTTGGATCAGGTCACTACCACAACACTAACTAACATGACCTGAAGATAATCTACAGGTGCTGAGTGCAATTGCTACAACTGTGCTTAGGTGTAAGGTGAGCACACAGGCAACACTATAACACATATCATTACAAACATGGACGTTATACAACAATAACATATCATAACACTCATTGTTTGTTAGTGGTTATATGTGCTGGTGATGCTCATGCAGACACAAACCAACATGCAGGACACATTCCGAAAAGCAACTGCATAAATGCTTTGTTTAGAAATAGGCAAATGTAATACATGCATAAAAAACATAACTATAAGAACAAAATGCTACATTAAATGATATAATGATACTGAGGAGTGTGTTCAGTGAGTGGTTTTGTTGTGTGGTATGATGTTAACACCTAAATAATATAACTCTCTCTTTACACCTGGGACGTGAAGACCATATGCCTACAATCGACTTTTTTTAATGCAATAGTTACCCGTACTCTATTATTTACATACATATCGTGCATCTTTCCCATTCACTAGCATTAGGATTTTTTCATACGCAATGTGTCTAGGCATCTCGAACGAATCTATATTTTATGAAATCTCATAGCCTATTTTTACTTCACAAGTGAAGTCATCACCTGTGAAGTCATTACTCATCTCTTTAAGTAGAGAAAAGCATATTATGGGTATTGATAATTATTTGGTGATTGGGTAAGACAAAAATGTGGAGAGAGTAAAAGAATGGAAAGAAAGGGCGAGGAGAAAAGAGAAGAGAGTACCTTACTGCAATGCTTGGAGTGTGTGTGTGTGTGTGTGTGTGTGTGTGTGTGTGTGTGTGTGCTTCTAAACTGGGTGCTTAAATACACTTGTGATATAGAAGAGTAATTGCAATTTGTGTGATCCGAAGGTGTATGTTGATGATGACACCATTCGGGCACGGCGGGAGTATGATGACGTGTGTGGCATCAGATGAAAATATGATTATGTCAATAAAGCCATTTGAAATGAACTTGTTAGTTTGCGTGAATCTTGCATAGGTCGTAGAATGAGTTAGTCATTGCAATACTAATGATTCCTTGACTCCCTCCTAGTAGTGTGGAAGCTATAGATGGAGTTGTTGTAGACGAATGAGTTACTATGAAACGGATTCACATTTGTTATTAAAATGTCGCATACGATTTATGTTAATGGGTGGAAAAATAGAGGGTGATTATTTTCAGGAAACCCTTCGATATAGCAATGTACGAACCTAACGTGTTCCTTCAGAACCCATAACATATAGAATTCTAAGTATTCACTTAATAATAGACCTGCAGTGGATGTCAGAAGTTTGTAAGAAAATCATAATACAAATATTGCCATTCAGAAACATGTTGATACTTAGCAATTACTTTTACGAACAGTGAATTGATTGCATTATTTAACGCAAAACAGAAACCGATGAGTGCCAAGTGGGACGTTGGTTATCACCTCGCCCATCCTTTTATGAAGGGTTGATAGTCAGCAATAGGTCAGTGTCTCTCTTGGTACAGATAGCGTTATTTTCTTGTGAATAGTTGTCGCAAGGGATTTCTTAAGAGTTGTACTACAGTAACCATGTCATAGTCTGGTACAAGGTGCCAGGTAACTACATAAGGGAAGTGTACCATGAGAGCTACTGACGGGCTGCCTCACCTGGGATACGAGGAGTGTTAGGACGCCTGAAGAACCTTGGAGCTAGCGCGTGCCAGAGACCTTGATCAATAAATCTTGGCGATACTATAAGAATCCAGCTTTTCAGGGATGGAAGGAGGGCGATAAAATTCCATGGGTGAATACCAGAGCCTAGACTGTGTAAACCAAGCTATTGTCCCGCTGGTGCTGGTAAGACCGGAATAAGATACAACATCCTTCTCCCCTCTCCTCTGCTCCAGCCTCCCTCTTCCCCGTAATATTCCGCCTTTCGTGTTATGCTTCCTATTATATAACCTCTCCATCACCATTTATATCTTCCTCAAAATGTCTTCTATATATACTACTGGTATATCTCCTATTCGCCCCTCTCCTTTATTTTTCCTTTCTTCTGCCACTTCTCTTCCTTGTCGTCCACTCGCTTTTAATTCCCTTCTTCCCTACAATCTCACCATCTTCCACCTCTCTACTTTAGTCTTTAGTTAACATTAAGTTTCTATTATTATCCATGCTGAGATAGTATTTCCATTCTCTCCTCCTTAGTCGATACCGAACCCCATTAAATTTCCCGTTGCTTCCTCCAATTCCTCCCTCGTTCCTTCACTTCCTCAGCATCCTTTTCACATCTATCCTTCCTCATCCCATTCCTCTTATCTTCCCTCCCCTCAATTGGACCTTTTCCCTTTCCTTGACACACCCCTTTCCCCTCTTCTCCTTCACCCACACATCCTCGTTTGTTCCCTCATCCCATTCCTCAACACATTCCCTTCCTCTCCATCTAACCTCTGTCCCTCCTTCCTTACCCAGCCTTCCAACAGAGATATCCTTCCCCTCCCGGCCTCCTCTTTGTCATTCTGTTCCTGCGGCCGAGTTATGGTTTCCCCAGCGAGGAGCCAGACGGAGGGACATCAATGGAGGCCAAAATGAGGAGTGGGGGTGAAATATTAGTGGCCTTGACAGGGACACTTCCTTCGAGATGACGAAGGAGGCGAAGGAGGAGGAAGATATGAGGAGGAGGAGGTGGAGGAGGAGGAGGAAATTTGAGGGGACGAAGAAGGGAGCATAATGGTGAAGAGAAAAAGATGAATTAGGAGGAATGGTGATAAATAGTAGAAAAGAGGAGGAGGTGATGCAGCAGCAGAGGCTGATGCAGAAAAGAGAAAGAGGAGACGGACGATAAAATATTATAACAAATGGTTATTTCTCTATTACCTATATCCCGACAACTGGAATAAACCTAACGTTCGATTAGCGAGTTCATGATAAACTTTTTATTATACTAGAGTAACTAGACACTCGGACTTGCATAGATTTTGTTGAATTAGGCTCAAAATTAACTTTTAAAATATATGGTAATTAATGTTTTAAATTGCAATAAATTGCTCCTTACATGCATAAGAACCAATGAAAGTATCGAACGATATCGAGCTTGTACCCCAGATAACCTTGACAAAATTTAAATTTTAATAAATTATTTTAAAATGTCCATATGTGGGTTACCCGGTTAGCTTTAAATAATTCAGTGACATCCAAACTTGATAGACACAGAGATTGTAATAAGAGATACAAGACAAGTATAATTAACTACCAACTAGTAACAATTTATTTATTTGTTTTTATTTTGCCGGAGAGTAAAAAAAAATAGCTAAACCGTGTTTTGTCTAAGAGGATGAGGAGGAAAAATAATGATAGATGCTGTAGGGAAGTAGAATATGAAGTTGAATATGGGAAAGGAGCGAAAGGAGAAAAAACAGGCACGAGCAAACGGGAGAGAGAGGGAGGGGAGGAGGGAGTCATGGTAGGTATATGGCCTATGACAAGTCGCTTCCTGCTTCCTCCCATAATCGAATCCCTGAGGGAGGGGACACAAGGGAGTGTATAGCAGCAAGGGAAAGAAAAGAAAAACGAGAAATAAAGAGGGACAATGGGGAAGAGGCGAAGGAAAGGGACACATGAGGGTTAAGAACAGAGACAAGAAGGATTAGTAGGGGAGAACAGAGGAAGAGGAGGAGGTTAAGAAGAGAATCAAAAGGAAGGGTAACATGGGAAAAGAGAGGAAGAGGAGGAGGAGGAGGAGGAGGAGGAGGAGGACTCTGACCTACAAGTAATCATCCGTGCGTGTCACACCAGTGCTTGCTCGTCGCCTGCTTGACAATGTGCGATGGAATGGAATGTTGCAGCGCACGTAAACAAACTGTCCTGAAACGCTTAATGGTACGCTGTGGTTGTACTGAGTGAGTCATTATCTAGTTTCTTAAGGGAGCTGTGTATGAATTGGACCGCTACTGATTCCGCCAAGCAATCTTAATCAAAACAGCCTAGTACTTCATTATGCGAGGCAGTGATCTGTTTTTTCACTGTATGGAGGTGTGCGTATAGACTCTTTATTGCCAAGTACAGTATATATTACCCCCTTAACCTTCCATTATAGTTACATGAAGGAACAGAGCGATAATAAAAGGTCGCAACAGGTAGGTTATTCTGACAAGTGGGTCTGTGAACTGCCAACAATAGTAACACCGCCTATACATAATATCAGGCAAATGAACAGAGGAGCCCCAGCTCTTTCCACTACACAACTACTGATATTTCAGGTTCAGGTTCTGTATGCACATTTCTTTTGGCCAGTGTTAATTCTTTATCTTTCTTTTATTCCTTACTTTAGTACATATAAGTTATTTGTTGTTAACGCCAAACGAATGTCAGCAAAAATGTAAAGCTTCTTTTTACCCGAACGGTTTAAAATCTTAAAAGTAGTAACAGGCAGTATTATAATGTTGATAAACCTGATGGATTATTTTGTTAGTTTTGATGATTTCCATGATGCATGAGTTATCGTGCAGTGAAACATGGCAATGATATAATATTATATGATGTTAATAACAATGGTAATGTTGATGTTATTGATGACATGTATGAAAATCCCCAACATGTAAAGGCTCGAGAAAGAAAGAGTGCAGAGAGTACGAGGAGGCACAACAATATTCAGTCCTGCCCCTGGCCTATAGCGAGGCTGGAGGCTCACCTTGCTGGTACTGCGAGGCCGAGGTGTCGAGGACAGAGGGCGAGGCCAACACTGGCTTTACATCCTGCATGCTGATGGGGGTGAGGGGCGTCAGTCCTCCGCCGCTGCCTGTAGGAACAGGAGTCAGAGGTCGTCAGTGAAGCTGCTGGAGCTCTTGGAGTCAGAGCTTTGATACCACCAATAGTTGAATATAGTGTGATGATCCATCAGACTGAGGTTGAGGTAAGAATCACTATTGTGTTAACACAGTGTGAGGAACCTTCAATAAAAGATCTTTTGATGCAAGAACAACCAAGATAAAACACAGTGTGAAGTACCAACAGTGTGAAATATTTGAGGCAGGAGTCACCAGGATATAACACATGTAACATCAGACTAAACTTTGATGTAAGAGTCACTTGGTAAGGTGAAGGCTATCTATCATGATGTAATCACGAATGTTGAGCCATCAGACTAGGCCTAATGATTAAAATCAAGAGCCACCAGGATGAACCGACAGTGTATTGAGCCATCAACTTTGTTGTAGGAGTCACCGATATATGTAAGAGTAGTGTGATGAGCCATCAGGGTGAGAACTTTGAAGCAAAAGCAATTACAATGTTAACACAATCAAGGCAATCATCACAAAGTAGTTCAGGAAATTTTGAACCATGGAAGTGCATATACTTTAGCAACAATTATGCAGGGAAGCAGAATGTTATAACTTTTAGTAATAAACAATACATGCAGAAACTAATAAATTAGTCAGTATAACATATTACTCATCATTTTCTTACGGACATTCAGTAAGATAAAGTCATGGCAAATTTATGTTATCTGTTCTGAAACCTGTTAAAGACTCACCGAGAGAGGTAGCGAGGGGCGGAGAGTACACGTGGTTGGTGCCAGACTGAGTCATGGACATAGTCTCATAGAGGGCGTCTGTGCTGATGCCGGTGGCGGACACAGCGGGGTAGCTGCTGGGGTGATCCACGAACTGTACACTGCTGGGGGATAAATCATTCTATGTCACTACATGGACAGAAAATTATATATGAAACAATTTCTTCAGTGCCAGTATCTGTACATGTATGAGTCATTCAATAAGTACAGCAGATATAATTTTTGAAGCTCGACCATGCACTCTTACACTTGAAAACGAAACGCGCTCGAATGTATACAGAATAAAATGAAGAATATGTTAACCTGCAGAATTTAACACATTTATTGCTGAAACTCGTCTATGTGACCTGTAGAGTGGCAACGTAAAGCTCTCTGGTCTCAGAAATATTTACCTGTATGGAGACGCAGCACCACTGGAGACTCCACCACCCAGGTCTGGCAGGAGGGTCTTGGCAGCGTCATCACCCTTCAACGACGACCACTGCTTCGACCACAACATCTGCAATACAAACCATTCACGTCAGCACAATCCACGACGTGTGAGGGGAGGAGAAGGAGTAGTACAACGTGTGAGGCATAGACATAGCCTACGTGATGGGGTCTTGGAAGAGTGAACAGCTAAGAGAAGACAAGACAGATCAGTGATGTCGCAACGTCTGGTACGGGAGCTGCTTCCACACCCTCACCACACCAAAACCACACCCACATCCACACATGTACCTCACCCACATCAATAACTGCACCTATACACATATACCCACCCACAACTGCACTTCATTCACATCCACACATATACCTACGCATGTATCCAACCCACACACACACCTAAACCCAAACCACATCAACATTAGCACCTACACATGTATACCCCAACCACCCACACACACTCCTATACCTACACATTTATCTCACCTACACCTACAAGTGTATCCACTCCTCATCTACTACCACATCAGCTGAGACCAGCATTTAATATCACACCTATACTGTACTATTATATTATACCCATACTATTATAATTGCATCACATAACACTCTACCAAGCCTACCATCCAGCAAACCTACCACCACCACTCCCACCATCATCATCACCATCACCTCCACCACTGTGTTTACCATTGTTCTTAAGGGCTGACTTATTTATTGTAATCCCTAATCAATAAATCACTTCTTTTCTTTGTGCTGTAAGTGTGTTTGTGTACGTATTGAATCATTTAAAGGGCAGGGGAGCTCATGGTGTATGTGTACGTGTTGTGAGTGTGTAATGTGTGTGCATGTGTGCGTGTTGTGTGTGTGTGCATAAGCCTTTACATACTTTGTTTGCCAAAGGACTAGTAATGCTTCTCATTTTTTTATATTCTAAAGGATTCAATCCCTAATTCTTATATTTGAAGGAATCGGGAGTCTCTAATTTCCTCACAAAGGATTATCCCCTTCATATTTCGAATGTTGTCAATAAACATAACATCTGTTTGAACCGGAGAACTTTAAGTATCCCAGTGTATTGGAATATGTCATGATAATTTAGTATCTCTTTGTTTTGACTTTATTGTAGATGTGAACGTTATTCAAGGGTGTACAGTCAGTTGCAACAGTTCTGTAACACCTACAAATGAAACGGGCTGTGAAAATAATGCGAAACTTTTGTTATTTGACTCCATAAATGAGATTCTTAACTAGATTTTTAATTTATATAAATTATATTCAAAAGGTTTTATTTTCACTCACTGACGCAGGACATTTGCTCGTGACTGGCCACATACTTTAGCAACATTACTTTCCAACCTCTACAGTGCCCATACTTCGCTTTGGTTTCTTCGTGCTGATCCTTGTGTTGTATTTTGTTCTTTTACGCGGCATGGAAATATACGCAAAGTTACCAAAGAGCGAAATTGTCCAAATCGACTGGTGGTGTTTTTGTTTTACTCAGTTTGGCCGTCCAATGTCCAATTTATATTCATATGGAGGCATTAGTGAAGCCCCGAGCGTGACGGCCCTGGCTCTCTCTCTCTGTCTATCTATCTATCTATCTATCTATCAATCTATTTATCTATCTATCTATCTATATATCTATCTATTTAATTATCTATCTATCTATCTATATCTATCTATCAATTTCTCTCTATCTCTCTCTTTCTCTCTCTCTCTCTTTCTCTCTCTCTCTCTCACACACACACACCTGAAGTAAACAGAAGGTGATGGGGAAGTAAATCACTGTCCACTCCACCCTGTACGTTGGCTCCACAGTGGACAATGTGCCAATATCACGCAATAATATGTTACGAGACCAGCAAAGTGTGTGTGTGTGTGGAGAGAGAGAGAGAGAGAGAGAGAGAGAGAGAGAGAGAGAGAGAGAGAGAGGGAGGCGTATATGTGTGTGTGGGGGGGGGGGGAGGGGGGAGATTGGGGGTGAGTGTCTGTAGGATTGTGTGGGTGTTGGCTGGGAGGGAACGGGGCGTGGTTTGGGGGAAGGGATGGTGTGTGTGTGTGTGTGTGTGTGTGTGTGTGTGTGTGTGTGTGTGTGTCAGATTATGTGTGGGATTGTATGAATGAGGGAAGGAGGGAAGGAGTGTGGGTTGTGGGATGAGAGTGTGTGAAAGATTGTGTGGATATGGGGTGGGGGGGGGAAGGTTTTGTGTGGTGCTTGTATGAGTGTGTAGATGTGCGTGTAGGTAAAGTAGGTAAATTAAGCAAAATAAGTAAAGAAAGTTGTTGTGTTGAATGAAGGGGAGAGGGGAGGTGGGGGAAGAAAGAGTGTGTGAATAGCGAGGTAAACACAAGTCAGGTTCAGCAATCATCAGGTACAGTCAGTCACGCCCCGATGCTCACTTCCCAACCCAGAGTCACTCACGGGTCACACAAACCCCCTAACTCATTACCTGATTCCCTCAAATGTCCCTCACCCACTCAGCGTCCATCACCACTAAATTGGTGCCCACAAATGCACGCCATTGTATTCTCTGCTACCGTTGACGCACGCCTGCGAGCCCAAACCACTCACGGTGCAAACAAAAAGGCTATGATTTCACTCCAGACGACATTCCCACACGAAAAGCTTGTACGGGAGCGCGTAACATACGCAATCTTATATTGATTTATTGATGGGAGAATGAAGGGATTGATCTAACAACTCTGTGTAATGTGGTTCAGTGACGTGAGGCTTGAGTGAAGTACTGGGTGGGGGGATATGAGAATAGGAAAGTAAGTAGCATTTTACAGTAATGGAAGAATTGGCTGAATTTACCGAATCATCCGACTGAGTATATTGAGAGAAAAAAGTGGAACAAAGAAAGACAGAGGTGAAACTGAGCTATTATGGTGAGTGCAGTCGTAACTGACCGAAAGTGCATCAAAGCCAGGAATGTCAGAGTTTGTGGAGGTGTGGCTGACTGGTAAAATAGTAATGAAGAGGTAAAATCACAATGGACAGATTTAAACAAACAAGGAAGACTTCAAGTCGTTGTCGGAAGATTGCATTCAATATAGTTCCAACAAGTGAAATGAAACAGCAACCCAGGAATAAAGAGAACAGGAAAAGAGAGAGACGGCAATGGATAGTGAAAGGAGGGATTGTTTGGATAGAGAGACACTGAGACTTGATGGAAGAGAAATTTGGAGTGGGACAGCATGGACTGAAGATGAGCCAGATATATAGCAGGAAAGACGGAATGGGAAAGGGTGGAATATGGAAATGGTTCGATGTAGAGAAGGGAGAAGGGGGCCACCACCATAAACCAAAATGTCTGCATCATAACCCGGGCACTACGACCCCCACCACAAATAAAAGGAGGCGGAGGACGGCCCGAAGACAAATAAAAGCGGTCGTAACTTCGCCATAACTCAGCAGCCGACACTGGCACGCCGCCTCCGGGAATTTCAGAGCAGGTAATCAGGCCTCTGATTGGCCCTGGCGTGACCAGGGATATGATCCGAGAGGTCTGATTGGTTGGCTGACCCTTGGGGTATATCATGGACTGACCAATAACATTACAAATGACTCGCGCCACAAGGGTTATCAGGGTTATGGACGGCTCTGTTGGGGTGATTTGGAGCTCCACGCGATAATAAATCTCTTTTATTGCACAATTTTGTTGTAGGACATCTGAGCTGCCGCCATTTTCTCCTGAGACGGTGGAATAAGATGCCTTTGTCTTGGCTTGGGTGACCCCGGGGTGTTGAGGGGAGAGGAGAGTGGAGGAAGGTGAGGTAAAGTGAGGGGAAAGAACAGTGTGGAAGGAGGAGGAGGAGGAGGAGGAGGAGGAGGAGGGGGAGGAGGAGGAGGAGGTCAGTCCTGGTGCCACCATCTCTATCTCTGTCGTGAAGAAAACAAATTGACTCCATTCAAAGGAGACAATATAAGAGGTCCCCGAGGCCTTGTTTCCTTGCATGTGTAATATTGTGAAGTACCGTAGTGGCACAAAGGTGACCTGACACCTGGGATGAACTCACTGCTAAGGTGACATGGCAGACAGGTGGCACTGACATTCAACATATGCCGGAACAAGGGTATACAGACTTTACATTTTTTTTAACCCATTTACAAGCCTTGCTAATTCCCCACTTTTACTCCTCTTTCCTTTCTCCATTTGTTCTTTTACTCTTA
The DNA here is from genome assembly GCA_034508575.1 of Petrolisthes manimaculis. NCBI lineage: Eukaryota > Metazoa > Arthropoda > Malacostraca > Decapoda > Porcellanidae > Petrolisthes > Petrolisthes manimaculis. The sequence goes on from JAWZYT010001961.1 coordinate 350,458, forward strand.
CTTTCACACTTCCTCCAGGAGTCTCCCAGTCCCTCCCTTGGCCTCCACACTGTATCCTCGGTTTCTGCATACATTATCTCGTTCACCACCCTCTTCCTGCCCCACTCTTTCACTCTCACTGCCATCTCCAAGAAAGTGCCCCGCTGCCCAAGAGAACCGTAAGAAGACTTCGTAAGACTTAGTAGTTTCCTGGAAGCTTCCTGTCGCGTCCTCACTTACAAATGGATGATTTCGTTGAGCGAAAATTCTTCTGTTGTTGATTTCGTAAGGGTCAGGTATGTACCAGAAAATAACCCAGTGACCAGCCTGACACTGTGCTCTGGCACTGACGTGGGACACTGTGTTCGTTATGCCGTATGTAACTCAGGAGGACTTTAGTCGTACTGAGTGGTTTACATTTGCAAAAACTATAGAAAGAATTTGTGGTACACTAATTGTTAATTTGTGAATAACTGTTGCATAATGAGTGAGCTACGTTAGTATACAGAAGTTGTGTTGTATGTCGAGTGACTGAAATGAGTTCGGTATTATGAGATATGTTGTCTACTGAATAGTTTACATTAGTATAGAAACCGTTTGTTGTGTAGAATAACTTAGATCAGTACCGTACAGGGAGGACACAGTATGTGATGAGGTACTTACATTAGTATAGAGAGGGTCCGTGGTGTACTGAGTTCTTTGCCGCTTTAGGTCGTCTTCGGCGTGGCCGTTGAGGTCTCGGTGTTCATCTGTAGAGAACAGAAATAAAAATTAATGTCATGTAACAGTCACATAATTTGATATTTAGATTCCCCTCCATCTTACTATACTCTTAGCCTAACTCTTCATACTGTATATTCCCATCCCACTGCAATCATGTCCATAAAATTAACAAAAACTTATATAAGTCCTACTTTTAGGTTTAGGTTTCGCTCGCACATGAATTAAATCTACTTATACCAAGACAGACAATTCCTTTCCTTGTGATCCAAATCAGCTTTAAGATAAGTCCTCTGCCACTACAGAAATATTATACTATATCTTCCCCCTAGAATTTCAAATAGAAAAATATTCATTCACACATTACACTCGGACATTCTTACAGAATTGTGACATATTTAAATGTTTACATAACAATCTCTCTCCGCGCAACACAGACCACATCATGCCTCATATAACATAGACAATTTACAATGAAGCCAAATCTTCCCCCAATCTACGTGACAAGAAACGATCCCAAAAAAAGTTACACCACCACCACCACCACCGTCCTTGTCTAAATCCTCCCCACGTGACACAGACCATTTTCAAGCCATCATAACTCATCTCGTGTGTAGTAATCGGTTTAATCCCTCGCCTCCGAGTCCCCGTAATGGCTGTTGATGGAGCTCCAGTGTTTTGGTGAGTCCCAAGTCGCTCTCCCCTCTCTCACTTGGGTTGAAAGTCGCCTGTTGTACCTTCCTTAATGTCGACCTTATGGTGTGCTGTGGCTTAACCCCTTCCTGTCCCTACCACTCTGTATTGTCGGGGAATATCTCGGTCGTCACAAGTCTGGGTCTTGGGGCGCCATTGTTGGTTTATTTTGGCTGAGGTGAAGTGTCAGGTCTGATAGTGTCAGGTTGGGACAGTGTCAGGCTGGGACAGTGTCAGGCTGGGACAGTGTCAGGCTCTATATAGACTACGACAGTACCGGGACTGTCTGAAGATATATTACTGGTGACTAGTAATTGGTTCACAGTCGTAGAATGAAGATAGTTTGTTACTTGAAAGAGGTTTTCCATGTAATAATCTTACTTAGCATATTATTTTTTTCGTCGCATCACTCTGCCACCTCTTAGAGAGAATATGTTTCATCAATTTCACCTTTACTAAACAATGTAAATAATTCCGCCACTTCATTTACTTAACGCACCCTATTCATTTGGTAATCAGTGAGTCGGTAGCACTACAACAAACTCATCACTAAATTATAAAGACATCACAGCACAACGAGACTGGAGGGAGAAGGAGCGAGTAAATGCCAGAGGCGTCCCAGGAGACCCATGCCTCCTGCTGGGGAGTGCTGATGGGGAGGGGGCTAGGGGAAGGGATCTGCGAGCTAGTCTTAATAGGATGATGATTGTTGTAAAGGTGGTTGTATGAGTGGAACAAGGGAACCAAAAAGGGACTTTGAGGAGCCAGCAAGAGGATGGCAGTCACAGTTTCTTGTGATACATCATAGTAACATTCTCGGGCACTAAATCATATTAATTAGAATGGAAAAGATCAGCTGAAATTCACTGGACCAATAAGATACTTTCGCCACAACAAAAATCTGTGAAGTAGTCAGTCTCAGTTGTAGGTGAAAGAGAAACACCACACATCGTATTCCACCCGGCCAGTACACACACATGGAAAGGGATGTGAATCTAGGATGGGTTGTGACAAGATTCGCAGCCGCCACACACCTCGACCAAGTCTCAAGCAAATGGGCCTTCAGAGGACTTAAGACGGAGGTGGTGCCACGCTTCCTTCACCACCAGGCAACCAAAACGTTCCTACAACATCGTCCTCTTCTCACCCAGCCAACCACACAAACCCACTACAATCACCCAAATGCTACAAAGTGCAACGCCATTTAACTGGAGGATAAAGAATAAATGGATTACCGGATTCCGTCTATTGACATCACCTGTAATAATTTGTTCTGGTACATTTAGTTGGGGCTTCAGAGTAACCATGTCACTGATCACCCATCCAGCAATGTTCACCTGCCTTCCCTCATATTTTCTGGTACTTAACTACAACACTATTACTCTGCTTTCCTGCCTCACCTCAGTACCGGTGCAAATTTACTACCCTACCACGCGATCGTTGTTGTCACTCACCATTCTCTTCCGCTCCCTACTATGCAAGGTGTGCCACCCTTCACCTGTCATTCTGTTTCACCTTACTCTCCCTCCCACCTTTCTATACCCTATTTCTCGCACACTTTCTCTCACCAAATTTCGATCAGCTTCTTTGTTTGCATGGGTTGGTAATGTATACTTTCATAATGGTCTCACATCATCAAAAATGTCTTCTTAATTCTCTTTACATACACACACACACACACACACACACACACACACGAACATATACGCACAAACATACGTACACAAACGACCCACCTCCCTCATCTCTCTCATTCCTCATCCATCTGCCTTCTTCCCTCCTGCCCTCCCCCCCCCCTCCACCTCCATCCCTCCTTCCCTTCACTTATCTATTCCCTTTGATAATTAACTGGCTGGCGGGAGATGATCTAATTCTGAGAAGTATTTAAAAGTCTCCCGCAAGTTTGGGGATGAAGGATAAGGCCATGGAAGGGTGGACGGCGTGAGACAGGGAGATAAAATAAAAATGGGTGGAGAGAGGAGAGAGAGGGAGAAGAAAGAAGAGGTGAAGAGAGTAGAGGAGGAAAAAAGAATGACGAGTATATTTTCGGTGAAGGAGGAAAATAGGGACAGTAAAGTGTACATGACGGGAACGTAAAAAAAAGGCAAGCAAAAGAAAAGATGGAACAGGGAAGGGAAGAAGAGATGCAAACATAAAAGAAAAAGAAAGAGGTTAGATATGTTCCCTTATTTCTACTCTCTCTCTCTCTCTCTCTCTCTCTCTCTCTCTCTCTCTTTCTCACATTGCTAACCCATTCACTTCTCCCCTCTTCTGTTTGACCTTTCTTCTCTCTCTCCCTCTCCTCCCTCCTAGATCCGTTCTCTTTTTCATTTTTTTCACCTTCCTTTTCTCTGACCCTTTTTCCTCTCCCGTTCTCTTCTCTCTTTCTCTCTCATTTCCCTCCTAATCTTCCTCCCTTATATATCCTTTACTGTTTTCCTTATTCTCCTCAAACATTTTCTCTCTTTCTGACTTCTTTTCTCCTCCCTTCACTCTCTACTCCTTCGCTTTTCCACCCATTTCCACTTCTGATCCTTCTCCCTCTTCCGCCATATATGTTGCTGCCCCCCTCATCTTCATCCTCTTCCATCCTCCTGCTTTACCCCCCCCCTTCCTTCTCCTCCGCCCTCTGCCTCCCCCCCCCCTTCCTTCTCCTCTGCCCTCTGCCTCCCCCCCCTTCCTTCTCCTCCGCCCTCTGCCTCCTCCCCCCTCCTTCCTTCTCCTCCGCCCTCTGACTCCTCCCCCCCTTCACTTGGCGACACGGGGGCCATATTGTCGGGAAAGAGACTGTGCTCGGTTCCGATGGCTGGACCTCCTCAATGCCGCGGCCCACTAGTGACATCTACCGCTGGGGAACTGCCCTCGCAAACAAAGACAAGGGGGGGGGGAGAGGGGAAGGGGGGCGATGAGGGGAGGGGAGCGAGGGGGACGAAGGGAGAGGGACGAGGGTATAAATATAGCGATCACTATAGGAAGGTCGTCCCTCTCTATCGTCCATCATATTATCATTAGCTATTCGTCCGATCTCATACTGTACTTCATCCATCTCTTGTATTTGTTTTTACTTCGTGGATTTACACTATTTCTTCTCTCTTTCTTATTTTTCTGATATATCTTTTCTCACTATCCAGGTCTACTGTCCACACTTCTTTACTTACCCCATCCCATAATTTCATTAGCCTATTATCCACTTTTTTCTTTTGTTTTCTCCCTTTACTTTATTTTTTCTCATCCCTTTCCTTCCCCTTCTGCCCAACCCTTCACTCCATTTGAATGTAACCAACATTGCAGAGTATTTGTTCATGGACTACACAAGGTCTCACAACACTCTACACATTGTACGCTCAGTATCTTTATATCATAAGAAAATCCATATTATGCATTACGTACTTATATTTTTATTCATTACTTTTTTCTAAGAAGCAAAAAATGTGAGTAGCAATAAACCAGTGCAACTTAGGCACGCACGCCACACCGTTAGGTTTATAGCACTCACGTTCAGAGCCTTTCTCTGCAGAATGGATTCTTCAATAATTTTCCTCATAAAAGACTTTAGTATCAATCATGGATATATTTTTTTGTCTTAAAGCATGACTATGCCTCATTGAATATTATTACTATTGGTGTTGTAACCTTCTGTTTACCAGGGCAATCCTGGTCATTTCGATAGTTACAATATAATGATGATTTTAAGAGTAATTTTCTAACGTATGACGCAATGGTGGGACTTTATCTGTATTATTTTCATCAGGATTCGAACATGGTTTTCCGAGTTTAAAACTCTCAAATCATGCCTGGTTAAATATATCAGGAACAAGAGAGATTTATTTTGTATTCAACTACCGTATATTTCCTCGATTTTCATTCCCCCTCGTTTTGTTGAGTTTTTTTTTTTCTCTCAGTTTCCCCAAAGATTTAGGCCTTCTTATGGATTTATTAGCCCGTGTGTCTCTCTGGCTGACAAGAGCTGCCTGGTGCGGTGTGCTGCGGCATGTTCTCATTTATTATTTACAGCAGCTTGTTTACCAGGCAGACGACGTGCTCACCCAGGAGGGATGACAGTGCCTGGTTAAGGGGGTCAATTGTAGTTATTGGAGAGATACTGATTTCTTCAAATTGTGTAGCAAAACAAATTTTCAACCCTTTGTACTGAAGATTTTTTTTTCTTGGCTTTATTTTAGAGAGGAGTCAGTGGCCCTTCATTTCATACTCGTTTTGTCTTTTCGTCGTTCTTTGATCATTACTTTCCTTCCTTTGTAAATATTTCACTTTTTATTCCTCATTTTACGGTTTACTTCAGATTTGGTACTCGACATTCACTTTCGAAATAGAGCAGGAGAGGGAACTGAGTCGAGATAGAGCAGGAGAGATAGAGCAGGAGAGATAGAGCAGGAGAGATAAAGCAGGAGAGATAGAGCAGGAGAGATAGAGCAGGAAAGAGAACTAAGTAAAAAAAATGATCCAGTTACGTGTCGGAAAAGTAAAGTATATATGGTACAGTTGATCAGCGGGTTATTCACTTAGAAGAGTCGGGACACAGAGAACCATTGAAGGGAACAAGAGGTTATAGATCGACGTCAAACCCTACCCCCCTCCCTCTCTTTTCCCTGCCTCTCTTCTACACTATAAAGGTCGATTATAACAATGTCTGGGAGGCAGGGGCGGAAGGCAGCAGGCAGGGTGTGAGAGGGGGAGTCGGGGAATGGAGGAACAGAGAATGAATGGAATACAGGAAGAGAGAGAGAGAGAGAGGAGGTTTGTGTGGACGACGTCAAGCGGAGTGTGAGAGGGGGAACTGGGGAGTGGATGAACAGGATCGAGAGGATGACTGAGGGCTGATAAATGGCTAGTGAGTCAATGTGTAAGATGGGGAATGAATGAATCAGTAAATAGAAAAAAAGGTAAGAGTGGATGCAGCAGGGAGCAATGTGAACAGACAGGATCAGACAGGGTAATATGGGATGTAAAATGGAAGAGAGTTTTGAGGTATGGTGAATCGGTGGGTTAATCGGGAGGTGGGGAAGGCAGGGGAATCGTACAGAAGGGAGGCAAGGGAAAAAATGTGTGTAATTCAGGGTGGGTGGGAAGAAAAATGTATATATGAAGAGGCAAAATGGGAGGGAAAAACGTGTATGAGGCAAGCTAAATGGGAGGGGAAGAAATGTGTGTGAGGCAGGCTGGATGGGGAGACAGGCTGGGAGGGAGGGTAGGGCTTTTGAACCTTGGTGGGAGGCATCAGACAAGTTGAGAGTGGGATGCAAGAAGGGTAAAGTTTGTGTGGCCGGGTGGAGGGTAGAGGACGAAAGGGAGACAAGGATGGGGAAGGGTTTATGTGGTAGAGTGAAGAGCTGGTTGGCTACGTAAGAGAGGCAGGGAATGTAGAGCATTGTGTAGTAAAGAGAAGAGCAGAGTACGAAAGGGAGAGCAGGAGAGTAGAGTTCATGTGGTAGGGTGGGGTTTAGAGTACGAAAGAGAAGGAAGGAAGGTAGGGTTAATTTGGCAGAGTTGAACAGGGTACGAAATGGGGAGGAAGTGACGGGAGTCCTTGTGAGGCCGGTCAGACAAATAATGGAGACAGGTAGAGAAAGGTTGTGTGTCAGAGAAGTGAGTAGAGGCTAATATATATTCCTGGATAGAGGAAACAAAGAAATTAAATGAAGGCAAGTAATATTGACTAAAGATTGTTTCACCGTACTATATTTATGCATACAAATTATACCAAGTTATTTACGATAAACAAGTGTGGACGGGAAAGTTTGCAGGATGATAAAAACTGTAATATTCACTTTTCTTTTCGATGTAGAGCGCTAGAGTTATGCTTTAGTGCCCAGAGAAAACGATCGAAGGAATAGTGGACAAAATAACACAGGAAGACCATATGCCTTAAGAAATATGGGAGAAAAGGCACACAAGCGACAAGGAATACAAGAGAAAGAGCATCATTCCTTTATAGAAAAAAAACTATAACATGTTTTACGGCGGAAATAGTACTAAGGAACAGTGTGAAAGGAAAGAATACAACGGAATACAAACAGCAACAATAACAGGACTATAAAAGGTAGACTGGGCAGGTGAGAGGTTCAGTAGGGCAGGAAATACGATGACCAGGACACAAAGGAAAGGCACAGCAAGATGGACTGGACGAAGAGAACATAACACCACACATAAGGTAGAACATGATGAAGGTGGAGATAGAACACATGGAAAGGAAGGGGGGACAACGAGGAAGGGAGGACACAGTGAAGAGAGAGCCACAGGGAAGGAAAGGACACTGGGAGGGAAGGATAAAGGAGAAGAGAAACATAAGAGGCATGATAAGACACAATTGTGAAGAAAAAAAAATACACTGGAAAAAGGAGGGACACAGGGAAATAGGACACAGGAGGAGGGAGGAACTTACAAGGAAGGAGGGACACATAGGGAAAGATTAGAACAAATAGAGAGTAGGATATAAGAGGCAAGACAAGACACATTTAAAAAGGGCAGGATACATGTAAGGGGGACAGGACACGCGTAAGAAGGATAGGACACACATGGTAAGGGGTAGGGACACTTGGGGGAGGAAGGGACACAGAGGGGAGGGCTTGACAGTGCCAAGAAAGAGAGATGTTGAAACTTCATCACTCCGGCAGTTGGCAAGAGACACTGGAGAGAACTTATGTAGGAAGAGGAGGACAAGAGCGAAGAAAAGAAAGATGAGGAGAAGGAGGAGAAGTAAAAGAAAGAGGAGGAGGAGGAGGAGGAGGAGGAGGAGGAGGAGGAGGAGGAGGAGGAGGAGGAGGAGGAGGAGGAGAATAAGAATAAAAGTCAATATGATAAAGGAAAAGAAAAATATAATGTTATAAAAGGGGTGCAGCCTTATACATCTACTTTATATTCAATAAACACAAACTTTCTTCACTACCGCTTGATCTATTTTTTTAAATTATTGTTCCACATCAAATATCCTATTCATTTTATCCTGCCATCCATCCTTCTACAATACTAACACCAATCCTTCTACAATCCTGCCACCCTTCCTTCTCCGGCCAAAAATTCTTCCCCTGCCGACCTTCTTACCCTGCCAAACTCTCTCACCTGCCATCCCTGTCACTCTGTCTTCCTGTCTACCTGCTTCTCCGTCAGCCTACTCCCCCCTACTGTCTTTCCCACCCTACTGTCTTCTCCTTTCCACCCTACCCTCCCTCCCCTCAACCCTTACCTCCATGCTTACCTCCTCCTCCTCCTCCTCCTCCTCCTCCTCCTCCTCCTCCTCCTCCTCCTCCTCCTCCTCGTTTTTCCTCACATGGCTGATTCAGAACTTTGCCAGGTCACTTTCCGTCCCCTCTCCAACTCCCTCTTTCATCCCGACTCCATTTTTGTATGTGATTTTCTTCAAGTAATCACCGTTGGAGACGAGTTCACCTCTTCCCTTTTTCGCCCCTCCTTCCCTCCTCTACCGGAATGTTATCTTCGAATTTCCTTCTTTCTCAACTCCTCCTTCTCCTTCTCTATTTCCTCCATCTCCTACCTCCTTTTCTTCTACCGTTTTCTCTTCCTATTTTCCCTATACGACCCCTTTCACTAATCCATTATATCCTCCTCCTCCTTCTCTTCTTTTCTTACCTCTCATTTCTCCTCCTCTGCTTTCTTCCCTCTCATTTCGCCTCCTCTGCTTTCTTCCCCTTCCCTCCACTCTTATAGCCTCCTCGTGCTACTATCCTTTCTTTACTTATCTTTTGATCGTAAATTGCCTCTTCCCTCGCAGAACAAATTCCTTTCCGCTTTATCATCTTCCTCTCTCTATCTCTGCCTCTACCTCTATTTTTCTCTATCTATTGCCAGCCCTCCATCTTTCAATCCCCTCCCCTCCCTCAATCCATCCTCATCCCCCCACCACCATCCACGATTCTAATCTAATCTGCCTTTACTACTTTTCTTTTCCTTCATAAATCTTGTGTAAAAAATCAAGACACAAAAAGGGGCAGGAAGGAACCCAGAGTCGCTTCCCTTCCAGAACCAAAAAATTTGATTCCCTCAAGTCCCCCGAGACGGAATGGAATGTTGAGTTGGCGGCATATTTATCTGACAAAGGTAGAAGGGATAATTTTCCAAGGAACGTCTTTCACCGTGTGGGCGTGTGTGTGTGTGTGTGTGTCTGTGTGAAGGTGGGGGGGAGGGAGGAGGAGGCATGTCTTGAGGGGTGGTGTGTGGTTATGGGGGCTCTGTGTGGTGAGGGGGGACTGTGTGGTGGTGGGGGGGGAGTAGTGTGGGGGGGGGGGGAGGGGTACTGTGTTTGTTTTGAGTGTGTTGTTCTTTGAGTTACCGTATTTATCTTTTATACCCTTATACCCTTCCTTCAGCTGATACCAATACCTTTCTTCCCCTAATACCCCATGCTATTATTTGTCTTCTACTCTCTCTTTACACTTCTTACAACATCCTGCCTTTCTCACTCCTCTCCCTCTATTGACACTTCCTCCTTTCCACACGACAACTTCATCTTCTAAAATCTTCTCATTCTTGCTCCCTTTCTCTCCTCCACTCTCCATTCCACTCTCTCCCTTTTATCATCACTCTTTATCTATCTACTTGTTCTCAGTCATCTTATACTCGAGTTTCATCCAGCTTCTTCCGCTTCCTGATAATTAATTGGTGCACACGTTCAATATATAACAACACGAGCTACCGTACTATATTCATTTAGGATATCATCTAGCCCCACTTGTATGAAAACTTTTTAATATTGTGTATGTACAGCCATAATCAAATATCCATCGACAATTTCCTTCCATCGTGCAAATAAATCGGTATAATATCAAAATATAATCATACAACACCATACGTCAACTCAACCCCCTCAAATATTATTATGAGGTGCTGCAAAATCACACACGTGTTGTTCTTATCACCAAGATATTTACTACGATGGAAGGAAAGTGTTGGTGGTTATTTGATTGTGGCTGTACCTCACTTCGTACCATAACCCACACTTAGTACAGCACTACGGAACATCTCATTTTTCTCCTTTCACCAGGTAATGCTGATATACCTATGATGATCTCTCTCACTCTCTATGGGTCCCTGAGGCTTGATCCTATTTCTGGGCTTAATGTGCCGTGTTGGAGCAAGAAGCAAATAATCTCAGATAGTGTCTCCGTGCTCTTCCCTCTCCCCACCCATGCATCCCCTTCCCTCCCACACCTGTACCCTTCCTTCTCTTTCTCTCTTCTGTTTTATATCACAGCATTTTATTTCATTTCATATTTCATCATTCCTTCATTTCAACCCTTCTTAATATCCGCCATCATAGCTTTAGGTCTTTACTCTACCTGCCTCCATCACTATATCGACTCTCTCTATCTTTCTCTCTCTCTCTCACACACACACACACATACACACAAACTTGCACACACGCACATGCATAATTTCACGACACCGCTACCACGTCTTGTAGTTGTGTTTGTCCTCCAGAGTTTGAGACGCAACACTCCGGAAGGGAAAAGTGGTAGTACTGACGATGAGGAACATCCTGAGGCGTCAGCAAGGAGAAGAGGGAGGAGGAGGAGGAGGAGGAGGAGGAGGAGGAGGAGGAGGGGTTAGGGAGGGAGTGGTCAGGGTAAGAGTGAGTAATCATGGTGAAGGCTCAAGAAACGAGTGATGCGGGGAGGAGTGGTCAGGCAGGGAAAGATGAGGGGAGAGGCAGATAGTTGGGTCAGCGAAGGAGTGATTAGGGAAGGGAAACCCCTAGAACAAGTGTTAAGGGGAAGGTAGAGGTCAGGGAGAGGGAGGGATCAGGGAAAGATTGCTCAGGGAGGGAATGATCAGGGAAGAGCACTTAAGGGAAGGAAAGGGTCAAGGTGAAAGTGGCCAAAGAAGGGAATGATCAGGGAGATAGAGAGGTCAGGAAGGAATTGGAAAGGAGGAGGGAAGTGGTCAGGGAATGAGAGGTCAGGAAGTTCAAAGTCAGGAAGGAAGTGTTAGGGAAAGAGGGGGTCAAAGAAAGATGATCAAGATGGGAGGAAAGGAAAGGACAAAAGGAAAAAAGGCAGAGCTGGTGGATCGGGAAGGAAGGGGCCAGAGAAGAGATGAGAGGAGAGGAGAAAGGTCAGGAAGGAAAAGGAGACTTGGAGCAAAAGGAATCAATGAGAGATGAGAGAGGAGCTGCGAAGGAAACGTTAAGAGGGAGCGGTTGAAGGGAGAATATTTATAGGTAAAGACGGAACGTAGGGACGAATGGGAAGGGAAGGGGAACAGGGAATGCAAACTTTGAAATATAAGTGAGAGAGAGAGAGAGAGAGAGAGAGAGAGAGAGAGAGAGAGAGAGAGAGAGAGAGAGAGGTAAATGAATGTAAGGACTATAATTACATAAGAGAGTACACAGAAATAATAGAAGATGAAATATTGTGTATACTGTACAGTAGATAATGGAAGGGTAACGAGTATAAAAGGATGAGAATATTTTTATTGTGGAAGATGAGATGGAAGGTCAGAAAGAAAGATATAGGAGGAATTAAGTAAAAGGGAATAGTTGGGGATGGAGAAGGAAGGAAGGAAGGAAAGATAGGAGTGAAAGGAGGAGAATGTGACAGAGATATAGGAGAGAGGAAGGACAGAGAAGAAAGGTAGAGGAGGAAGACGTAAAAGAGAGAAAGAAGAGATCAGGAAAGAAGTAGAAGGGAGGAGAGAGAGAAATATGAAGAAGGAAAGAGTAAATAAAGGAGAAGAAAGTTATAGATCAGGAAGAAAGACAGAGAAGCAGAATGAAACACAGGAGAGAAAGGAAGAGGGTTTAAAGGAGAGAGCAGAGAGGAAGGAAGGAAGGAAGGAAGGAAAGAGAAGAAAAAAGGAGAAGGACAAGGAAATGATGGTCGTGATAAAATATTTCTTTCCCCTTCAGAGACTCATCGGACACTGAATATAATATCCTGGTCACACTCCCTGTCCCTCTCTTCCTTCCCTCTTTATACTTCACTTCCTTCATGTGTCTCCTATACACACACACACACACGCACGACACAAGCACACACAACACACACGCATACACACAACACGTACAATATACAGAACACGTACAGTACACGGACGCATGCACTCAACGGACACACCCACACACTTGCACACACACACTTGCACACACACATACACTGACACATGGACACACACGTACGTCACACATACAAACAGACGGTCCTCTTTCTACCTATTTTTTTTCTCTCCTTCGTTCTTCCTTTTCCTTTCGTTCATGTTCCAAAATTTCTCTTCACAGTTCCTTTCATACACCCTCCTTTCGTTTCCTCTCTAGCACCCTCTCTCTTTCCTCCTTACCCTTTCCCTCCCCCCACCAGCACATTTCCTCCCCTTCCTCCATTCCCGCTCTCCATTCTCCCATCATCATTCTCTCCATATAAATCTCTCCCTCTCTCTCTCTCTCTCTCTCCCACCCCCTAGCTACCAATCCCGTCACTTCCCTTCTCTCTTCACTCAGACTCTTCTCTCTCCTCTCTCTCACATGCAGCAGAGTTCCCTTTCCTCTTTCTCACTCCACCGACATACTCTTCATTTTGCTTCGTTATTTTTTTCTTGACGGTGAGGACCAAAGGCAAGAAGCCCACTTAATGTCTTCACCAGTGGAAAAAAAAATACGTGACAGAGATCCAAAGTTATGTCCCATTTCGTTCGAGATGACAAGACACATTGCGTCTGAAGGAGCGTAAGTTTTTGGAAGAAGGGAAGATGGATAACGGTAGTGTTTACCAGTTGTGGATATGAAAGTTGAGAGAGTACCTGTCTACATGTGCATTGGGAGTTGGAAAGAAAATGGGTGAAGGTGAATTAATTGGCGAGTGTTGCATGCTCTCCTATAAGGTGAAGAAGCATATATTGAGAGTTCAGTAGAGGACTGTCTATATATAAAAAAAAGGATGCAAAGGATGTGGCGAAGAGAAAGAGGTTGTATTGATTCAGTACTTCTTATTATCACTTCATTTTCATTTTCTCCTTCTCACTTTTTCCTCATTTTACTGTCCTTTAATCATTTTCCATTTCACAACTTTTTTTTTTATTTAACTTCTCTTGTACACTTTACACTACCTATTACACCACTCCTTCCAGTTCACACGTCATTCCCTTGTTTTCGTCTCAGCGTCAACCAACCAACATATCACTGTTTTCTTTCAATCTCCTAATACAGTTCCTTCCCTCGTCACATTTTTCTCTCTGACTGCTCCTCACTCCCTTTTCTTTTCATATGGAGTCTCTCACGGTACCTCCCCTACATTCATCTTTTTCTTTCCATCCTCCCATTTTCTTTCCATCCTCTCATTATCTCTCTATCCACCCATCATCTCTCAATCCACCCATCATCATCTCTCTTTGCACCCATCATCTCTCAATCCACCCATCATCATCTCTATTATTTGCACCCATCTCTCTATCTACCCATCATCATCATCTCTCTTTACACCCATCTTCTCTCCATCGTCCCCCTCCTCGACCCCCGTTTCCTCTTGCTGGCCCCTCCCACGCCCCCTCTCGTCCAACAACCATTATCCTTGCGACCCTTATTGGCGGAGTGACCAGCGCGGCCATCAAGTAATAATTAATTGCTTGTTACGACGGAGCTGCACACTGCCGTCATGATGGATGGTTGGGGAGGAGAGGACCAGAGTTTGAGATAGAGCGGGGGAGGGGAGGGGAAAGGTAGGAGAGAGAGGGAGGGATGGGACGGGGAAGGTAGGAGAAAGAGGGAGAAAGGGGACGGGAGGGAAGGGGGAAGGTAGGAGAGTGAGGGAGGGGACGGGGAGGGGAGGGGGAAGGTAGGAAAAAGAGGGAGGGGACGGGGAGGGAAGGGGAAGGTAGGAGAGAGAGGGAGAGATCAGAAGGGAAAGAAAGAAAGAAAGAAAGAAGAGCGAAAATGGGAGGAAACTGAATGTATGAGAGGAATATGGAGAAAATGGAGAGATGAGAAGGAGAGTGGAGGAGATCGATGCATGAAAGAGGGCAGCAGTTGACAGAAAATAAAGATCGGACGGAATCATTGTGAGGGAATGAAACGACGGTAGGAAAGAGAAAGTAAATGACAGTGGATGCCGATATAAAGAGAAGATCTGCTGGGAAGGAGGACAATAGGAGGACAGTGAACGGGGGAGGGGGGGGGAGGAAGGAAGGGCCAAAGAGAGCAGGGTGAGGAGAGAAGGTCAGTAGGGGAGAGGGAAGAGTAGGAAGGGGGTCAGCCGGAGTCAATGGAGGAGAAGTTAATGGCACTCGAGTGAGAATAAAGCGTGGAGATGAATGTGTGCACGCGCCTCTGAACGCATGTAAGGTCACTTTAAGGAAAATACATAGGGGTAAAAAACAATTACTATTAAAATGGCAGTAGTTGACTTCATTTACTGTTTATATAAACAGCTATATCACAGTTAACCAGGCTCTTTACTGTTGTTGCTAATGACACAAGTAAATACAAGTAAGAGGTACAGTAACAATGCTTTGCCTCCCATTGTTGACCCACGAATTCTAAAGATTCTTACTTTGTGACCTAGCTGCCCCAAAGCAGATCCCCTCAAGAAAGGAATTTATTTGATTACTTAATCCTCTTATCACTAATGCTATCCGTTTTCATGAATATCTGAACACGTTTAGGTTTAAAATATGAAAATGTGTAGTAGGGAAGGCTTGCATGAAATCCTATGGCAGACAAAGGCATAAAGAGCCAAATTAACTGTTGTCCAGAGTATCTTCAGCAGACAAAGGCGAGGGGCAGAGTCCTCCTGTTCACCGGCCTCTCCCCTCACCTTCCCAAATGGCGGCCATATCTCAGGCACCACCGCCACTCCACTCTCTACCTCCCCTTGCTGCTGCTCCTGCCTCCTTCCTGCAGTAAGACGAAGTTGTGCAGCTTACCGGACTCTAGCGTCACTGCCCCTCGGGTTCAAATTAATGATCATGACAACACTCACAGCTTCCTTGCTGTCCGAACTAATGATAATTGTGTAGATACTGTGAAGATAGATGCAATCAACGTTCAGCAGATTTTTATGGAAGTTGGAGGCTGAGTTTGTAAATATGAAGGTAATAGACTATTCCGTGAACTGATATGTAATTGACATGTCCAATACCTCAGTAGTTCACATCTACGACACTGTTGGTGTCCACGAGCAGGCCACTTGTCGACATTTGTGTCATAGATTGTGATAATGGCAGCAGGGACAGTCACATGTCCCCTTATAGGAATGGTCAGACGTGGGCCAGCAACCGGCCAGGCCTCAACTCTCGTCCATCCATCGTAAGGCCGACGCGGCACCACTCGTTAAGCCTGGGTAATTACCAGCCACGGGGTCATCTGCATAGAAAGCGACGGTCTGGGAGGGGCGGGGAGACACTGCACCAATGTGAAGGGCGGGGCGAGATTGTAAGAGGCGGGGTGACACTGCACCTATGTGAAGGCTGGGGTGAGACTGAAGTGTGGGGTGAGACTGTGTAGTTATGACACTGTGTAGGTGATAATGTTTGTGGTACTTTACCCAATATTCTCACTAGTTGACTGTATACTGTGGTACACGATGTGCAGTCATCCGAGTATTGTCTACCTGATGTGCAGTGTTGCCTTCGTTGTGTTGGTTCTGTTATAATTATTATCTGCAATTTCTTGGAAAGGTGTGTAGGTGTATTACTCTTGTGTACAATTCAGTTATGTTTGCTGCGTCAAACTACATGTGTTTCTGTGTCCTTCGATCCCCTGTGTAAAGTGGTATTTATCTGATGTGCACGAATGACTTTCGTAACCAGATACTTATGAGCTCAGTGTGTTCACTGAAGGACGTGACACATTAGATTTGAAAAGAAATTGTAACATTTGCAGTGATCATTGTGCATATCTGATTAATAAAGATGTTCTTGTGTTGTAGGTGTGACTATATATGTATCGGTCGTTTCATGGACCTTATTGAGTAACATCCCATAGGGAACTCGGGCCTCTTTTTTTATGTATTGTTTGTTACTTTTATGCAAACACTTATTATGTTTGTGCATTTATTTGTAAACAAAAATATTTACTAGTTATCTGACGGATTTTGATAAATGTTCACAGTATGATCGGTCATTATGAAGCTTTGAAGCGTTTGAAATTTGCTGGATGAAGATAAACAATCAAGGTCAGGAACCAATATATTTAACAATATATATTACAATATATACGATTTTAATTCAAGACAAACAGACACAATTTTACGCTTATTATATAAATTATTAGATGTATTGTGATACCAGAAGAGTTATATGTCGTGAGGTACCAAGCGTGTCATAATGTTGCCGGAATACAGTGCCGAGTGGTACCGAGTGTGTTGAGTGTCATATGTGATCAGATATGAAGTGTGTCATGTGGTACCTAGTGAGTTGTATGTCATATGCTGCCAGATTAACCATGTAACATTCAGTACCATGTGTGTGTTGTCATTTGTTGTCAGGTATATAATGTGTCATAAGATACCAAGGGTGTAGTGTGTTATCAGATGTGGAGTGTAGTGTGTATAGTGTGCAGTGAGGTGTAGGCATGGGGTGTGTCGACAGTGAGTGCCGCCACTGGCCCTTTACATACTTAACTTCGATTAACTCCCGACTCTCCCTCCACACGCCCTAATTTACTGGTACCGACCCCGAGGTGTTGAGAGGGCTCACGCACATACATACATGCATACGCACACATACGTACATACACACATACAGGCAGAAACATACAAACGCATGCATACGCAAGGTCATACCCGTAAATGCACACGAGTCCACACAAGCATGATCATACAAGCACACTCATGTGAAGGCATATGTTTGGACGCTTACATACAAGAATTTTTAAACACGTACACACAGACGCATACGGAAACACACATATAAACACACGATGGTGCATAAATGAACAAGCAAACACGTAAACACATCCTCAAACATATTCTAGAAAAACGTACATATACTCGTACATATACACCCATTCTCACACACACATGTAGTCATATATTCTCAAGCATACTAATATGTATTTCCACACGAACTCACAGTCAGTATATAGAAATATGAAAATGCATACATTTATACAAAATATACAGTACGGTATGTCTTTTGCGAACACACACACACACACACACACACACACACACACACACACACACATACACACACACACACACACACACACACACACACACCTACGTACTGGATGCTGGTGAACTCATTAATGTGATGGAGTGTTTAGCGTTGTGAGTCTCCTCTCTGGGTTTAAGAGAGCCTGGGGATCATAAGGTAATGGCCCGACATGTATCTCGGCGTCGACCCCAGCAGCAGTTATGTTCACTCACCTGCCCCCACCGGATCAGGCTGGGGTACAGTACATTACACTCACTCAGGCTGTTGTAACACACTCACTCAGGCTGCTATAACACACTCACCTGCCCCCACCGGATCAGGCTTGGGGTGTATACAGTACATTAGACTGACACACTCTCTCAGGCTTCTATAACACAGTCGTTTCTGTATTTCTCAAAATGTTCATCCGACCCAACTCTCACCAGATCAGGCTAGGACCATAATTACTATTTGACTGCTGCCACTCTACTCAGGAAACAAAATGGTGAGAAGTGGACGATTGAGTTAACTCTCTGCATCAACCATAATACTGTCAAACCAAAACTGATGCTTATAATAAGACTACCAAAACACTCAGGTGACCGAGATACAAAGACTGTCATCCTCTACCAGTAATACTTGCACACTCAAATACACTTGGGCCCTCATACACACTGACAGAATATACTCATTCAGACGCAATCAGATCCTCACGAGGACACTAATGTTTTCACTTTGACACGAATTAATTAATTCCTTAACTTCACAGGAATATCATTCATGTAGGAACTTTGATAATGACCATAACCTTGCACACACCGACCTCCTGTAGACATAACAACAACTCGATTTTTAAAGGTCACACTGTGAATATCAACAAGTCTCAGTCTGGTAGATGTTGGTGTTGTCCCCTGGGGGCCGTGATGGCGGGGAACCTGCCGTCTTTTTATTCCCACAACTCTTTTAATTTCACTCTAAAAATTCTAATTGAATAAATGGGTTTTAATGGGCGGCATCTTTCCTCACCGGTAGAGATGAAGTGAGCAGGGAAGGTTAACTGGCGCCAGGAGAGCCTTCAGGTACCACCACCACCAACACATAACAAGTGATGGAATATTCATCTGTATTATATCTGCAGTGTCTGGCATTCCCTTCATTCCTTCAGATTTAGTCACTATAAAACCTTGAGGACGCATAAATCGTTCATTATTAGATAATGAACCAATCACTCCCTCCTCTCTGTCAGAGTTCAGAAGAGTAAATTGTCTCTGTCTCCTTCAGCCTCATATTTTCCTTTCTCGACTTTTCAGGTCAAGAAGGAAAGTTTCACCCATGCATAATCCTTATTATTTATGAGACCGAGAAATAGAAGGAAAAGTTGTCAATGATTTCTCGTATTCCTTAATATCCTTTATTTTCTGTGACACACACACACACAAACACACACACGAACACACATTTTATATTATGAATATTTTTTCGGTTGATAATATTAAAACATGCATGTATTAATTTGTTTTCTTTGAACGATTCATTTGTGTTGCTAATTGTTTGTGCTGAAATTTTAATTATATTGTATTAATTTTCGTAGTTGATGAAATCGTTTTCATTTTTGCTGCTAATTGTGACAGCTCCATCGTTTATTGTTATTGTTATTATTATTGTTGTTTTTCGTGTCACTATGTACGATAATTATTGATTATTATTATTTCTTATTCTCCTCATTACAAGTATCATTACCGTCCGTGCACGTAATACCCAAGTGAGAGAAGGAGGAGGGACTAAGAGGTAGGGATGCACATTTATCGATGGGAAACTCTGCTTTAATGGAAGGCCGAGTGAAGGGAGAATCAATACCCGGGTACAGATTACTGCCTCTATCAATCTTGTGGCCAGGAGGGAGTGATGTAGGCAGGCGGGGAGGGCCGGAATGGGGAAGGCAGTGAGAGACTAAGGAACAGAAATTATGTAGGAATGAGGAAGGAAATAGAGATAGTAAGAATGCTAGACGGAGGGAATGAGACAGAAGGAAAGATAGGAAAAGGCAGTGAGAGATTGCAGGATAGATATTGTTTTAAAAATGTAGGGGAAAATAGGAATAGTGAGTGTGATGATGCGTATCTATATATTAATGTATAGAGACAAAAGAGGGAGAGATAAGAAGAAAAGGCAAAGATTAAAGAACAGCTAGGCATTTTGTGCAGAATATTATGATAACTTGTAGAGCGAGTAGGAGTAATGAAGACAAGGGAAAGAAAATGTGAGAAGGGAATAATAGTATAGAAGAAAAGCGAAGAATGATAAGTAAGGAGTAGCAATAAAGGAAGAAGAAAATGTCAATGAAGGAAAGTGAGGAGTACTGCTGAGGGAGATAATGGAGTAGTGGAGTAATAGAGTAATGGAGTAGGGGCCGTCTATGAGGAGGTAACGAGAGAGTAAATGGGAGACAGGCAGACTAATAAAACACATATAGACAGATAGATCTTTCTACCTGACTGGCTTTCTTACTTTAACTTGCTCGTTTATTTTCTCTACCTTCTAATCATATATATTTTTTCCTTTTATATTTCTTGCACTGCCGTTCATATCAATATTGTAACTCTTCATATAGAGAGTGCACCCATCTCTCTCACTCTCTGATAAAAATATTTCGGTACAGCACACACTCAATAACATGGATAGAGAGAATGTGGGGGCCAGAATAGGAACGCAAATTTTTAAACCACCAGCGTTTCCATATGCAAATGTAGCACACACACACACACACACACACACACACACACACACACACACACACACACACACACACACACACACACACACACACACACACACTTTCTGTCCATGATGCAAACCCACACTTTGAATCTGCTCAGTCCTACAACTTTTAAACATCAATCAGAATGGAGAACGTTCAATACAGGTGATAACATCAAACACAATCTTTAAGAAGAAGAATTGTCTGGTTTTGTACTCACCGGAGTCGTCTCTCTTCCTTTTGTTGATGTTGCCATTGGGGTCAGTGTGAGGAGGAATGCCCAGGATGCCGTTGATGGAGTATGAACCAGGCCTCTGAAGGGGAGTATCGTGCGGTACTGCGGGGGCGTGGCTGATGACCGAAGTGGCTGCAGATACAGGTGATAGCGTACCAGGCAACCCGTGCTTCGCTTTCTCCGCTGCTTTGTTCCGTACAATCCTACAACAAGAGGAATATACCATAGCAATGAGATTTTGGTATGAAGACAAAGTAGACCCACTATATTTCCCATCTAGTTAACAAAGTAGCTGTGATTATTACAGTATCTTACCTGAAAATACCCATACTTATTTTCAACACAAGCAAGAAGTGTTAAATTAACCGAAAATCTTGGTATAACACAAAATGTTCATATTCTAGTGCTCAAGTATGACAAGACCGCATGTCACAGCGAATTAACATGGTAGTGGTGGTAACAGACGAACAGTAACATCCTCCTTCTATTGTGTCACTCCTCTTTCATCTTTACTCTCGTGGCCACACTCCACTCACTATCTCTCTCCCCTGCTGGTCAAATTTCACGTTCCGAAATTAATATCGGCGTTGGCATCGATTACCGAGAGTTGAGTAACTCCAGCACAGAGCCGAGGTCAGTCATAATTCGAGACTTTGACTGTGTAAGATATCAGTACACCTCTACCTTCGTCATTCACCAGCCCCTGCTTTATTTTGCTTGACTTACTTCAGTCATAAACCCTTGCCTCATCCTGCTCAAGTATCTGCTCACTAATATTTTAATGTTGGTTAGAAGTCACTGTCTTCATAATATTATCATGGTTCTGGTAGCGCTTTGGGTTGACTTGCAATGCCGACGTGACAGTGATTAAGGAATGTTGTCACCGACTCTGTGTGGCACTTGTGATGTGTTGCTACCTGATATATAGCAATGAGGTATCAGCTGTGCAACACTCGTGATATACTGTTACATGACACTAAAAGTGCCAGCTATATGAAACTTGTGCTATACTGTTACATGGTATTATCGAGGTGTTAGCTATGTGGGACAAATAACGTGTCGTGTCGCGTGGCCACAGTAGGTGCCTCCACCCTAAGCCAACAAATAGCCACAAGTCCCTCGGTTTGTTTACGTTCGGGCTCCAGAGGACAGCAGGGCGCAACACGGATATTGATAACACGTGTCATGAGTTTGACCGGCACAGTAGGAGGTGAGGTTTGTTGTGGGTGAGAAAAGGCAGCAGACGTTAGTGGGAAGAGGTGGAGGGAGATTTTACTGAAAAAAAATAGTGTTCAATGAAATGGGAAAATTGTATTGTGTGGACATAAGGTGCTCAACAACAAAGGCTAGTGTGCTAAGGTGGAGTATGCTTTAAAAATTATCATTGTTGGATAAAATCAATGTCTAAGAAAGCGAAGAATATATATTCGTAACATAAACGCGCCTAATAGCAAGTTCAGTGAGGGAAGTAATATGAAGTTGTGAGAGTGCAGGTAAACAGGGGTATTGGTAGGGAGGAAAGGATGGGTTATAGAGTGAAATAGTTGAAGGGCGTGCTTCAAAAAGGTTACATGGAGCAAAGAGAGGAAGGGAGCTGTTGGAGGCAATGAAAGAGGCAGGAAGAGTGGACAGGCAGGGAGGTAAGGACCCAGGAGGATGGGAGGGACGATTGAACGCCAGAGGAAGGCAGGGAGAGCCTCTCTACCAGGGAAGGGAGAGGAGGGAGCTTTCACTCCCCACTCTCCCCTCTCCCCTGGGAACCGCGCCTACATTTGCTCTCCCTGCTTTTATTGCTAATAAATTTCTTTATTAATTCGTACTCCTCCCTTGATGCACTTTTACTTTATTGGAAGGCGGGGGGAGGCGGCGCTATCACGCCTTTTATTTACTTTCACGTTTTTTGCTTCGTATTGGAACCTGCAGCCGCAGTTGTGGAAATTGGCCTGTTTAGGAGGGGCTCTGTGGCCAGGACTGGGAGGGGGCGGAGGACGAGGGGAGGGGTAAATTGAGGACCATGAGGAAGCTATTGAGAAATTGGTGACGAGTGGGACATGGGATGAAGGAAGAACAAGACACAGAGGTTAAGTACACGAGATGATTATCAGGTAAAGAAAGCGGGCACTAAACAGTTTAAAATATTTGGTGGAGATTGGGAAAGCCTAAGAAGAAACATTATGGGGACAGAGAGTCAGGTAGTGGTGAAGAAAAACACCAGGTCTAACTCCCACCAACTCCAAATTGAACAAGGATGAAATGTTGACAAGATGGGGAGGGTCCGGGTTGAGGAAGTAAAATAACAAAAAGAGGCGAGTAATAAAAAATGAAGAAAGAGAGAGAGAGAGAGAGAGAGAGAGAGAGAGAGAGAGAGAGAGAGAGAGAGAGAGAGAGAGAGAGAGAGAGAGAATAGAAGAGGGGAGAGAAGTGAAGGGGAGGGACAGGGTACAGTACCAGAGTAACAACACTGGCCCCCTTCCCGCCCCCCTCCTCACCCCGCTCAACGACCCCCACACATGACATATTCACTCATCAATTACATCAATGAGTCGGCCGCCGAGCCACCATTTCCCTGAGTGCAATAATTAAGTGAACATGAGAGCATCGAGTTCCCATTAGTAAAGCTTGGTGGAGTAGCAGGCTCGCCAGCTAGCCAGGAGGCCAGACCGACGTAGCTGGTAGACTCGCAGGTGTAAATAGATGTTACCGAAGCTCACTGGAGAGTCCACCACAGACTCGCTGGTGCAAATTGAATGTACTGAGGCTCACTGGCTAGCTTTCTCCAGCTGACTGAGTGACTCGCGCGTGTATACTGACTTTAATGATCCTTACTCACACTAGGAGGCGGTACCGGCCCACTCCTCATTTGGGGAAAGGAAGATAAAATTAGATATCACTGGCAGAGTTTGTAGAGAATATGTATTGGAGGATTATTGCATCCTTGTGGTTGACGTGTAAGTGATGAGATAGAAATGGATACAGAAAAGTGGTGTACTTGTAAATGGTTAGAAAGAGGATGATAAGAGACGAGCTTGACATGATAAGAAACATTGGAAAGGCGACGGAATATATTGATCAATAGATAGACAATAAACAACATAGACACTTTGGTAAATACAGGCAGTAACATGAGAGAGAGAGAGAGAGAGAGAGAGAGGAGCAAGAGTCAGCAAGTCACGCCGTCCACTCCACACCACCATATATCACTACTTCAGGTCGGGCACTTTTTATCCCCCTTCCCCCAAGTCCTCCATCAGTTTGGGGAGTGGGGGGAGGGGGGGGAATAAACACCCTCACCATTCGTACATTACTGAGCAAGGCTAAATGACTCTCGATGATAAAGTGATAAATCTGATCTCTACAACCCCCCCCCCCTCTCTCTCTCTCTCTCTCTCTCTCTCTCTCTCTCTCTCTCTCTCTCTCTCTCTCTCTCTCTCTCTCTCTCTCTCTGTGTGTGTGTGTGTGTTGTTAGCTAAACATTTGGGACACAAAGAATAACAATGTTGTTGTTTTATTATGATCTCATGATATTATGATATTACGTTCTCAGGCCTTATTATATTGTATTAAATTTTATACTTGAGGTTGGTATTTGCTTGCTACGATCCTCTGCCTCTACCAATACATCATGCATTATTATACACAATGAAAGTCAAAAGTCCCAAACCACAGATACAAACATTGGTAATGTGGTTCATTAATGACCATATATTTTTACCAAGTTTCTGGACATGACTTTTTTCTTTCATTGCAAACATGCATTTACAGAACACACACACACACACACACACACACACACACACACACACACACACACATACACACACACACACACATACGATTCCCGGTACTCTCACGCTGGTTGTCGTAACATATCTCTTGTTTGTCAGCCTCAGAAGTTAATGCTTTGCTCAAATCTTCACAGACCCACTCATAACTCTGGACATTATAAGTTTCTCCTCACTCATAGCCTCATGCGTCACCCCCACCTCACAACCTGACAAGTTATAATCCTCCTCAAAGCACCACTGTAATATACTCGCCATTTACAGCCTTAAGAGTTATTATTATTCCTTGTTAATATCCTTACAGAGTATTAACATTCATATTTAAGCAAGTCTGTTCTACAAAACCTCACAAAAATCCCATTTAAGTTGCGCAGTAATTAATAATGAACATCAATATATAGCACATTAATATAATCACATAATCTACAGTATAGCCTGTGTTTCAATAGTTGAGTCATGTCAAACTAAGCTGTACTCCAATTATATCCTAGTCTTCTTTTTACATACCTATGTTTTCATCTGTACCTACCACTCGGTTTGAAAGGCAAGTGCGTTGACCAGTACGTTACGGGGACGCAGTTATATCCCACTAAAGTTGAAATACGAGTGTTTTATTTACATATATATATATATATATATATATATATATATATATATATATATATATATATATATATATATATATATATATATATATATATATATATATATATATATATATATATATATATATATGTGTGTGTGTGTGTGTGTGTGTGTGTGTGACAAAGAGACAGAGAGTGAGAGAGAGACTTTAAGGGGAAAATTGATGTGAGAAAATGAGAGAGTAAGTGAGGAGGGGAGGAAGGATGGAGGACCAGGCAGCCTCACAGTTGGCGCCACCATTACTTCTGCACCATTGCTCGACACAGAAAATGGGAAGGGGTGACTCGCTGTTTAATCTCCATAGTCACTCAGGCGAGGTGGTGACTCTATCAGCCTCACTCTCTCAAACACTCACACACTGACATCACAAACACCCTATGAATCCTCACTCACTGACATCACTCACACACTGACATCATTCACACTCTATAACTTTCATTCACTCACTCCAGCACTGACACATTGGCATCACAAACATTCTATCACTTCTCACTCACTCATGCACTCTCACTCTTACAATGCACACACACACACATACACACATGTACTGACATCACGTTCCCATTCTGATATCACAAATTCACACGCACACACACGCTTACGTGATAACTGACACACACACACACACACACACACACACACTCACGCTCTCGCTCTCTCTCTCTCTCTCTCTCTCTCTCTCTCTCTCTCTCTCTCTCTCTCTCTCTGCCAAAACGTAACTCGAGGCCTGAAGTCGGGGATTTATTGTAGATGATAATCACACTTTACTGCTCAGTTTGTTTAAAGTGAAAGTTTTCGTAACTGGCTTGTTTTTGTAAGATATTTAGTTTTTTCTTAAATTGAATGATGTTTAGTTTTTACGAAATTGAGAATCTACTAACTTTCAAATTTTAACAAAATATTGGGTTTTCTCTCCTAAACGAAATATATAATATTAGAAATAATTTGAAGGATACCGCAACCTTGGTATATATTACCTGATTGTTTATCTACCTAATGATCACAATGGTGTTTAGAGAACAAAACTATAAATATATTGTCACATACGAGAGTTAAAAATCATGGGCACATTTGCAACATGGGAAGAGAGGAGGAGGGCTAGATGTCAGGGTGCTAGGGGATGGAAGGGCGACTGTGGCAAGGGGGTGAAGGGGCTACTATGACAGGGGGTTAGGGTGTGAAAGGGAGTTTAATGGGTGACTGTGGAAGGGGGTGTATAAGGGGTGACTGTGGAAGGAGGTGTATAAGGGGTGACTGTGGAAGGGGGTGTATAAGGGGTGACTGTGGAAGGGGGTGTATAAGGGGTGACTGTGGAAGGGAGTGTATAAGGGGTGACTGTGGAATGGGGTGTAAGGGATGACTGGGACAGGGGGGGGGGGGAGGTAGGGGGAGGACTGTGTTAGGACTGTAGCAGGTGGCGAAGGAAAGGTCTGTTTATAGGGTCCTGTTGAAGTTCAGTCATTTGTGAACACCCTGCCTTATGTTGCCCTGTGGAGTGGGGGGGAGGGAAGAGGGGATGTTGGGCAGGAGAGAGAGAGAGAGAGAGAGAGAGAGAGAGAGAGAGAGAGAGAGAGAGAGAGAGAGAGAGAGAGAGTAGAGAGAAAAGTGAAGCAAGGCTGAGAAAAAAAGAGAAGAGGAAATTAAGGAGATAAATGAGACAAGGAATCACGAGGATGAAGGAAAGAGGGAGATATCAGGCAGTAACCATGAAAAGAGAGGAAAAGAACGAAGGTGAATGAAATTGAAAACAAAAGTAACGAAAGGGGGAAAGAGAGTAAACAGAACAAAAATAAGAAGAAAAAGAAAAAGGGATAACGAAGAAAAACGAATGAGATAAAACACATAACGGTAGAATGAAATAGAATAGAATAAAATAAAAAATAAGCATATGAGAGAACAACAGTGAGAAAAAAAAATTAGTAATTAAGTGAGTAATAGAATGAGTGTGGGGAGAGAAGGAAAGAGATGACGAGTGAACAGGACAGGGAAGGAAAACTAAACAGAAAGGAGAGGAGAAGAAGAAGGAGGAGCAGGAGCAGGAGGAGGAGGAGGAGTGGGAGGAGGAGTGAGAGGAGGAGGAGGAGGAGGAGGAGGAGTGGGAGGAGGAGGAGGAGAAGGAGGAGGAGGAGGAAGAGGAGTGGGAGGAGATAAGGGAAGTGGAAATGAGGTAAGGGAAGTGGAAATGAGGCAAATGGACACAAGGAAAGGAACAGTGACCACGGACACATGTGCTTGACTTTAATGATCATCGTGTTACCGCTGGGGTTTCCTCCTCCTACAGGCAGGTGAGAGAGAGATAGAGAGAGAGAGAGAGAGGAGACGATAGCAGAGTGTGAAAGAGTGAGGGCGAAGGAGTGGGAGTGAGAGAGAGAGCAAGAGAGAGGAGGAGACGCAAGCTGAGAGGGAGAGAGTGAGGGAGAAAGAGAGGGAGAAAGAGAGGGAGAAGGAGTGGGAGTGAGAGAGAGAGAGAGAGCGAGAGAGAGAGGGAGGGAGGGGACCATCATCATCATCATCATCATCATCATCATCACCATCATCATCATCTCCCAGGAAAATCGATGAAGTCAGAAGCAGAGGGAAGGAAGCAGCAAGTGTGTCGGGATCACACCGGGGTCTGAGTGCAGTTCAACACCACCACAACTATCTTAAAGTTGTAACGCTTGAACGCATTTTTCCTCACCCGGAATACCTTAACTCGGGTGCGTCTAAAACTTTCTGTACACAAGGCAAGGAGTTAGGGCATTGGGATCTGCACATAGGAGGCACGACGCCGTTCAAAAATGGGGTTTAATTTTGTTTATGCTCCATCGCTTTCAACTCTTCACTAATGCTCTATTAATAATTTGTACTGTGCATTAAAGAGTTTGAGGTCTAGCTCTGCATGTTGGTTATGTTAATTTCCTCGTCATTGATTACCTTCACAAATACAGTGCATCTTGGCCGTAAGAGACACAACGTTATGTTTCAACTAGCACGTGTTCTGTAGTTTAACCTCCTCTGTAATAAACACACAGCCTCATTTTCTAGAGTGCATCGAGTGTATTTTCTCTCTTGCAACATCTCCCAGAAAAAGAATCTCTCCTTAAATTTACTTTCCGAGTACACTTTCTTCCCTCCCCTCCAATAGTCCTTCATTCACTCTTGCCTTCTAACTCTTCCTTCTTTCACCTTCTTTTATATATTGTTTCTATTCTCTTGTATATTCATTTTCGCTTTAACTACCTGGTCATGTATGTTCTTTTGGTTTCATGTATTATTCTACTGTAAAATCCCACGTTTTTGTTACTTTCATCCTTCTATCCTCAGTTCCCTTCTCTCTTTCCCCCGTCCCATTTTCCCTTCTCCTCTGCTTCTCGTTGTCCTTTTTCTTTCTTATTTAGTTTTTGCTTTATCTTCTCTTTAACCATTCGTCTCTCACACTCTACCTTCTGCCTTATCGTTCCCTATCTCTCTACATTCCCTCATATCTTCTCTTCTCTACTTTCCTCCCTATTTTCTTCTCCTCTTACGCTTTCAGTTTACACTCCCGGCCTTCCAGTGAACGTGAGGGGGGGGAGGGGTGAGGGGTAAGGGGGGGACAGAGGCAACCCGGCTGGAGAGTGATAATCCCAGGCTTCAAATAGAGAGAAACTAATTTAGTGTCGGCAGCCAGAGTGAGTGAGGAAGCTAGTGAGCGGGCGAGTGAGGGAGTAGTAAAAGAGTGACTGAGTAAGTTAAGGAGCGAAAGTGAGTGAAGGAGCGAGAGTTGATGAGTGAATGAAGTTACAATCATGAGAGAGAGAGAGAAAGAGTTTTGAGCGAGTGAATGACCGATAGAGAGCATAAGAGATGGTAAAGACGAGTGAGGAAGCAAGAGTAAGCGAGTGAGGATGCGAGAGTGAGGGAGTTAAGAGATGGAGAATGAGCGAGTGGGGAAGCGATAGTGCGGATGAGAGAGAGAGAGAGGGAGAGAGTTTGAGAGAGAGAGAGGAAAAGAAATATGACTTGATGGTAAAAGGGAAAAATATGAAAAAAACACAACATAATATGAATTCAAGGGCAAATAAATATAAATCATGAGATAGATAACAAAAAAGAAGATGGGTAATTTTTAATACTGTAGGTGTAATAAATGGGACGCGTTGCAAAGGGAAATGAAGGAAGGACAAAACGAAAGGATGGAACAGGTAAATAGAGAGATTGAGGATAAAAAAATACAGGAAGCTAAGATAAACTTGAGAGTGGAGGGAAATGAAAGAGAAATGATAAAGAAGGAAAGGGAAAAGGGGGTTAGAATTGAGTATGTGAGTGAAGGAGTAGGTGGAGGGGTGGAGACGCGGCGTGATCTTCATCTGTCAACGTGACAAGTTTTACCCTCCAGGAAGATCAAGATGGCGGACATCAGATTTGTTGCTTGGCTGCTCCTCCTCAGCTGCCAGCTTTATGCTCTCTCTCTCTCTCTCTCTCTCTCTCTCTCTCTCTCTCTCTCTCTCTCTCTCTCTCTCTCTCTCTCTCTCTCACACACACAAAAAAAAAAAAAAAAAAAAAGCAAGCAAGAGAAGACATGAGAAAGAGAATGGTAGAGAGGTCAGCAGGTGTGTGTGGTTATGTTGTTTTATTTTGTTGCGTATGATGAGAACCAAAGGCAAGAAGCCCAATTGATCTAGATACTTATAGTCAGGCAAGAGTAGACATAAGGGAGTTTTGGTCAACAGATTCTGTCATTATGGAAGTATATAATATGCCTTCTACCTTTCCACACTTCCTACCTTCTGTTTAGCCTTTAATGTTCCTTTAACTCTTGTTGTGTGTGGCTTCTCTGCCGACTCCCTACTCAGTTCTGTTTTTATGTAGCAAAAGAGCAAGATGAGGCAGGTAAGAGGGCAATGTAAAGCAGGTGAGAAGGTTTTGGAAGTTAAGTATCTTGGTCAAAGTGCTCACCCCTGGCTGTTTCTCTCCTATTTTTCCTCACTTTATCACCTTGCTCTCCCCCTTCCCTTCCCAACCTCTTCCTTCTCCTCGGGCATTTGAATCTATTCTTTCGTACTCCTACCTTCCTCTTCCTTCCTTAACCTTTCTCATTCACCCATTGCATCGACTCCAAGTGTGGGCGAAGAGGAGGTAGGGGTAGTCACTTAAGGCCAGGAGCTTTTAACTTAGGCTATTTGGGGATGGGTGGATCAGTATGGGGTTAGAAGGGTCTACTTGGGGCATACAGAGTTAGCAAAGAGGCCTGAAAGTATTGGGTGGAGTGATATTAAGGAGACTCATATCAAGGCAGGAGGCATACTTAGGAGAACTGAGTACTTTTAACAAGGGTGTGATATTGTAGGTGATCAGAGTGGGACCAGTTTGAAGAGTAGACTAGCTATCTAAATTTTGGATGGTATTATGATTAGGGGAGTGGAGGTTAGGAAGGGAAAGTTAAAAATATGATGGAACTGGTAGAGGGAAGGAGAGGAGAAAATGAAGCACTCAGAATGGGTGGGGCAGGGAAGGAACAATGAGAGTAATGGATGGAAGGAGGGTAAGTGAGGGAGTTCGCGAGGGAGGAAGGGAGGGTGAGAGAAACAGAGGTCGAGAGGAAACACTAAGGTCAGTTTTTAGACGCGAGCGACACTGAATGAGGTCATTAGAGAGGTCAACACTCCGGTGATGAGGCTCAGTGTTTGGTCTAGGGAGTGTTGTTTTTGTTGTTGTTGTTGTTGTAACATGCAGGTTGTTGTCACACTGTTGTCACTATTGTTGAGGCGCTGACTAATAATTTATAATGTTAAGTAAACATCACTACTTCAGAAGGTGGTAGTGGCAAGTAAGATTTCTGAGGTGGTATGTGAGAGCGTGAGCAAGTTAGGCTGGCAGGGCGGGGCGGGGGGCGGCGCCCCTGAGGACTGCCTCGTCTGCCTCACTCTGCAATGCAAATGAGCCAAGAGGAAGAGGATAACGAGAGGGTCGCGCCCGTATTAAACATAAACCCCGCATTACTGTGTTGAGACCATAGTTACTGTGGCTCTAGAAGCTAAAAGTTACCGTGATCCTTGTAGGCCATTGTTACAGTAATCTCGAGATTCACTGTTACTTTGGCTTCAGTAATAACTTCTGTTTTTTTAGCAAGCAATACCTACTGTGAGCCAAGCAGGTCATTGTAACTGTGGGGCCAGTAAGCCATGGTTACTGTGAATTGGGTACAGCCAGATTATAACACTGTTTTGCTGCAGAATAAGTTTTCTTTTAAGTATCAAACTAATATTCATATGATGTTCCTTCAACTAGCATTTACAAGGTAGATCTCCTCGCGCTCAAGACCAATCGGGAGAGAGTATCATGTTCATTCATAACAACTCATCATTAGTTTTGCATACAGCAAATTTTAGAATGACGTTGTGGAGTGGGAAGGGAAAAGCTTGGGGTATAAAGATATATACAGGAATATAAAGAAAAAATAATGTTGAGGACTCAAAGCAAAGAACAAAATTCCATCAAGGGTCAAAGGATTCCGGAGTGCAGCTGAGGATGGTGGACGCTAAAGGAATATAAAGATAGCATAAAATATTTTTTACTATTTACCCTTTTGTCTTCAGATCTGCATTGGAATGACGAGTACGGTAGTGAGATGCTAAAAAGCTGTACCACGCACACAAAAACAAAGCCTTAGTCGTTACCACCTTCAACTTCGACTTTATCATAATAATTTTTCTCACCTGATATCCATTTTCTCCGAAGTTAGAAGATGGATTACCTTAGAAAATTAATTGAGTTTGCGGTTGGCATACACGAAATGGAAACTACATCTAGTAAAAGAGGGTGCACTGTGAAATTAGTTTCATGTGAAACATTGAAACTTGGGTATATTTGACTCAAGAAATCTACCACACCACGTGCAGACACAAATTCTGAGACAATACGTGCTGACACGGATACAAAGCTGTACGTCCTGGCACAGCTTCTAGAGGACCACGTCTACAGATTCAGAAACAGGTGCTGACACACAATAATACTACGTGCTAACACTTTCTATAAGGACTACGTGCTACCACACAGACACTAGTGAAGGGAGAGGGTAGGTGAGGACTGCTGCTATATGCTACATCAGTACGACAGTGGCATGTGCAGACTGGGGCCACAGCACAATAAAAAATCGTGTTCCTGTGTGCAAAGGTGCAAGAGGCAGGCAGTCAGGCAGGCAGGCAGCGAGGGTCTCCGGTGTGGTGGCGACGTTACCTGTTGATGGAGGACACGGAGGGAACGTTCTCCTGGGTACAAACACTCTCGGCCAGCAGCCTGTCTCTGATCTCCCAGGCGAACATGGTGGGGTTCTCACGCTTGTACCTGGCTATGGCGTCCACCACCACGGGCGTGGCCACCTTGGGCTTGGAGCCGCCGATGACTCCGGCCTTGTAGCTACCGGTCTCGTAATATCTAGAAGAGAAGCAGGGGCAGGTAAGTAAGGCGTGGCCTTGACCCACCTGTTAATACTGGAGACAGATGGTACACCTTCCTGGTCACACACTCCATCAGCCAGAAGCCGCTCACGGATCTCCCACGCGAACATGGTCGGGTTCTGCTTCTTGTAGTTAGCGATGGCATCCACCACCGTCGGTGTTGCCACTTTGGGTTTGGACCCACCGATCACACCAGGCCGGATTGACCCCGTCTCGTAGTACCTGCAAAAGTCACATGGTGCGTGTGTGTGTGTGTGTGCGTGTGTATACAAGACTATGTGTGTAGATATATGTATATTATTGTCTGTGTGTGTGCGTGCATGAGTGAGTACTTTGACCATCTTGGGTTAGCTGATGATTGCCTCCCTCCTCCACCAGCTCAAGTTAGTATGGCCAGTGTTAGTTTGCTCTTATGCTTATGGTCTGGGCTGTTGTTAATGTAGGTAGTTTTACGGGGAAAATTGTATTTGTTTCTGTAGAAGATAATGATTTATAGTATGTTAGTGTAGACATGAATGCTAGTATTGTTAGTGGATGCAAAAGTACACTACTAGTAGTGTTAGTGTAAACACGAATTCGTGCTTGCAATGTTAGTGTAGACACGAATGCTAATAATGTTAGTGTGATCAAAACAGATATTATTGTTAGCATTCCTACCAAAGTTATTATCTCCCTGCAAAATTATAAGTATTTACTGATACATAATATTTCACCATAGAGCTGAAAGTGCTGTTAGCTGTTCAATCAGAGAAATAGGGAAGAAAAGGGTATATTAATTATGATCCCACAATAAGAAATTATTAGTTTAGATTAAAGCTATTCTACTTTGCAAACAGTTTTTAAACATTAGTAAATACAACGGAGTAGGTAAAAAGATCGCTGACAGAGTCGATACTTGAACCCTCTAGAAGTTTAATATGACATACAGTCACTTACAACAGTTTAGCAACATCATCCAATATAATGGTCTAGAAAAGGATGTAAAGTAATAACTGTTGTTTTATGTAATTACGAATTTTATGATTAATTCAAATGGGTCTGCTTCATTAACCTGATGCAGGAGTATTATTCTTGACTGTTCATATATTAGGGTCATACAAACTGTACTTCGTGTGAGTTCTAGAGTCGTCTCTGTTAATATTCATTTAAGCATTACATATAAACAGCATTATAGTTTGGCAATACCTGATTCTACAGCATACTAAATTATAGATTCCTGGGAGCCATTGAATCACTTGTATTTGTGTATGTACGTGTATGTGTTGGCAAATAAGCCACACACCTAAACCGGTGTTGTGACTTACTGGCCATTTTCTAGGATTAATACTCTCTCCTCCTTTTATACGTCCGATCTGAACAAAACACAAGTCACCTCAAACACACACACACACACACACACACACACACATACACGATCATTTGCAAAAGTCACAAACACTAGGACACACACAACAGAAATACACACATGCAGGCAAGCACAGTTCAACAGAAGAGACAGTAATAGTAATATACAATGAGCGAGACAAGAGAGTTAAAAGGAAAGAGGTAGAGATAGAGAGAAAGAAAGAGATATAATGGAGGACAAGAGATAGAGGTAATGGAGGACAATAGAGAGATAGAGATATATAATGGAGGACAAGAGATAGAGATAACGGAGGACAATAGAGAGATAGAGAGAGAGATAATGGAGGACAAGAGAGAAACGACAGCGCTGGGGCCGAGCTAATGGAGGCCCCATCAAAAGCACCAACAACAGCACAGGGAAGAGCCGGAAAAGGGGACCTGGAGGGATGAGCACCAGGAGGGGAAGGAACAGCAGGAGGAGGAGGAGGAGGAGGAGGAGGAGGAGGAGGAGGAGGAGGAGGAGGAGGAGGAGGAGGAGGAGGAGGAGGAGGAGGAGGAGGAGGAGGAGGAGGAGAAGGAGGAGGAGGTGAGCGTAGAAAATGAGGAAGAGTAGGAGGAAGAGTGTAGGTAGAATATGTGGAGGAGGAGGAAAGGTGATGATGATTAAAGTAATAATGATACTGATGAGGTTATAAAATGATGAAGTATTTGGCGAGAGAAAGAACTGTTCGAAGGAAAAATGGAGGAGAAATAGAAGAAACGGAGCACACAGGGAGAAACAAAATAAAGAAAAGGGTTTACAGGATAAGAATGGGAGGAGGGTTGGGCGCGACGGCCCCCCTAATTCTTGGCCACACCCGCCCCCACCGCGTCTTAGGCCCTCCACTGCGGCGCCTGATTGGATTATGCAGATGAGCAGCAACACATGGTTTGAGTCATTTCCCGCCACACTCAGGGCCCGCCGCCCCCCTGGGACTAGGCCGCGGAGGAGAGGAGGGGGATCAGAGGGAGAATAAGGGAAGAAAGAAAGGGGTGGAGGAATAAGTATAGAAGAGCCAATAGTAGGGATGGAAGAAGGGCTCTAAAAACGAAAGATGAGTTTGAGGAGGAGGAATGACAGTGAGGTGGAGAGATGAGAAGGAAAACAAAGGAATTCGCTAAAGTGTAAAAAGTGGTAAAGGGGGAAGAGCATGGAGGAGTGGTGAGTGGTACCATTGAGAGAAGGAAGGAAGGGGCAGAGAGATAGAAGGGAAGGATGAAGGGGACAAGTGTGATATATGCAGGAAAAACGAATGGCACAGAATGAATGAGAAGAAAAGGAGGGAAGGATGAATGGCAAGATTCTCACCAAAAGAAAGAAATAACAGTGAGAAGAGAACAGCACAGAAAGAGAGTGATGTATAGAAAGATAAAAAGAGGGAGGAAGGGAAAGAAAGAGAAAAATAGAGAGGGAGAAAGAAGAATTTCCTCGTTCCAGACCTTCTAGGGGGACGACGCTTGAAGGAAGATGGCCGCATAACTCCCAACAGACCCCTCCTCCACTCTCCTTCTTCCCTTGATTCCCCTCTCCTCTTTTCCCTTCATTTCCTTCGCCTCCTTTCCTCTCCTTTCCATAATACGATTTTTCTTTCTTTCCATCACACCCTTTACTTCCTTCTCTTCCTGCGTAACAAACCGTATGAAGACGATTAAAAAAACTTAACCTGTTTAGCCTAACTAACGTCGACTGAGGGGAGACCTGGTAGACGCTTACAAAATTTTCAAGGGCTTTAGCAACCTCGATACTCAAGACTATTTCACCATTTCCTTTCAGTCCCTTCGTTCCTTCCCTTCTCTCCTCTCACTCCCTCTCCTCCCTTCACTCTACTCACATCCCACAAGTCATTTATATTTCCTTGGGCCTCACCCGTGGGACTCCAGTGAGCAAACTCTTGAGAAGGTTAGTATCACAGTTACCTGACTCACCAACACGAGGGTCAAAGGACTCACGGGGCACCTGCTGACTCGCACACTGACTCACTAACCAAAATCCTGACCTCATTGACTACTAGGATGACCCGCAATTGCTCCTACCAACTCTTACTCTTCATCGAGTGTTGAGGTCAGAGAGAAAGTGAGAAATAAACACAGGAGACGGACTGAAGGTATGGCGGCACAGGGGTCCTCCTCCCGGCTCTTTTAAGTTAATGACTCTAAAGGGGATGACGACCCCTTCCTCCACTCCTTCCTTCCCTCGGGTTTACCTCCTTCCCTCATATTTCCTCTACCGTCCATCCACACTCATCATTATTCTTTCTTCCACTTCTTTTCTCCTTTGTCCAATCTTCTGCACTCTCTCTCTCATCTCCATATATCCGATGTTTTCGTTTCCTTCCTTTCCTTGGATTTCTCCCTTTTCTTCTCTCACCGTTCCTCTTCTTCCTTATCCTCGACTTTCCTTTATCCTCTCTCCACGTTTCCTTTTCCTCTATTTACCTTATCTCTTACCTCTCTTGGCCAATCTCTTCCTTACCCCTCTTTCCTTCTCTTCCCTGCCCCTCTTTCCCTCTCTTTACGCCTCCTCTTCCTGCTTCTCTTCATTCCCAGTCCCTTCCCATCCCAGCAGGAGGGGAGGGGCAGTAAATATAAAGAGTGACGTTAAGCACAGTCACCCAGGAAAATAAAAGGTTGAGGGGAGGGATATATAGAAGGGGACGAAGAAGTGGATGAGAGAGGATGTGAGTGCAAGGAAAGGAAAGAGGAGGAGGAGGAGGGAGCAGACGAGAGAAAGGAAGGTGGATGCGATTATAAGAGGAGAGAGTGGCATGAAAATTAATGAAAAAGGGAGTTGAGGAAAATAAAAATGAATAGAAGGAATTGATAGATAACAAAGGAAAATGAGGGGATGTGTGAAAAGTATAAAGATATACTTGGTGAGGAAACAGAAGCAGGTAGAGGAAACAGGAAAGAGTGGGTCAAGGTAAAAAGAATGAGTATATTAAAGCCAAAGTGATATAAGTAGGAAAAGGAGAGTCAAGGAGGAAAGAAGAAAGTCGGGAGGAAGAAAGTGATCATAGAGGACAAGTGGGAAGAAGAGGAGGAAGGGGAAGACGAGGGGAGAGAAGAGGAGAATCTGGAGTGTAAGAAGGGGATGAAGGAAAGGCCAATGGTTAACTCGCCCTACTGGCTGGTTGGCTGACTGACTGGCTGGCTGGCTGGTTGGCTGACTGGCTGTAGTAAGAGTAAGAGAAGGGCAGGGGAGAGGAGGGGAAGGGGACAGAAGGGGAAGGGAGCTGACAAGAAAGAGGAAAGAAGTAAGACAGGAAAGACAGGGAAGAAGGGAAACGAAGGATTAGAAGTTATATGAAAAACAAAACAAAATAAGGGTCAATGATTGTAGGGACACGTAAAGAAATTGAACCATAAGGAAAATAACGGTGAGCAGAAAGAAAATTAAAATGAGGAAAAAAGAGAGAGGAGGGGGAGACTGAGACGAAGACTGTAGGCTTAGCACAACAGGAGGCGTGAGAGGAGGTATGGAGGGCAAGTTTTCCGCCTCAGATATTGATCAAGGACCCTCCACCACCACCACCACCACCACCACCGCTACCACCAAGTAGTTTCCATCTCCGCTGTACCTTACCTACTCATAACAAGTCAAACTAAGCAAAACCAGCACTAGAACTCTCTAGCTAACCCCTCCCACTTACTAACAGCAATAGATGCTAAAGATGCTACAATAAACTACCCTCCTTTTCATACCTTATCACTCGCTGCACAATGCAACTGTCTGTCTTGTAAAATAATGTAGAACCTTAGATGATGATGTTTCAGTTAGATGGTGATGTCTCAGTTTCATTTAACTGATGCAGATCTTAATATTGGCCACACCGTTGACTTCCACATAAATTAAAATCCAGTGTTTGTATAAAATGACCGCCGTCGTACTGGCAACTCTTCAGATTGACACCATCCTTTTGATCATAATTCACCACAGACATCTCCATCACTCCAATGTTAATACTTTCTAAATGCTAACGTGGTGGCCTTTTACTCATTCCAGTTTAACCATCCTTACGCTCCAGTTCTATAATTATCAATTCAAGTACTTTTGTGTCTCAAAACTCAAAGAAGTGTGTCAGTCATTTACATACAGTAGTCTTATGTATACTTTGCTTCCTTTCCTTCCTCATTATTCCTTCTTGTTTTCTCCCTCCACTTTTCTTTGTTTATCTTTTCTCTGCCTTCAATCTTCCCTTTCATATTTTTGTTTCATTTTTTGTCTCGCCTCTTTTCTTCTATTCACCCTTTTTTTCTCCATCCCTTCTCCCTCCTAACCCCCCCTCCTGCCACTCACCTCAGGAGCTAACAACAAAGTGGTCCTGAGCCTCTCTCCTCACTATAAATCTTGAGAACATATTCCAAGATCAACTTCTTGCTGGAATATAGACCCAGCTTCCCTAGACAAACTTCCTCCCCCTCTAGCCTCTCTGGAACGCAACAAAATTCCCATTCCAACTTTGAAAACATTCCCGGGGAGGGGCCAGGGAGGCAGGGGGCGGAGACACCGACTGGTCGACCTTGTGGCCTGGAAACCCAAGGACCAGAATTGCTCACGGCCTTCAAGACTCAATTTAAGGCGGCCGCAGACGCTATATGAGAGTACTTTCATGGGAATTTGGGGATTTTTGAAGGGAATAAACAGGATTGAGACGGATGGTAGGAGCAGCTTGGAGTCCTCACGGGGAGTAGGTAGAATATCACACAGCGAGAAGGGTCTATCTATGGGTTGGGAGTACTGCACAGTAGAAATGTAGAAAGAGGACGAATTGAGGGAAATGAAAGAGGAGGTACAGGAGGAGAAAACAGATGATAGTTTGATGAGAGAGAGAGAGAGAGAGAGAGAGAGAGAGAGAGAGAGAGAGAGAGAATGAGTGGCTGAAATGGCGGTTCCAATGCTTTTTGTTTAGACTATGTGTTCTTTGGGGTTATAATTGCGTGCATGAGTATGGGTCAGTTTGGATTTGTTAACTAACGTGCATATCTGCTTTTCCTCACCTTTATTGTTCTTTCTGACTCTTTTGTTTCCTTTCTCTTTTCCTCGCTCTTTTCTTTCCATGTTGATATGAATGTTATATATTAATGATGTTAGTGACTGATAGTGATGGTATAAAACTCGTAAGGTGGGATTTTAATTCAAGTTTTTTTAAAACAATATTTAAACAAAAAATTACTGAAAAATACACGGATGAGAATAGGAAAATAAATGAATAAAATTAACAGAGAATTGTGCTGGTATAATTGTAGCTGCAACACTCGGGAATGGAAATATCGCCAAATAATATATAAACGGTGTTGTGTACAGGGAGAGATAATCAGACAATTGGCTCTGCATGATGGCTTCCATAATTATTAGTTTATTACAGAGACGAGAGGGGCAATAACAACCTGACCAGCGGCACAGAGCACACGCCATTTGCATTGTTACTGTTCCCAGAGTGGCCATGATCCGGGCGTTGCATGATCACTGATGCAGCTCGTTACTACCGGGTTTATATCACAGTATGCTAATGTGCTGGGGTGATAGTGAGCTGGTAGCGATGGTGGTGCTGCTGGTGTTGGTGTTGGTGGTGTTAGTGCTGATATTGGTGGTGGCTACGATGGTGTTGTTGTTGTTATTGTTAGAGGTGTTGGTAGTGGTGTTGGTAATGGTGTTGGTGATGGTGTTGGTGGTGGTGTTGCTGGTACATCTGCAGTGGTATTTAAGGGTTGGGTAGTGTTGTGTGATAGTGTGGTGGTGTTGTACTGTCGGTGTAGTGGTGATGGTGGTGGTGCCTGTGTATCTGGTGGTGTTGGAGCTATTGCTTAATGATGTGTTGATGATGTGTGTATGGTAATATTGATGGAAATTTTGTCATTGCTGGTAATGCTATGTGGTTGTGTGGTGATGTGACTTGAGTGCTTGAAGTAGAATAGAGGTCCCTGTATCGCATGTGTTATGATGCTGATGGACAAGGTTGCATAAGTTCATGATGATTGTGGTTGCAAGAGAGTTAGAATTATGAGGTTTTGATGGGGGAGGGGGCTATTTATAGAGTGTTGTATGTGATGAGGGTGCCTGTTGGATATGAGGTGAATGTATCTGTATGTGTTCGTAGTAGTGGTGGTGGGTGTGAGTGGGCTGGGATTGTAAAGTGGTGTGAAGTGTTGATGGCGCCTGGTCGGTGGGAATGTAATGTATATATACCTGTCAGTGTGATGTTTGATGTTGGTCGTGATTGTGAGTGAAAAGGATTTGGAAAATACTGTTGTTGATGATTCAGATATGGGACACAGAGGGAAGCCAGAGGGAAGATGATGAAGAGGATGGTAAAATGGCCGAAATAACCACTACCCTCTTTGACAATAAGTGACGGCCATGTGTAGGGGATGGGTAGAGATGGATGTGAGTGAGAGATGGTGATGGTAATGGTGACTGATGGTGATGGCTGAGTTGACAAATAGTGGGTGAAAGGTTGGGGCGGGAGGAGCACTAAACACGTCCGCCATCTTACACCTCAACACCACAACAAATCAACAGTGACGCCGCCTGACTAATGTGTTCACGGGCCTGGCCATGTGGCACTTATGGGGTGGGGGTGGCACTCTCTCAGGCAGGACTGGTTCCTTTACCACTATCATACTGTCTCTACTCCATCTTCATCATCACTACCTCTATCATCGCCATACACCATCTTTTACATAACACTACCCCAAACATACTCGTACTTACTATTTAACTTCTCTCTTCACCATCACTAGTACCACCACCACTACCTCCATCGCAATCTGCACCACCTGTCTCACTACCTACACCACTACCTAGTACTGTACTACCATCTGGACCACCACATCTAACCTGCCACCCACAACAGATAATGTATGACTCCTCAGGTGGTACCCATAACAAATGAGCAGCTCTTAAAGTCATTTTTAAATCCCAGTTGATATCTTCATTGGTCACCAGTACTCTCTCTCTCTCTCTCTCTGCCTCTCTGCCTCTCTTTTCTCTCTCTCTCTCTCTCTCTCTCTCTCTCTCTCTCTCTCTCTCTCTCTCTCTCTCCTCTCTCTCTCTCTCTCTCTCTCTCTCTCTCTCTCTCTCTCTCTCTCTCTCTCTCTCTCTCTCCTCTCTCTCTCTCTCTCTCTCTCTCTCTCTCTCCTGCATAACTGGTAACGTGAGAATCCATCCTAACCCCCCTGTAACACCGTCACGTAACGCCTGCATGGTTCGGTTGCACATGTGGGGCGCCTCTCTTACTCACTCACACACACACTCTCCCGACCTTGTGGTGATGGTGGTGGCTAATTGTGGAGGGTGGGTGTTATTTTTTTCTGTGATGGTGGTGTGGTAGGCAGGAGTGGGGATGGGTGAACAGGAATGTGGATGGAAGGGCAGGGGTGTGGATAGAAAGGGTAGGTATAATGGGCAGAAGGCGTAGATCAATTGGTTTATAGTCATGTAAGTAACCGATCATGAGAGTGATTTGAAGGTTAAGAGGACAAATGAAACAAGATCATAAAATGGATGGGAGT
Organism: Petrolisthes manimaculis; assembly: GCA_034508575.1. NCBI lineage: Eukaryota > Metazoa > Arthropoda > Malacostraca > Decapoda > Porcellanidae > Petrolisthes > Petrolisthes manimaculis. The sequence continues at coordinate 391,684 of JAWZYT010001961.1, forward strand.
GCAGGAATAATGTCATAAGGGAGTGGAGAAGGGAATGATACTGAAGGAGGGAAGAAATTAAGTGTCTCTGAGGACTAAGGAAAAAGTAGGAAATGAGGGAGGGAGGAAGGGCAAGAGGTCGTGTGACAGGGCAAAGGGGCAGGCGAAGGGCATGAGGCTCTGAGAAGGGCAAGACGGTAGAAGGAAGGAGGAGGGAGTAGGATATGGGAGGCGAGTGAGAGAAGGGGAACGGTGGGAGGGGGGGGGGGGGGAGTGTCGGCACCTCAAGAACATTCCTCCGTCATGTCCCTGGTTTTTGCTGCCTTCCTCCCCCGTGTGGGCCGGAGACGAGTGTTGTCACGCCTACATGTGTTGTCGCTCTATTTTACGCGTCGACGCTAATGTTGCTCCTCGGGGGGATAACTGTTGGAGGCGGCGGCAATCACTCACCGAGGGGTCCTTATGGTCGATACAACGGGGACACTCCTCTGCTCCAGTCCTGCAGTGACCTATTATGGACTGCACAAGTGTCGATTGTGATGGCGACTGAGATGAAAAATCTTTGATGGCCAAGGGGAAGGAAGGAAACAGGCTACCTCAGTGTGAGAACTGGGAATCTGTTTTGCAGTTTAGTTTGGATCATCAAGAGCCCTTCAGTCCTTCTATAAGAGTTTTTTTCCCTGAACCGCTTCTATCATTTTACTATTATGTAGAATGAATCGAGGATTTATATTTTGTGGGACAATTGAAGGTCTACTGATTATTTTCAAATAAAGCTGCAAAATAGATTCATCACTCGTGTTTTGAGGTACTTTCCCTCCCTCTCCCTTTCTCTCTCCCCATATATCACAGGAGCAGCAGCGAGGAAAGCCTGATACAACCAACGTGAAGTAATAATTCCTCGGGATGGATCCGACACGGTAAATATCAACAATAGGTCTACAGAGGGGTGGTGGAGGAGGATGGAGAGGAGGAGGAAGGGGAGAGGAGGAGTAGGAGGAGGATGACGAAGAAGTGGGGGAGCTGGTGATTCAGTTGGTGGTAGCTGAGGAGGTAAAAGAGGGGTTGTAATGGAAGGGCAAAAGTTGTGGTTGTGATGGGGAAGGGGGTGGTGGTGTTGCTGGTGGTGGTAGATGAGGAGGTTAAGATTGTAAAAGATGGGTGAGTGATTTGCTGGTAATGTTGAGGGAATATTGTGGTCGTGCTAGCTATGGTAGCGACCGCGATGTTGATTTTGCGACGATGGTAGTTTGGTTGGCATCTTTGAGCACCTTCACTGCTCAAAAAAAAAAAAAAAAAAAACCTTCTCCAATCCCCCCCCCCCCCTAACCATAAGCACTGTTACAGATAAATAGGAAATTAACCCTACACACAGACAGACAAAAAGCCACCATAAATATCTAATACAGTCACACTTTAAGTCCAGAACGAATCATCACAGTATCTGAGCCAGAATTGTTGATGTGGTGTTTGTTATTATGTCTGGATTATTGGTACTTGGGGTGACATGGCTATACATAAGATCATCCTTAAATAAATACATATATGGGGGAGTGGGGGGGGGACAACGGGAGAGATAGAGGGTCCTTGTGTATCTTCAGGCTGGGGTACATGTTTTATTAATAAGACCAGCACGGCCGAATTATACGTCAGGGGAGGCCGGAAGCAGGTTGGGAAGACTGGCTGGTATTTCCCCCCCCCCCTCCCATCCTCCCTCCTCCTTCCTTCTTTCTTCTTTCTTCTTTCTTCTTTCTCCCTGTCCTCGCTCCCCATTCACTTATCTTCCCTCTCATTCCCCTTCCCTCTTCATTCTCCTATCACTTATTTCCCCCTCCAACATTCTTTCCCCACTCCTCATTTGTTCTCCCCTCCTCATTCTTTCCCCCTCCTTATTTATTCCCCTCTCTACATTTCCCATTCCCCCATCTCTGCCCTTTCGTTCTCTCTCCCCTCATATTCCCCTCCATTATCACATCCCCTTCATTCTTCTCTCCTTTTCATATTCCCCATCATTTCTCTCCCCTCTTCATTTATTCTCCCCTCCTCATTCTCCCTTGCTTCCTTTCCTCTCTCTTTCTTGTCCTTTCTCTATTCTCTCCCTCTTTTCTCTTCCATTCCCTTCCCTCTCCTTCTCATTACTCATTTTTTTTATTTCCTTTTGTTTGTCTTTGTTTGTATTTCTAATTCTCATCTCTCTCTCTCTCTCTCTCTCTCTCTCTCTCTCTCTCTCTCTCTCTCTCTCTCTCTCTCTCTCTCTCTCTCTCTCTCTCTCTCTCTCTCTCTCTCTCTCTCTCTCTCTCTCTCTCTCTCATTCTTCCTCGTTGCCCTAAATCCCTCACCACCCCTACATTCCACTCCCCCCTCCTATCCTCCACTCCCACCCATCCCCTCCCTCCCTCCCTCTCATTTCACGTCCTTATCCTCTCCCTCCCCATCCTTTTTTTTTCCTCTCTCTCACTCTTTCCTTTCCCCTTCACTCCACCTCCTTCCACAAAAAGATTTCCTTCCTTTGAGACGCGTTCCTACTCTCCTATACTCTTCTCTCTGTCCCCCGCCTTCCGCCCCCCCCCCATCCCCATCCCCTCTCTCTCTCTCCCCCCCTTGGCAGTCAAAAACGTCTCTCCCTCTTTCCTCTCCTAGTTTCCACCCTCTTCCTCAGTCCTCGCTTCACTTCCTCTCCCATATCATTCTATATATATTTTTTTTGGTTCTCCCTAATTCATATCTCTCTTTTTTCTCACTTCCTTGCTGGCGCTTCGTCTTTCTATTTCATATGTCCGTGTCTTTTTATTTCTATTTTTACCCTATTCCCTATTACTGTATATCGATGGTATAGATGTTTATGCCTAATTCATATATATAGTTCATTCATCTTTTCTTAATATGTCATGTCTCCTTCTTTTGTCCATACTTTTTCTTCTTGTATCAAACTTGTTTTACAATAATCTTGTTTTTCTGTTTGTCTCTTACTCACTCTCTCTGCACACACACACACACACACACACACACACACACACACACATGTTTCTCCCTCTCTGATCTTCCCTACAGTTAATCTCTAATTTCCCTCATGAACATCTTCCTATCCTCCCTCATTCCAATCTCTCTCTCTCTCTCTCTCTCTCTCTCTCTCTCTCTCTCTCTCTCTCTCTCTCTCTCTCTCTCTCTCCCTCCGGCACCCATAATGGACGAGGTTGAAGACATAATTAGACTGCACAATTTTCCACACCAGATCGCTCGCCACCCGAACGAAAAACACACTTCCAGGAGCCAGTTAGCCAAGGATTTTAGGAGCTCGTACGATCTGTTTTGACGAGGGGTGGCTGGCGGTGGTGTTGGAGACGAGGATGGCGGACTCTTGCGGTCTGGCGTTACTAAGAAAGATCAGGCTCGTGTCTCTGTCTGTCTGGGACGTAAGGCATTGAGGGGCTACTGGGCAATGTTAAGGTGATAATTCTTTTTTGGTACATTTTAGTGTCATGATTCCTCCAAAGTATGCCAGGACACAGGACCATATGAACAAAAATAATGGTGTTCTGATGCTTGGAATAGTTGGGAGGATTCAATTGCTTCAAAATTACCAACACAAAACTTCCCTCTTAAGCAGATGGATCGGTTAATTAATGGAAGAATAGATGGATTGATGGATGGAGTAATGAATTATAGACGAATGAGTAGATGGATGTATAGATTGATCCTGGGCAATTGTTAAATAGATGGGTGGATTTATGGGTCATGGATGGACAAAAGTAAAGATAGATGGATGAATGTACAAGTAAATGAATGACCCGATAGTTCAATGATAGATTATTATACTTTATTCAATGTAAATTAATTTGTATTCTCTACCAAACTGCATATATGATAAGATATAAACTTTTGAAAATGTTCATCACCATCGAAGCAGAAGATACACACTACAGAAATATTAAAACAACACGAACTGCATCTACAAATAAACGAGTGGATGAAAAACTGAGAGAAAAAGGAGAGGCAAACACAATAGTAAAAACGCAGTGACATATAACAGGCAAAGTGTGAGAGGGAAAGTGATCCTAACCAGAGAGGCAGATGGCGCGACAGGACCTCCATCAGAATGCAAATGGGATATACACAAAATGTTGAGGTTGACTGGGCAATTGGGCCTGGGTGTCCGGCCCTCACATATGCTCTTATTAGTTCCCCTGTGTAACTGACCAGGGTGGGAAAGGGAGAGGCATGGGGCTGCAGGCATGCGTGCGTAGTTTGCGTTGTGCCTGACGCGCCTCTTTTCTTTCTACCTTTTTTACGTTCTATCCCCTCCTTCTCCTCCTTCATTCTCTGTTATTTTCTCTTTCTTTCAGTTACATTTATCCCGCCGTCCTTTCGTCTACAACAACCTCTAGTTTGCCTTTTTCTTTCCACTCACAGTCATCTTCCATCTCATTAACAAATCCATACATGAACTTCCAAATAACACCATAAACACACCAACACACACGCGCACACCCTTCCTCTCCCCCTACCCCCCACACACATTCTCTCTGAACGACATCGATACCCCCACCCCCCTTCCTTCATCGGCCTCAGCCTGGCAACAGATGGTTAATGAGGTAATTACATCCCGCCTTCATAGTGACCAGTGACTTGATGAGATGGTACCAGAGAACACATTGACTACCGTACCCTTGTATTGGTGGTTATGGCAGGGTTACAATGTGGTAATGATGATGTGTCGTAGGTGACTTTGCATTGATTCCCTTCACCTTCGTGGCACCTGTAGCGTATAGTCCTCACTCTGCCTTTTCCTGCCACCTGCCCAGCATTCCATTACCCACCCTGTGCCTCCCGTGGTGCCGTGTGTCTCCCCTCACCACAGAACACTCACGGGGGCAGAGGGGGGGTTGGTGGTGTTGGTGGGGGACAGGAAGAAAGGAAGGACAGAAATGAAAGGGAAGAAAGGGAAAGGACGGAATCACGAGGAAAGATGGAAATATGCCTTATATTTTGGAGAAGAAACAGAAAGAGTACATAGCAAAGACAAATGAGAGGGAAAAGAAAGCCAGAACATTGAGAAAAAGAACGAATGGGGATGGGAAGAGAAAAGGGAAAGTATAGAGAGAAAGACCAGATGGGGATGGGTAGAGGAAAGAGAGAGTCAATAGTAGAATAGAAGGAAGACAGGGATGGTGGGGAAAGGAAAGGAGAAAGGAGGGAGGGGGAGAAGTGCCCCCCCTCTGCGACAAGACAGTGACACGCGTCCACAGGAGGGGCGAGGGGAGGGGGTTGAGGAGAGAAGGGGGGAGGTGGGACAAGGGGCAGCAGGGAGCCACTTTCATTCCAGAGATTATTCCCCTGATACACTCTCCCCCAGCCTTAACGTACACGCTCATGTGCACACATTCGCATACACAAATATCGCGCACACTCGCACCTACTCAGGCTGCAAATACAGACACACATTCACACTTACCCAGATGGCAGTATAAACACACACACACACACACACACACACACACACACATTCATTCATTCATTCATTCATTCATTCATTCATTCATAAACAGACTCATATGATCACATTAACAGTCACATTCATATGATAAATATGTTATATCACCTCATTGTCTAATCTAAAATATGGAGTGATGAACAGAAATATTTATATTAGATCGGTGAAGTAAAGTAAAGAGGTTAATTACGTAAAGCAGTGTACCGATAATGTTAATAATTAAGTATTTTTTGTGTGTAATAATGTTCTGTGGAGATCCAATTAAAATAAAACAGATGGGAGGCAGCTAATTTAAGACTGTTTGGGGGCGATACATCATTTCTAAAGGATTAAATTGTCGGGTAAATTGGATTAACATTGGGGCTCTGAAGGACATGTGGCGAGGGAGGGAGGGAGGGAGGGTAAGGAGCCATTAAAAAAAGATATAAGGGAAGGCAAGGGGAGGGAAGTAGAGAAAAAAGAGCAAGGGAGAAGTAATAGGGAAAATGTTTATGATAGAAAGGAGGGAGAAAGTATAAAAATACAAAGGTGAGAGACAATGACGTAATGGAAAGCAGTGGATGGAAACAGAATAAAGACTATACAGGGAATGATATCAAAGACGAGAGGCAGGAGAAAACAAGGAAGAGAGGCAATGGAAGAAGATAATGGGAAGTCAGGGGAAGAATTCATCGGAGAGAGGCAAGGGAATAATAATGCAACGGAGAGAGGCAGGGGAAGAATTCAACGGAGAAAGGCATAGGGAGAAAAAGAGCAGGTTTAGGGGTCGAGGCCAGAGTGAGATTCTGCCTCACTTAGCTTGCATTTCCATTCACAGTACACTGGCCATAAAGGGAAGACATATTCTAGCAATGAGTTTTAATGGTATCACGCTGGCAGGCATCAGTCCCTTGTCTTGCCCTGTACCTTCTGTATCCCTTTGCTTGAACGATATGCTTCAAGAAATTGGATCTTTACATTTCAATTGTCCGATTATTGTATTTCCCTCAGAACACTAGTGTTCTTTTTTAAATTTAGCCCATTTTGTATTATTACTGAGGGTAGCTTGTGTAATTTAAGTAAATACTTGAAATCATTTAAAAATAGAAGGTATTTAACATTAAAGCTATATCCAGCACTCAGTTGATGGAGAAAGGTAACACAGAGACACCATACACGAAATGGATAGAGAAGAGATGGAATTAAAATGCTAGTAGGTTTTTGAAAGAAAGTGAAAATGAAGTAGGGGAGATGTGGCAAGATGATGAGGGAAGGGTTGAAGACCAGAGAGAAAAGTGCACGAGGAAGAAGACAAAGATGAGATGGGGTGTAGGTGAAAGGTAAAAGGAAAGAAAAGAAACGAAGTATAAAGAGAAATGAGAGAAAGAGAGAGAAAGAGAGAGAGTGTGTGCTGCGTGGGAGAGAAGGGGAAAGACGGACCAATACCTCCTCCTCTTCTGCTTGTGTTCTGTTTTCCATCAGTGGGCCATTATAGGGTCGTGTGCCAGCCCGGCCCTCTAGATGATGCTGTGTTGTTGTTGGTGCTGGTGGTGGGATGATGATTGTAGTGATGCTGGTGGAATGATTATCCTGATGCTGGTGAAATGGGGATTGTTGTGACGCTGTGATGGTGGTAGTAGAGAGAGTGAGGGTGCATGTAGAAGGAGTGACTGTTGTAGTGGGATGATGGTGCCGGTGGATGTGTGTGTGTGTATACTGGTCATGAGGGAAGTGATAGTATTGGTTGTGGTGGTGGCAGTGATAATGGTGGTGGTGGTGGTGGTGGTAGTGATAGTGTTGGTGGTAGTTATAGTGATAGTGGTGATGGTGATGATGGTGGTAGTGTTGGTCATGAATGTGATGGTGGTGATAATGCTGGTAATGATGTGAATGGTAGTAGTATAGGAGAGTGATAGTGAGAAGGCATGTGAAGGAAGGTGTCGCATGGTATGATTCAGATAATGCAATGGGGATGGTGTGGTTGGAAGTGTTGTTCTTATGCTTCGGTGCAGTGGAAATAGTGATAAGACATAGATGTGTCTCCAAAAGTGTTCACGAGAAAATGAAAACGGCTGTAAGGGATGTAGGTTGATGGAAAGAACAGAAGGACAGTAAGTAGGGCTGGAATGATTGTGGGTGGTGATGGGAGAAGCACTGCATTGACTGAGTGTGGTGTGTGTGTGTGTGTGTGGAACTGTAAACGGTTGTGCAGATGGAGATATGATAGCTGAGAGAATGAGAAAGGAAAGAGAGTAAAGAAGAGAAAATGGATGATGAAAATTAAGAAGCAGATTTGAATGTGAATGCAACAGAAAGAGAAAGCGGGATAGGGAAAGATTGAAAGAAAGGAATGACAGCCAAAAAGAAAAAAAAATATGAAGTGAGAAAGAAAAAGAATAAAAAAAAGCTATAAGCGAAATAATCGAACAATTGACATAAACAAGACACGTAAAAATATCAACATCACCAAGATCAAAACAATAAAGATCAAAGAGAGAGAGAGAGAGAGAGAGAGAGAGAGAGAGAGAGAGAGAGAGAGAGAGAGAGAGTGAAAAAGGCGAAGACGAGATGGTGGCAAGAGCAGGAATGATATATGGGAAGGCAAGGCAGGAGGGAGGATAATGGGAGATTTATGTAATTGGTGGAATATTAAGAACTAGTGGGGGCGGTGATTGAATTGGAAGTAGTATAGGGAGAGGACGGAAACTATAAGAGGGAAGCGTAGAGAGTCGCTGAATGTACTGTGCTGGACGAGGGAGGAAAGGGATGGTTGTATGGTAGTACTGGTAGGAAAATGATAGTGACTGGTAGCAAAATGATAGTGACTGGTAGAAATATGGTGGTTACTGGTAGAAATATGGTGGTTACTGGTGGAAAATTATTGTGACTGGTAGCAAAATAATATTGACTGGTAGGGTAATATGGTAGTGATTGGTTGTAAAATAATGGTAGTGACTGGTGGAAAATTAATGTGACTGGTGATAAAATGGTAATGACTGGTTGCAATATGATTGTGCATGGTAATAAAAGGATAGTGACTGGTAATAAAAGGATAGTGTCTGGTAATAAAAGGATAGTGACTGGTAATAAAAAGATAGTGACCGGTAATAAAGTGATAGTGACCGGTAATAAAAGGATAGTGACTGGTAATAAAGGGATAGTGACTAGTAATAAAATAATAGTGACAGGTAATAAGATGGTTGTAACAGGCAATAAAAATGAATGATAATGAATGGTGGTATACTGGTGGTGTCTGGTTGTATAAATAATAATGACTGGTTGTAATATGACAGGGATGATTCAAATTCAGACTGATGGACAAAACTATACTTATACAAATTGATGGACAAAACTATACTTATACAGACTGATGGACAAAACTATACTTATACAGATTGATGGACAAAACAATACTTATACAGACTGATGGACAAAACTATACTTATACAGACTGATGGACAAAACTATACTTATACAGGAATTCAAGAAGTAAACATTATGGTACTTCTTGTTCAGGGTTATTAAGCCTAAATTTACGTGTGTTTTATTAAGCTACGAAGATAATCAGATATATAAACGACTTATACATGCAGGACATTACTAACACCTGTCATATTTTTGCTGAATATTTATTATTTTACTGTATATATTATTATTATTATTGTTATTATTATTATTATTATTATTATTATTATTATTATTACGGTAAACAAGGGATAAATGTTTTAGTTTCGATGAATTAGGTTGTGCAGTAAGGGCATAACGAGGTGCTGTAGGAGTGGGGAGTGAGTGCTTGAACGAGATGCATGGAGGGGCGAGGGGTTGTGGTATAGAGTGAGGTAATAGGGTGACAGGTTTGGGTAGGTTTTAAGGGGGTGCATGGGTTTTTTAGGGTGCGGGAGTAGGGGGACATGTTCTACTCCCGCAGATTTTACAAAACACATCTAACTCGGCCAACACTGTTCCCCTGTTAAATCCGCTGGCGTTCACACGCAATCCTTCAGTTAGTTACCCCGGGAACCGGGGATTGCGTGTGAACGCCAGCGGATTTAATTTGGAAGTTGGTTAACGGAGTGATGGCCGAGTTATGATGTATTTTGTTAAATCTTCCCAGCGATAATTACTGATACATCGTACGTCTGTACTTTAAGATGTTATTATGAAACGTGCACTATTGAAATTGTAACAGGCACTTTTGGAAATAGAAAAAAAAACAAAAAAAAAAAACAAGATCAAGATAAAAACAAATATATATATTGGTGTATGAGGTGCAAACTAAAGATTAAGATATAAGGTGCCGTTGTAAAGGCAATATTTCCCATCAACCTTTGAAATTGTAACAAGCATTTTTGGGAATAGAAAATTGTAAAGTAAAAAGGGAAATAGATTAAGATAAAAAATATATATATATAAGTTTATAAGGTGCCGTTGTAAAGTCAATATTTCCCATCAACAACATAACCAATTTCATAGTTTCAAATTCATACACAGTCAGTTCTCCTAAGATGGTGGTAGGATTCTGATTTATTTTTTCCCTTCCTACTGGAATTCGACAAGGGTGTGTCCCTGTCCCCACACATTTCAATGCCTCTATGGGCTGAATGATTGGCTTGGCTGATCTCGCTGCCATAATGCTGCCTTCTATATTTACTTTTATTTCCACTTCCACTGCTCCATAGAACTTACAAACCACCTTCACAATGTTGGCCTAACAATATAAGTAGCTAACGAGTCATGTAAATTTATGTTTTTTTAAATCTAAACTGCTATATTATGGAATGACCTACCATCCTTTATAATCCCCCTACCTTATGACCTACCCACGTTCATAAGGCTTAAATTGTATATCCTCATTACAGTATTTGGATATGGACTATTTGATCTGTTCTTAATTTGTCCATGCTCAGCTAGTGGATAATTTGCCCTTGCTGTTGCTTAACCCATTACAAACATAACACTGCTTTGTTCCAATCCCATTCACTGAGCTCCAATCCAAGTTCATCCCATTATCAATTAACTCATCCATCCCTTCACCCACTAACTACAGTACGTACAGTACAGTTGAGCAAGTAGAAAGTGCAAGAAAAATATGAGTGTTTATGGCAAAATCTTTCAGTTCTATGTAATAAATCTTAGTTTTCTTATCAATGAAAAGTGGAACGTGACTGAATGAAATTTTTGAGTGGTAACCAGAAAAGGACATAATATTATACACTCATAGTTTACTTGCACTTTCTACTTTCTGAAGGTACTTTACGTGAAAAGTGATGAAATATTAATCTGGAAGAGCTTGTCGCCTTTGGAATTTCTTGGACTGTACGACGTTGCCACTGACACGATCATGGACTCATGGTATTATTAAAAGGGGTGAGGTAATAGGGTGACAGGTTTGGGTAGGTTTTAAGGGGGTGCATGGGTTTTTTAGGGTGCGGGAGTAGGGGGACATGTTCTACTCCCGCAGATTTTACAAAACACATCTAACTCGGCCAACACTGTTCCCCTGTTAAATCCGCTGGCGATCACACGCAATCCTTCAGTTAGTTACCCCGGTTCCCGGGGTAACTAACTGAAGGATTGCGTGTGAACGCCAGCGGATTTAATTTGGAAGTTGGTTAACGGAGTGATGGCCGAGTTATGATGTATTTTGTTAAATCTTCCCCGCGATAATTACTGATACATCGTACGTCTGTACTTTAAGATGTTATTATGAAACGTGCACTATTGAAATTGTAACAGGCACTTTTGGAAATAGAAAAAAAAAAAAAAAAAAAAAACAAGATCAAGATAAAAACAAATATATATATTGGTGTATGAGGTGCAAACTAAAGATTAAGATATAAGGTGCCGTTGTAAAGGCAATATTTCCCATCAACCTTTGAAATTGTAACAAGCATTTTTGGGAATAGAAAATTGTAAAGTAAAAAGGGAAATAGATTAAGATAAAAAATATATATATATAAGTTTATAAGGTGCCGTTGTAAAGTCAATATTTCCCATCAACAACATAACCAATTTCATAGTTTCAAATTCATACACAGTCAGTTCTCCTAAGATGGTGGTAGGATTCTGATTTATTTTTTCCCTTCCTACTGGAATTCGACAAGGGTGTGTCCCTGTCCCCACACATTTCAATGCCTCTATGGGCTGAATGATTGGCTTGGCTGATCTCGCTGCCATAATGCTGCCTTCTATATTTACTTTTATTTCCACTTCCACTGCTCCATAGAACTTACAAACCACCTTCACAATGTTGGCCTAACAATATAAGTAGCTAACGAGTCATGTAAATTTATGTTTTTTTAAATCTAAACTGCTATATTATGGAATGACCTACCATCCTTTATAATCCCCCTACCTTATGACCTACCCACGTTCATAAGGCTTAAATTGTATATCCTCATTACAGTATTTGGATATGGACTATTTGATCTGTTCTTAATTTGTCCATGCTCAGCTAGTGGATAATTTGCCCTTGCTGTTGCTTAACCCATTACAAACATAACACTGCTTTGTTCCAATCCCATTCACTGAGCTCCAATCCAAGTTCATCCCATTATCAATTAACTCATCCATCCCTTCACCCACTAACTACAGTACGTACAGTACAGTTGAGCAAGTAGAAAGTGCAAGAAAAATATGAGTGTTTATGGCAAAATCTTTCAGTTCTATGTAATAAATCTTAGTTTTCTTATCAATGAAAAGTGGAACGTGACTGAATGAAATTTTTGAGTGGTAACCAGAAAAGGACATAATATTATACACTCATAGTTTACTTGCACTTTCTACTTTCTGAAGGTACTTTACGTGAAAAGTGATGAAATATTAATCTGGAAGAGCTTGTCGCCTTTGGAATTTCTTGGACTGAACGACGTTGCCACTGACACGATCATGGACTCATGGTATTATTAAAAGGGGTGAGGTAATAGGGTGACAGGTTTGGGTAGGTTTTAAGGGGGTGCATGGGTTTTTTAGGGTGCGGGAGTAGGGGGACATGTTCTACTCCCGCAGATTTTACAAAACACATCTAACTCGGCCAACACTGTTCCCCTGTTAAATCCGCTGGCGATCACACGCAATCCTTCAGTTAGTTACCCCGGTTCCCGGGGTAACTAACTGAAGGATTGCGTGTGAACGCCAGCGGATTTAATTTGGAAGTTGGTTAACGGAGTGATGGCCGAGTTATGATGTATTTTGTTAAATCTTCCCCGCGATAATTACTGATACATCGTACGTCTGTACTTTAAGATGTTATTATGAAACGTGCACTATTGAAATTGTAACAGGCACTTTTGGAAATAGAAAAAAAAAAAAAAAAAAAACAAGATCAAGATAAAAAAAAATATTATAAAAAGAGCTGTGAGAAAAGTGGCCGGATGAGAATAGGAACGAAGAGGACTACATGAGGAAGGACATGAATGAATGGGAAAGAGAGGAAAGATGAGTAAGGAAAGGAAGGAGAGAGAGAGAGAGAGAGAGAGAGAGAGAGAGAGAGAGAGAGAGAGAGAGAGAGAGAGAGAGAGAGAGAGAGAGAGAGAGAGAGAGAGAGGAGAGAGAGAGAGAGAGAGAGAGAGAGAGAGAGAGAGAGAGAGAGAGAGACGTAGAGTGAGGTATAGAAGAGAAGAATGGATACAGGTTTGTACAGTTTCGAAATGCATTTTATTTTCGAAAGGCATGTTAAACAAAACGAACTTTATACATACAAAAACGTTAACTGAGTCAGTATGTTTCAATAACCTTTGTTTATTAATTAATGTAAATCTTAAGAAAGAGACAGAGAGAAAAGGTTGAGAAGAGACAGGGAAAGTAGAAAAGGGTTAGAAGAGACAGGAAAGTGAGAAAAGGGTGGGAAGAGACAGGGAAGGGAGAAGAGGGGAGCGAGAGAGAAGGAGAGGGGTCGACAGAGATGGAATTGTGTTGTGGTGTATTTTGATGGAATGTTTTCGGTGCAGGGACAACAGCAGCAGCAGCAGCAGTGGAGGGCGAGGGTGGGGCGCGGGGGTGCGTGACGCCCCAAACTTTTCCCCTGTGCTCACACACTTGTCATGTGAGAATGATGCTCCAATAAAAATATATGAGAAAAGCATCACAGGCGCACAAAACCAGACCCATAATATAGAGCTTCATGTTGGCTGATACTCATATTTTTAATAGCACACCTTTTTAGAAATTCGACATGTAAATTTTTTAGCCAACGTGAATTTTACATTTTAAAAAAGGATGCATGAGGATATACAGTGTTTGGTTGCGAGGCCGTAGTGGACAGAATCTTGAAGCTATGCAAGTTGGCCACGAGTGTATGAAATAATAACCATGAATAGAAGATATAGTTGTGCTCCTTTGTTTATTGATTCCCATAATTGTGACAGGGAAAGTAAAACATGTAAAAATATGGGCAGCTTTAGTATAGAATGTAAATGCCAGAATGATAGACAAAATTATAAGAAGTTTAATATTTTGTGACAGATTGGTTATTAAAAAATGGGAGAGGCTAGTACAGATTGTGAAGCAGATGTATGCCAAAATGAATAAAGCATATATTACATTACGATGTAGGTACAACAGGACTCCGAGGATTGATCTGCTAGTCACCTTACGATACTTGACCGCTACTTGGGTGTAATAGGGCCACGAGGTCTGGCACGTGAAAAATTGTGGTGGCAAGTATCGTTACAGCATTTGTGTGTGTGTGTGTGTCGTTTCTTATAATAGAATAAAATAAGTTCAGAAATGCTTCATCTCTTGAGAGAGTTTGCTAAAAATAATACGTATATTAAACTAAATACATAAATAATATCTCCTCTACCGTAGTCTCAGATAAGACTCTTTACACTATTCCCAAAGAAGCAAAATGGTAATGTAAACAATCATACTTACATGATCACTGGTACGTGCTTCCTTTTACCACCTCTTAAATCCAGAAATCCATCATCCTTTGAAACCCTCCACATATACATCCGTCTTTCACCTAATTTTACACAAAATTATTACCAACTGTCCCTTCCACACAAAGAATCCCCTACTCACCTTGCTTTCATTTCCTTTCATTTCGACCTAGTGTACACTCCCATACAGTCACCCCGTACCTACACACCCTTGCCCACAAACCCAAACAACCACACCCGTCTCTGCTTACCCTCACCCACTACCACATCACACCCATCCCACCCTCCCCCTCACCCACTCTTGCCCACCCTTACAATCACATCATCCAGGGGCGGGTCGGAAATTGTATAAAAACAAGATCGCCAGAAATGGAATTATTCATAGGTTGAGAAGCCTGCGTCCCAAACTCCACCACCACCATCACCAATCTCCATCGTCACTATTTACATCAGCAGCAGCACCACTATCATCACCACCACTACTACTATTACCTCCATTGCCAATACGGGTTGAACAGTTTTTCTAGAATAATGGGTGCAGTAGATTCTTTGTTATGCACTGACTCTGAACGTAGGCTTTATGGCCATAATTGGGGTACAATAAACCTCTTGCCTGTGAAGCTGACAATGAGTGAGAGAGGTTGAAAATTATACCCAAGTTTGTTCGAACAGTTAAGACGCATTACGTTCGAAGGAGTATAATTCATGGTGGGGGATAATGATGAATGAAGGTAGAGTGCTCCATAGTTGATCAGTTGACAGATAAGGAGTGAGGGTGAGTAACTTGGCTAGTGTTACATGTTCCCTTGAGTGGAGGAAGCATATACTGAGAAATTTCTAATCTGCAATGTTCACTATAACAGCGATAGAAGAGAGAAGCTGATGCTTGATATAATGGCAGGCCACATATGGTATACCATGAGACGACAAAACAGGTCAGGAGTAAGCAGTGCCAGGTCGCGAGAAGACGGTGACAGATCCAGGAAAGGCACTATCAGGTCATGATAAGACGGCGGTAGATCAAAGGAAGACAGTGCCAGGTCGTAGGAAGATTGTGGCAGGCAGAAGGAAGACATTATTCAGTCGGAGGGACAGTATATCAACGGCACCAAAGAAGAGAATCCATCCGTGGCGGCAGTGTGTGGTGAGCAGCCCAGGAGACACACTGCCAGGACCCTTGGAGCCTCACCACCACCACCACCACCACTTCCAACTCCACAACCACCACCACCACCTCCACCTCCATCTCCACCTCCACCTCCACCTCCACCACACTTATTGCACTATACCCCACCACATATATCGCACTACAAACACAATCACCACCACCACCACCACCATCAGTACCAGGACCATCACCACACATCCACCACATTATTTCCACAGCTGCCATCACCACTACCACCATCACCACCATATATACCACACTAGCCTCACCACCACCACAACCACCTAACAATAACCACAGCTTTTTGTCCACCCGTCCCACCACCCGCCCCTCCCTTGCCTTTACGACGTCCATATTAATACATCAACAAAGCTGGAACTAACCACAAGGGGAGACAGAGAGAGGATGAAAAAATAAGTAAATAAAACGGGAGAAGGAGTAGTGAGAGGCATGAAAATCTTGAAGGATGAAAACTAGAGAACAAACGGAGCTACTAAGTAAACCACAGACGGGACAGAGGAAGGAGATTGTAAATTAAGAAAAAATTGCATCAGAGAAGCAGTGAGCAAGACTGGAAAATATATATTAAAGAGGGAATCTCCGCTTTTGGTCAAACTGGAGTGCATTTTATTCCTTCAAACAGTGGTTGGAAACAGACTGCCTCAGTATACAAGAGAACCTGTTTGTAGACGAGTATATCATTAAGAGAGAAAAAATGCAGAAGATTCACTCAGAAATAAATTGAACTGTCGAGGAGAGCAAAAATGAAAAGAGAAGCATACAATAGCACACAGGTAAACAGGCATCATAACAGTCACTCCATCTATTTTGCTTCCTTAAGCCTAAACTTCAACATATTGAAACAGATTACACCATGGTCAAAGTGGTGATAGCAATAATATTTACAAAGGAGTTGAAAACCTTAGGCAAATACATCTTAATTGTTTTTTCGACGTATTACGACATTGGTGAACTGCAAAATGCACCACTGACTTCATTCATCCACCCACGGTATGCAAGTCATATATTTCCATCCATGTGTAGGACAAATGATCAATCACCTCTGGCCGAAGCCTCTCAAGTATCAACAATGAATCGCAACTTACCTGGAGAGAATCTTGGAGACACAGCCATGAGAGACCCTGAGTTGGCGTGAGATGTCGCAGGGTCTGACGCCGTTGTGTGCGAGCTCGACGATCCTCTGTCTCACCATGTCAGGCAGCGGCCGCCCGTTGACGAACACTCCACCCAGCTGGTTCACCCCGCCATGACCTGCACACGGAGACAACAACAAAAATATAATAGTTGATGGGTTGTGATGTCTGGGATGGGACAGGTGTGGGTAATACAGGTATAGGAATAGGGGATAGTACTAGAGGAAGTAATTTAGAATGTGTTCTGTATATATATATATATATATATATATATATATATATATATACAAAATGCATTTGCCATCAAAGACAGAATGACGCGTGTCTTGGCCTTTCTGTCTAAGTGAAATAAGAGCGAGGTTGGCACAATGGTTTGGTTGGAAGTGAAGTGACCTTCTTCATAAACAGGGTATCATTCTCACATCCGTCATTGTGAGCCACAACCGGACTCCATCCAACCTTTGTGTCCGGCCATTTATACCAACATTACAAGCGGCTCCGGATAATACACCTTCAAGTGAACATTCCGCCCTCTCTCACACATCTTCGCTCTTCACTGAAAATTTTCCGCTCGGACTCCGGACCAATTGTCAGCCTTTACTGAATAAATGAACGAATGAAACACTATGGAATGCCGACGGAAGCCTTCCAGACAGCTGAGGTGAATAGTGTAGTGTTAAGGGTGAGAGCAGCTGGCCTGCCTGGTGCTGGTGGGGCATTCAGAGTGGGTCTTGTATATTATACCCTCCCTCTATACCCCCCACTGGTACCCTCCCTCTCTACCCTCCACCGGTACCCTCCCTCAGTACCCTCCCTCTCTACCCTCCCTCTCAACCCTCCATTGGTACCCTCCCTCTCTACCCTCTCTCAGTACCCTCCCTCTCTTTCCTCTCTCAGTACCCTCTCTTTCTACCCTCCATCAGTATCCTCCCCTCCTTCTGTCTCCTCCATGCAGTTGTGTTTCCCTCTGTTCTCTCCATCCGTACCCTCCCACTGTACGATGCCTCTCTTTCATTCCAGCTATACCTCCAATTGGACCAACTTTCCTTATTACTGAATGACTTCTTCCTTCTCGTTAAGGACTCTGTGCTCGTGTACGATAATTGGAGGCTTCTGATTCCTCCTGACTATGCTACGAAACAAGCTCCTTCCATATAGGTGGTGTTTCATGGCAATATGTGAAGGACTCGTTTATCTCCAATTTTCAGACTACAACACAGGGTCCCTTAATATGGTCTTAATACCTCCGCCATACCACCACCACCACCACCACACATCTCCCCTGCCTATACACCACACTACTACTACTATCACCCTCCTTCACTATACTAACATGCCTCCCTCCCCTATAACCACCACCATACCCTACCTCCCCCACGCCACCACCACCTCCACCACCACCACCACCTCCAACCATTCAATAGCTTCGCTGACTTTTCATGGACAATTCAATCGTCAATTTATATTTTTTTGTGAGCGAGGTGTTGTCGATGGTCGGGCAGAGCGGCACCACATTACATGCTCTATGATTCCCTACACAGAGGCTTTTATCACTTGCTCAGCCACGACGGATATGCCACTTGATACTCGTGTTCTCATACCCAGCCGGGGGCACGCTGTACGCACACATGTACACACACACATTAAGAAATGCAAGATATGCGCACTGTACTGTAGTAAACATGCAAATCAGATTACGCACACACACATAAGTATAGCGGCACACACACACACACACACACACAAGCACACACACACAAACACACACACACACCAGCATCACATCCTTCCCACGAGCATGAAAGTCAGTCTCGTGTAGCCGAAGCAACATACATACAAAAGTCATTATTGTATATATAATTTTCTCCTTTATCTACAAAGTCGTCCACAGAATAGTTTGCTTCGAACTCTGAAGTCTGATTATTTTATTTGGTTTAATAGAAAGAGGCGACGGAACCTTTACATTTAACAGTTTATAGGAATTGTAAGGCTGTTAGGTGGTTGCATATTAGCCCCCTGAGTGAGCGAGTCTCTGGGGCGTGGAGTTACTGAGAGAATTACAACAACAACAACAACAACAACAACAACACTGTCAGTCAGACCCTCGTGCTGGGTGTCAGTCATACTCTCACCCTGACATGACACACCAGCAGGGAACCTTACTGTGACTTCTCTTGTACTCTACCCTGTCCACCTCATGGGGTATCTTTTGGATTGGTCTAATTCGGTCTGGTTTGGTATGCTGTGGTGTAGTCCGATCTATTTTGGTATGGAGTGGTATGATTCAGTTTGTCTGGTATGGTATAGAATGGTATAATATTGTGCTATATGGTAAGATATTGCATGATATTGTTTTGTGGTAGATCGTCCAGTGCAATGTGAAGGCAAAATAAAGTGGTTCAGTAACAGCTTAATAGGCAATGGTAGAGAGTGATAGGAATTGAAGGTTTGTGCGTCTAATAAGATTGGATCGTGAGTGGCTTGGAATGATGTGGTAGGGTAGTGTAGGCCTGCCCAGTATATTACTGGGTGAGGTAACTCTGTTGTCCCTTCCCTCTACAATGGCAGCAGCTGCCTGTCCGGACCACCTCACGTCACCCACATCAGCAGGGAGGCTCCCCAACTCACTTTTATACTCATTGATGCCGCCACCACTACTTCTCTGCTCAATGCTAAATTCCTCGTCTGGCTTCCTTCCTCGTCCTTCTATATTTAAACCTCACTCACTTCATTCTCAGTATTTCTTTATTTTACTTCCTCACGCTGTTTTCTTAACATGCCTTACTAATTTCTCCACAACATCATTCCCTTGTCGTTGCTCTCACTCAACTCTCTCACCTTCTCTGTTATTCCTTACTCCTTCAGTGCTTTTATTTCCTTCTTCTTCTCCAACTCCCATATTTACTTTTGTTCCTGCTACTCATTTTTCACTATCTTAAAGTCGAGAGTTTCTCCTCCTCCTCCTCTTACTCCCTCACCCTATTCCATACTCCACTCAAACCACAGACAGACTAGAATCAGTCGTATACACCTTCCTTACATCCCCCTTTATCGATCCTCTTCCTCACTATGCTTTCCAGACAACACCGTTTTAATCATCCAATTCACCATTCAAACAATTGTTCCACTCCTCAGACTCCCGCTTCTCATATTATAGTAGACCCTCACGCTAGTCAGTCCCTCCGGTGGTGTTGCCAGTGGCGAGGTCATCACGAGGTTGGACATGACCAGATCAGTGTTAGTGGAACATATGTGATTGCCCATTCTCCCCTCTCTGTCCCTCCCTGGCCTCCTCCTGTCCCTCTCTGCTCTTCCCCCAGGCACCTGTCACGCCGCCCCTCCCTTACGCTGTTTGTGTTGTATCAGATAAGTGGATTAGCGACCGAATAAGTGGGTGGTCGGGGTGGGGGAGGAGAGATAAGTGGCCATAAGTGGGTGTCGAGTGGTGTCCTCTGAGGGATTGAATGGCCAAGGGGAGGGGCAGGGAGGAGACTACTAGTGAAAGGGTACGAACAGGTTACAGCGACAGTTCAAACAGTGTGGCAGCAGTGATAATGCAGCCATGCAATAATAACGATAAGGAGGACCTGCAATGGCTCTGAAATTACATGGTGAACCAGATGCCAGTGTTGGTGATCCAGGGTTATTGGTCAGGTTGTGTAAGCACCTACAGTACTTGTGGATTGGGGATAGCCAAGGTTTTCTAACTTTTTTTTGACACTGAAGCAAATTGTAGTTTACTGCAGGGTAACAATGAGTGAAAGAGGAAGATACACATAAAGGGAAAGACAGAATTAAGAAAAATAAACATATTAATGACGAGGAAAATTAAGTTGGAAAGATTGAGGGGTCACTGAGGTGTTTGGAATGAAGAGAAGAATAGGCGAACGAAGAAGAATGTGAAAACCAAACGTCAGTTTGGAAAACAATGGCATTTTCCGACAGGAAAGTGACGGAGTGAAGAAATCAAACAGGGAGATACGAGAAAATAACCTGTGGGGTAAGCGAATGAGGGAGGGGAATGAGAATGAAGGGAGTAAAGAAGGGGGAGAGTGGAATACGAAGCAATAGGGCAAGGGTGCGATGATGGGAGACATGATGGACTGGAGGGGAGGAAGTAATCCGTCAGTTTTGCCAGGCCGTATTCCAGAGATAAGCCTCTGGGGTGAGGTGGGCTGTTATTATCAATTGTTGGATTGGATTAGTGGCTCGGCGGCTGTCATCTGTCCAACTGATGTACCGGGTAGTGGTTGATAGTAGGGGAGTAGTGGGTAGTGGTACAAGTATATAGCAAGTTATGAGAGCTAGTGATGGTTAGTGAAGCATGAGTGTAGACAATACTGATGGTTACAGTGTTATTATTGGTGTTAGTGAAAGAAGAAGAAGGTCTTCGTAGTACCTGTGATGGAATGGAGGGGTGCGTAGGGACTTGCTCATTTCACTGGTGTCTGTCAAAGAGGTTGTTCCACGAGACAAACAGAGGCCGGAGAGGAAGGGGATGAAAAGAGATAGAGGGGAAACGGTGCAAGGAAAAAGGAAATGGAAGTGCAGGGAAAATTAGAAAATTGAAGAGTACAGGAAGAGAAGAGAGTCAAAGAAGGGGGGGGGGGGACTTTGGGAGGAGTGAGGAAGACACGTGCGGGCCTTTCAGATGGCAAAGATAAGAATTCCCCGGGGGGCACCAGGTCCCGCCCTCACATAAGGTGCTCTCTGATAACACGGATTACTTGCACATCAATATACACTTTACATTCGCCTTACTCAGCCTGTGTGAGGGGGCACGCAAGAGTGGAATGAACATGAGAGTGGGTTGGAGGAAGAGTAGGCCGTGGGTATTGGTGGGATTCGAAACCAGTCACACAATAACAAATTTGGTCATAGTGACCCAGTGGTTAAAGTAATATATGTAATCAGTGTCAGAGTAATATTTGGTTAATGTTTTTGAAAAATATACAATAGCTGGTAGAGCATTTTATCACAGTAATGGACTAATAATTGATTACAGTAGTCAATCCTCAGAAATGAAAGTGACAAAGTAAGTCGTATAAAGGAGTCATTATTACTAGTGATAAATGTAATGGCCACTGTAAGCTCGCGTTATATAGTATGGTGTGGCCAGTAGTCTGAGACTTGGCAAGAGTAGTGGTCAAAGTAGTGGACAGAGCAGTGTAGACAGAGTGATGGTCATAGTAGTAGTAGTAGTAGTAGTAGTCAGTGTAGCATGGTGTGTTGTGAGTCAAGGGTGGGAGAATGAAGCAGACAGGTCACTGAATGGTCTTCATTACTGTGTATGGAAGTGACGACGGCTCACCTGGCCAAAGGTATTGTCCAGCCTCAACCTCCCTCCAATGACAGATCTCTCCAGCTCATTCCACTCCCTCTTTACTCACACAGTCCTTGCAACCACCTCACACTCTCCACATCACATGTAATCCACTTCAGTCACATCACACTCCCCGTATTATATTCACGGTTTTCTTATATCATTCACATTTTTCATGTCATTCATATCGTCTCCCACACACTGATCCCCACGCTTATATTCTCTAAACACTTACAACGTTCCCCACACTTACATTGTTCATCTGATTTACACCCTCCGCTTCATTAAAGGCTAGCTGACCTATTGCTTCCCTCTACATTTATGGGATAATGAAAATAAATAATCCACGACAAATACACAAGTTACACTGCATAAGCGTGTTATAATAAAAATGGGCATACTTCTCTGGGTGTGGATGCAAGTAAGACATAAGGAAGGACATCAGAACACCCAGAACAGGAAGGAAGAAGGGGAAACAAAGGCCAGGGGGGCAGGGAGTCGGAACGGCACATGGCCATTGTCCGTCACTTCCTTGGCCACAGTTACACAGAAACAACATCATTTTTTCCCGATATGTGGTCATTGTTTCCAGTGGTCCCGTGCCACCACCAGTAAAAGAGAGAGTCCAGCAGCTCCGGACCCTCACCGCTCATCCTCCACACGCTATTATTGTCACATTCTCTCAGTTGTTGTCAGCTTTAGTGCCTTGTTACCCTCTCTCCCTCCCTCCCGTCCCTCCCGTCCAATTACAGGCAGTCTCTCCTCCAACCCACATTATTTTTGCTCCTCCACCATCCCTGCCAGACTCCTTCCCTCCTGGACCAAGACTGCCACAGCGCCACCCAAGTTAGACCCATTCTTTCCACACTTACCTCTGCAAAGTCAACTCTCCTGTCAGACCTAAATAGTGTCGCAACTCCAACTCATTCAGACCTACCCCTTTTATAACCACAACTGCCTAACCAACTCGGCGTCACACCTTCTACCCATTCAGACCTACTACCTCTTCTATATTCACACTATTAATAAAGCAGTGCAGCAGCTCCAAACATTCCAAACTCAACCCCACACAGTGTTCAAGTCCCTCTTAACAGACCCACCCCTGCCACATCAAACAAGTACCAGTCATAACACCACCAACCCATCCAGATGCCCCTCTGCTATAGACTCATTCTGACAGACTCATTCCTCATTGATCCCACTACTTCTAAGAGTACGTACGAGTATCACCACTATACTTACGTACTTTCTGATAAGAATTTTCATTCCTCGCTTATACATTTTCAACACAGCTAATATATCATCATTTGTGTTTCATTGATAGCAATAGTTCGATTGAATCTTTTTGCTGTAATAATTGTTATTCCTTCACTCATTCCATCTGTCTGCCACCCGTCCCACAAAACTCTCACCAACTCCTCTATCATTCTGTGTTTCCTTATCATCTTCTCCTGGAAGCTAATTATACGTGTTAATTAAAGGAAAACAAAAGAGTTGCAAAGAAACTTTTCTGCTCTATTAATTATATAATCTGTTTCCACTGTTGTCACAATTATACGCAATTTCCACAAGTCTATCCCTGTTGGGTAAACTTTCCATAGATTATTTGTTCTAAGACATCTTCATAAACTTCATATTCTCACATAATCGCCTGTAGTAACAGGCGGGGAAACACTCCTTAACCGATTAATAGTACTCTAAGGGAAAAATGGGATAGTAATCTATGCTACGGCACAGATCTCCTATAAGCAATGCTGAGGTCGTCTGTGTTCTGGTACAAACCAACTCCTCCTATCCCAATGCATTTATATGTCTCTCTCATTATACTTCTCTTATGATTTTTATTTCTCTTTTCTCCCCTCCTATCTCCGACCCCTCATTCCCCACCGTGGCGAATGGTGAGAGAGAGAGAGAGAGAGAGAGAGAGAGAGAGAGAGAGAGAGAGAGAGAGAGAGAGAGAGAGAGAGAGGAGGGGAGGGGCAGCCAAATGGGGTTATGATGTACTTGGTCGTGGGAATCAATGTTTGGCTACCAGGACCGATTTGGCTTCTCTCTGATTCTACTCTTTCTTTTCTTTCATTTTGCTTTTTCCTCCTCTCCTTTCTTCCCTTCCCCTTCTTCTTCCTCCTCATATTCCACTGTCTCTAACCTGACCTTTTCTACACCAATCTTGACAACTCCTGCCTCTACTCTCTTTTCATTTCCACATAGTCTGATTTCCACTCCCTCAGTCTGACCTTCCTTTCTCCTATAACTTGACAGTTTCCATCCCTGGTCTCTCTTATTTTCTACATAGTCTCCTCTGCTCTTTTGCATCAGATTTAACAACCCCACCTTAATCTGAACTCCCATGTCCCCAACCCCGCCCCTCCCCACTCCACCTCCCACCCCCCACCAAGCCACCCCGCCCCCCTCCCACGCACACGCCTGCCTTCATTATCATATGGATCAAGACTTAATTACCATTATTGCCGGAGCAAGTGAGACACGAGGTGTGGCCACGGCACCTTGCCTGAGACCAGACAGTTACACCAACTTCATGTGAGTTATACGCTACTAGTGATACTGCCCTTAATGTGAGCTTTACCAGTCATGCCAGTTATACCAGTTCACTATCATGCTAACACTCACTTTAATACAATTTTCTTTCTTAATTACTCCTCCCGAATACTTCACGAGGTCCATTACTTAAGGAGTTAATTATGATGTTGGCATATTGGAAGGTTGCTTCTGATTCATTCAAACTATATTACAAAATAGATCTCCTACTTGTATCCTGAGGCAGATTTGTTTTCTGGCATAATTGGGAAACGTCACTCGCCCTTAAATTCGGCCACATTTGATTGCCGTAGTTACATCAAAATGGCAAAATCAACGAGTTTATTTTCCTATAAACTGCAACGTAACTCGAAAATTTGAGGTGCAGAACTAACGAGGAGATGTAACAACAGGAATAGGTGTGAAGAAAATCAAACATATAGATAAGGAAGAACTAGTGAGAGTCAGAGAAGACAAAATGGGCGTATACAGCAGGGAGAGGAGAAGAGGAATTAAATGAATGCAATGATCATGCCAATAAGAATCATAAAAAAAATAAGGAGGAATCGACAATGAGAACATACAAGCACCCAGTTGTAATAAGGGTGGAAAGATATGGCACAATAATAAATGTTATAATAAATGGGATAAACGTGATAAAAACCAAGGAAAAGAAGACATAGAATGATAAAAGATAACGGTGAGTGACAGAATGAGACAACAGAGATTGGATGGAGGAATGAGGACGACAAGAGCTGAGGAGATGACGCAGATGAGGAAGACAAAGAGTTGAAGCGAGGAGAGAAAGGAGACGGCGCTAAGAAAGATGAAAAATTGGTGAGGGAAAGAAGAAGCGGGGATGAAGGAAAGATGAAGATACTGTGGGAAACTGGGATACTCATCAGGAGAAAACTTGATTTCATCATAGATTAAGGACTGAATTCAGAAAAAGAAAAAGAAATACTTATAATACTTATAATATAAAAGCGCTTAGGTGAGAGGACAATCAATAAGAAATGGAAGAAATTGGTACCAAAGATCAGGTGGATCAGAAACGAAAAGATTCTTTATTAATACAGCCAGGACACGAGAAATAGTGTGAGGTCAACAGGGTGAAACCCAGGTAGGCTATAACAATAGGAATTGAATAGATGAGATCAATCAACAACTCAAAATGTGTAAGCTACCCCGAATATAAACCTAATGACAACAAGTCACTGTGAAATAAAATTGAACATATTTTCTTACGAGAAAGGGCAACTTTGAGCAGGAAAAACAAAATTTATTCCCCCTCTTGATAGAACTGAATATTATATGCATCTTACAAGTGCGTAATAATTCTTCTGCAAATATGTATGAAGAAGAGATGGAGAGAGGGGTGTAAGTCAGTCTAAGTGAGACACAGAAAGGATTGATGCTAGCAATCAAGGAGGCCGGAATGAGAGGAACAGGCGATGAGGGGAGGGAG
Source organism: Petrolisthes manimaculis (assembly GCA_034508575.1). NCBI lineage: Eukaryota > Metazoa > Arthropoda > Malacostraca > Decapoda > Porcellanidae > Petrolisthes > Petrolisthes manimaculis. The sequence continues at coordinate 417,666 of JAWZYT010001961.1, forward strand.
CAGACGCATCCAGGGCCTGGCGTGATCTAAGGCACTTTGCCGCGGATAGGTTCATTGTATTAAAAGCGGGCAGCACACGCCAGCAGCCCCTCCTGCCTGCCAACCTATCCTGCCTGTTAATTACTGTGTGAGCCGCGTCCTGCCAGGTGAGCAGGAGGTCCGGGCGGCGGCGGGGAGATCAGAGGCAGAGGAAGGAAGGACCCGGGTGTTGGGACATACGTGAGGGGAAGGCTGGGACGTCTGGGGCAGGGAGCTGACAGGAATAAGAAATGGGGATCACAGGTAGAGAGGGTGAGAGGGAACTGTATTTGACGTCGGTCATCGAGATGCGAGGTATGAACGAGAAGAAGTAATGGAAGCTGCTAATAGAGAAAGGGAGAGAAACGAGGCATTTGTTAATGGTAATTCGAGTCGTGTGATAAGGAATTGCACCCATCCAATATCCCTGTAACTAAAACAAATTACCCAATATGTCATGTTTAATTGGGTACCACAATTATGGGAGAAGCATTAAAACTCTATTCACTGGGAATTGAAACTAGAGTGGAATTGTGAGAGGTGTAATATTTTGATATCAATGAACGAGAAGCATAAGGCAAAATTCATCTACCATCCAAAATTTGAGTTGCTAAAAGTAATTTAAAGCAATCAGTCGCTAGATCACAATAAAATGACAAATGACAAGGGCTGATACAATGAGCTGTATTAGTCATCGGTATCGGAATGGACTGTAAGGAATTTCTCGTATCCAGAAATAGAAAAAAAAAATAGCAGTGCATTATCCGGTATGGTGCTCTAAAAGGGGGGAGCATTATTTTGGGTCCAGTGATTTTCCAATGAGAACGAGGCATAGGGAAAACATTTTTTTGTGTGTACCAGCGTTTTTCAACTAAACTGGATAATTGCTATTCGCTGCCTTTGCATTTTTCGCTAAATATTAAAACGAACCCGGTCCGGTTTTTATTCCGTGCATGATAAACCCGTGTTTGTTGTCCCTCTAACAGGCAGTTCATTTCATTTTGCGCAATATGGCTTTTAAATTGCCGTGTGTAAAAGGATAAAAACTCGCATATATGCAGTTGGGATTAAATTTTTTTGCACAGTAATTGCCGTTAGTGTGTGTGTGTGTGTGTGTGTGTGTGTGTGTGTGTGTGTGTGTGTGTGTGTGTGTGTGTGTGTCCTTTGGGGTACGCCACTGTGGAGTCTGCTCCTGCTTTATTCAGAGTTGTATGTGTGTGCGTGTCCATGTGTATACATGCACACATGTTCGTGTGAATATGCCACTTAGTGTGTGTCCGTATATACTAGACAATTCCTTTATGTGTATGTATACACATTGTGAATTTGTATGAGGAAAACTATTGCAGAGATGTGAGAATGTGGAAATATATACATAATATGTCTGAAGAACTAGTGTTAATCAGTGAGTAAGGGTTCCTTATAAATTTACATATATATGTTTGCAACAGTTCACATTGCTGGTTGATATTGTCATATCGAATTAATGTGTTGATAGTTTAATTAAAATATAATATTGTATATATATACATTAGATAACACAGATAAGAATCTCCTCGATTTCCTTGATTTCAAAATCGAAAGTGGGTATAAAGTGTGGCGTGTGGGGGTGAAGAGTATACTATAGCAAGGTGAGGTGAGGGTTAGCGGAGTGTGAGGCACCTTTAACAACACACTTGCATCTCGCCTCATCAGCCAGACACCGTTCCTCAGGGGGTCGTCGGCTCCCTCATTATCCTCTCAGGGTTTTACCTCGGCCGTGATGACCGCCAGTCCTCGCCCAGACTCCGCGAAATTAAAGTTGTGAAAACAGAGACAGGGACGTGGAGAAAGGAGGTCCACTGGTGGGGAGAAGAGAGGAAAGAACTCGTTTGATTTGCGAAGGAAATGTTTCATCTGATTAACATGAGCAAACTTCATGGTAAAGCTCTCAAGGAATCGAACAATGAGTAGAGTACCAGTAACGGCGGGTACTCATTCATAAAGGGTACTAGATATGACGTCATCATGACATTCATTGAAAAATAGAGTCTGTAAAATATTGTCATAATATTACTTTCGCCCCAATGCATCACTGCTGTCAAATGAAAATGATACCAATAACAAGATGAAGTGAAAATCGACCAAACAAAGGTCACCAATAAACACAGTCACAGATATATGAACTTCAATGTTTCTGGAGCTGCTGAGGCTTTGTTTATTGGGCGTCAATATATAATAAACTATATTTCGAATAATCTAATATAGGAGCCTAGTCATGAGGAACACCATTTAGGCGTAAACCACAGTAACAAGAATCAATAATAATATAAAAGTCAACAATGGATAAATTGGGAAGAAGATAAGTACTGACACAAACTTACTTACAGTTGTTATTATGAAAGGATTAAGTTTCTCGAAGATGAAAGTCACAACTGGACATTATCAAAAGAAGAAAATATAATAAAAAAAAAATTCAATGTTCATATGTCTGTAATACATAACGCTGCAAATTATATTAGTATAGCGCTTAGAACCTGATTCCCAAGAATAATTTCCTGTAATAATAGAGAAAGGGCCTCTATAGCCCTACGCTTCTGTATGAGTCCCCAGAGTCCCCAATAATTAAGAGGTCAGTATAGGCGATGATGTCCGGCTTTGGGTCTTAATCCGGGTGGTCTATCAAGCAGGATTTACTCAGGATTAACTTGGTCCACTACAACCCACCAACAGATTAGCGGAGAGCTCGAGGGACGATGCTGGTGGTGGGGGAGATTAGAAGAGAGAGAGAGAGAGAGAGAGAGAGAGAGAGAGAGAGAGAGAGAGAGAGAGAGAGAGAGAGAGAGAGAGAGAGAGAGAGAGAGACTGGATTGGTGAGGGATAGGGAAGGAAAGGCAGTAAGAAGATATAAGGATAGAAAATGAGTCGAAGAAACAACAAGAGGCTGTGGGTGAAGGAAGGAAGCAGGGACAGGGAGTGGGGAGGGGTGGAGTTGGAGGGACGATGAGGAATGTGGAAAGGGAGACTGAGACAGGCCGGCAGGGTGAGGAGTGGGGTTGGAGGAAGGCAGAAGGGGCTAGGAGGAGAGGGAAGAGGGTGGATATGGAGGGAGGTAGAGGACAGCAGGAGGGGAGAGGGCGTCAGACTGATAGAAAGGAAGGGGGAGAGTTAGAAGAATAATGATGGGGTAGGGGGAAGGTGGTGTATTTAGGACAGACTGTCTGGGGATGAGGGGGGGTTGGAGGAAGACTGAGGAGGGCAGGAGAGAGTGAAGGGATGGACTGGAAGGAAAGCTGAGGGTTGTGGGAGGAGGAGAGAGGAAGACAGGCAGGCAGACATGGAGTGGGGGCAGGACAGCGAGAGAAGGGACAGATGATAAATGGACTCTCTCTCTCTCACCGTCCAAAAAATCTCGGGAACTAAGGTGGATTACAGACGAAAGTTTTGCTGCTGGGGATTAACCAGATTTAATTCCTTCGTGATATACATCCTTCACTCTGTATATATCCTCCTGTTCTCTCCTCTCTGACCTACCAAACTCTCGTACTCCTTGTTTCCTCTATTGTTAACTAATCGACCCAAGAAAATTAATAATTCTTGTATTATTAATCTTCCGTCATTCACTGTCATGATTTGTATATACTGTTTTCTGAAGTATTCCATTATCCTATATCGTACACTCTGCACACCATGGACCATTCTTGCCTTGGACGAACCCCAATGCACCGCTAAATTAATCCTCCGTCGGCTTGGATTTGGATACAGACGTTCACACAAGATATGGATAAACAGATCTACAGTTGCGACCCTAAGACCAAGATAGCATAAATGATAATATTTGGTTGACGTTTTGATGCATATATTTTGTATTGGATATATTGTTACGGGACAATAACTGTTCATAATTATACAGTACAGACAGAAGAGTTGAAATTCGTGTATAATTTATCCTTGTGTCATTACAAACAAATAATTAAAATGATAAACATATTATTTCTGATGGTCCTTTCATTGTACGTGTATTTAGGCCTCAGGGGAAGACCTCACCCTGTTCCCCGCAGCTCGCACTCAAAACACTGTGGTAACGAGCTAACAACTTTACCGCTAAGGGTCCCCCATTAACGTTCCGACCAATTAGTCCATCTCAGGATACGGACCACCTGGTGACGTCTTCCGGGGACACAAGGATGCTGGCTGATGAAAGGCTAATGAAAATTTAGGATGAGGCAGATAAGGACAGTAGGCTACTAGCTCCTGAAGCATGCATGTATTATAGAGCATTTTGTCTCGTAGGGATTTGTGAAAATAGAGGCGAAGTATTATTACGTACACTAGTAGGCTTCGGTTGTTACAATTCGTAGGCAGAAGGAAGAAATTACTGACATCTAACACAAGGAAACAAACTACCTTGTGTATCTACCTCTTACACAAGCCCAATCCAACCCTTCCTACGTAAGTGTGAAAAGGGTTTCCACTCTGTATCATCGCTTAGTTGAGGATGTTAGTTATGCAGTGGACTAAAACGAACTGAGGAATGAATTCTAGAGAAAACTTGCTTGTGGATAAAGATAGTAGTCAATAATAAATTGACATTTTATGAGGGATGTTTCAAATGGCTATGTTTTAAGTGCTTATGTGTTTTATATATGAAGGAATCCTACAGTGCCTGAAGGTGGTCTTACTTCCACTGAAAGTCTTTCTGCTCTCGTCTGGTTTTCTCCCTCAGGGGATTTTTTTTACTTCAGGTCGACTGTAAAACAAAGCTCGAAAAAATTGTAGATACGATTACCGTTGGATTTTTACAAGAGTCGGGAGTGTGGACGCACAGAATATAAATTGCCTTGTGGGAGGGATGGAAGGAGGATGAAAGAAGGGAGGGACGGACATGGGAGATGTGGAATGAATAAGAAGAGGCTTAATGGGAGAGAGAAACGATACAGGAAGGATAGGAGAAGGAGAGGAATGGAAGAAGAATGTGAAGTTTGTGTGGAGAAGGATATATAAGAGATAAGAAGCAGACACACACAAGGACTGTAATAAAACAATTAAGTTGATATCTAATAGGTGCCAATTAACTTTATCTCCTCCTCTCTCTCTCCTCTCACTCTCTCATATACACCATTAACTACGCAACATGTAGAGGGAACTCATCAATATGGTCAACCAAGCCTGCCAACAGTTAAGACAGAGCCTATACCTACACTTTCACACAAACACAACTGAATCCCTCAGTAACTTCTTCATAGGCTTCCCTTAATTCTTTATACAGAATTTGATATACTCTCGCTCGATCTTTTCACATACCTAATAAAGAGAACCCACACCACAATTTCTCCTCAGCCTTCCATCAAAACCTCACCTCATTACCCACCTTTAAGAACTCAACACAACACCTTACCACCACCTAACCTCTCCTCAGTCCCCATCATAGCATATCCTCATACCACCACCAATTCCAAAACACAGCTTTTCCTTTACCTTCCATTACAGCCTTTTCCCAACTCCCATTTCCACAACGTAACATTTCTACAACAGTCACCATCACAACATCTCCACAACACCAATCACTGCCTTGAAAGAGAACTCGAACCCATCCTCTATTTTCACAACACTCGTCATTTCCCCGTCGCCTTTCCCTGCAAAACACAGTCCTCCTAACCCACCCTCAAAGGACAAACAATTAAGCTAGAGGGATCCATTACCGAAGGAGACCCGTGCAGAAAGACGGGAGACTGACATAACAGAGAGACGCGAAGCAAACCATAGTATTATATAGGCCTACTCATATAAAGAGAGAGAGAGAGAGAGAGAGGGAGAGAGAGAGAGAGAGAGAGGAGAGGGTGGTGGGATAAGAGTTAGACACAATATGAATGAACTGCAGTATGTTGCCTCTTGTCTATAAACTGTGTTATCTGGTATGTCTGTTGACTCTCCAAGTTGTTAAAGTAGCATTAATATCAGCAGTGTTTCAGGTTCATCGTATATCACTTTTATAGTTAAATATGCAAAAGAAGTAAAATATTTTGAGACAATTGCAATTTTTTTTCACCTTCTATTCATACAGTATTGCCTGGTATTGTGAATTTTAAGAATATTCAAACATTTGCGACGATCCCGACAAAAAATAATTGAATATAATATCTAAGCAAAAGATGTTTTAAACAATAATTATTATGAAACACATGAATCCTAAGCATTAATAATTCTAACATTAAACAACAATGAAAATGCTTCAATGCTGCTCTTGAAACCTTAGCCGACGTAAATTAGTAAATTTTATTGACTACCGGTATCTTCTGTAAATTTGCAAAAGCAAATCAGTCTAACTTCTGCAGCACACCATAGAGGTCAGTGAACACTCTCCATAAATATCTATTTATTACCATCTCCCTCAAATCATCCCAATATTCCTCCCCTGCTTCTCTTCTCACTGTCCTCAACCATGTTTTCTTGACCCACCTTTTCCTCTTCTTCCTATAGCAGTCAACTCAAACAAATATTTAAACTAAGCTCACATCACCCACCAACACATAACGCACTTCCCTTTAAACTTTCACTTTATCACAAATATCTCAGTAATTCATTCACATATCTGAACACATTATTTATGTAATACATTAGTAATATATATATATATATATATATAACTATATATATATATATATATATATATTTGTTTTTGTTTTTTTTCGTATATTACTCGATGAGGTGACTGCACACAAATATATCGTTTCCTGCCAACAAAAGCGCTGTCGTATCACCGAGAGTTTTTGGAATAGGATTATCACTGAACAAACACATTCACCATACAAAATTATAATATCCAGCGAGCACATTTATAAACTTTGCTGATGCTTCGGAACACGAACCTGTGACAGATAAGGCTACGGCGCTTTGGTGGCCGTAGGCTACATTTTAATGCGCTGCTTTTTAACATAAAGTGTCAAGCTATTATTTATTGCTGATAAAAATAGCAACGGTATTTTTTAATTGTCTTTCGCTTTTGTAATGAAATAATGTATACCTACTCATGGCATGATTGTGAACTGTTTTAGAATAGACCTACCTTTAACTTGCTAGAAAAAATGCATTACTGCTCTTTCACTCAGCATGCATGGATGAATTGTTGGGCGTGTGTGTACCCTATAATTTGGTGCCGGCATTCTGTATAGTAAGAATGTCGGAGCGGCATGTGACGGGTTGATGCGTACAAATGCCTCTATGGTATTTTGCTGTATAGTACTAGGTTGATTTATGAAAGGGAATTTATCAGCACTGGAATGATTCTGCACACATCTTATGAGAACCAATAAAACCTTTTCAATATGAAGCATATAGACAAAGCTGATTGTCGCATTAAAACCCTATTACGCCATTGGATAATAAATATTCATATTTCTATAAAACTCCAAGAAACGAAGTGTCATATTGAAAATAAGGCGCAGCTGATTTTTGAATCCCAGGAAAAATAGTAGCATAATGTGCTTCATGAAAATGATATTAAAAAAGTGGACTGAATGAATATCTGTAACTTATACTGGGGTATAAAACGGCGACTATATAATATATATATTATAAATACAGAACTCCCGTTATTGCAACATTATAAAGATATTTGAGACTTTTTGATAGAAAGGTGTAAGTGTAGATGATACCGGTGTGTGGTATAGTATACAGAGAATCCTCTTGGTATCACACGTATAGCCAACTTGCTGGTAACCTCGGTATCGCAGAAAGTCCTTATCGTTTTTTCACACCAACACAAGCACTTCATGAATTTGTATGATGCTATTCACTGGCAGGTAATGGACACAGGTACTATTAAAGAAATGAAAGTCGTGAAAAACCTGTTATACTCGGATCCGTGGCACCATTAACGGTGAATATCGTAGAGGATATGAGTATAGCGGAGCCAAGTACCGGTATGTCCTTTGGGACCCACCTTTATGGGGGACACGTCTTTGTAAGTCAAAGATTAGGTCGCGTGGAAAAAATTATATGCTTTTTCATTATCACTTCCTATTCCGCCTTTCTTGTCACTTGTCCGTCTTTCATGGCCCGCAACTTAACATTAGATTTACGATAAAAATGGTTACGCACAGATTCTATATTGTAATAAACGGCCGATATCACTACAATAGATTCTCTTTACATATTAATTTCAGAACTAAATTGTATGAACACATTACTGTGCCTATGGTAGTCAGACTTACTCACAGATAAATTTGCTTCATGCACTGACCATGGCTGTATTTTCAGACGATTTTCCACAAATTCGTATTTGTATAAAGTGGTTGTGTTTATAAAATTTACTTTTCCAATTCCAATTAGAGCAATATATGCACTGTAGACCAGATCCTGGTGAGATGTAGAGACACAAACATGCTTTACTTCACCCACACTTCATCATCTGCCCAACAACAGACTTACTCTTACATGTATAGTACTCCATCATGTTGTGGTTGTAGCGGTAGGCAGCCGTGAGGTCCATGGCGGCCGCCGGGGGCCGCAGCCCGAACAGCCCCAAGTTGGAGTGGTCCAGCGTGGCGGCGGCGGCCAGGGCGGGGAGGGGAATAAGGGTACCTGACGGAGGCGCCGCAGGGGGCGAGCACGAGGACCCGGGTGACTCCACCCCGGCAGCGGCAGCCTCGGGGCGCTACAGGGGCACGACACTATAGGCGTGGCGGGACGTGGATAGCGGCGACACTGCACGTCACGCTGCCTGGACGGCCTCACACCACCGACCGCTCTTAGCACTAGTCAAGCTTGACCAACTGTGTCGTCCTTATTTGAATATCTTTCCCGCTAAATCACGGTTTCCAGTCCGTGTTGGGCGACTCAGCCAGGATAATTGAGTGTGGCTGGAGGGAGCGACGGTAACCAATAGCCGTACTGCTTCACCCATGGCCCCGCCCCATTCTATGTGCCTTGTTCACCATTGGTTCCTGATGTCTGACGTCACCCCACGTGACTGCCCCGGGCCAGAGTCAAGTGTCGTCCTACGGCCAACCATCCCGTCACCATGGCAACCAGGAGCAGCTGTGGCCCCCGCTGGCGGACCAGCGGCACTGTGCCACCCCGCCCCCACTGCCCTCATCTCCCACGCTGCCACCCGACGTGCGCCACCACTGCCAGGGTCTGCGGTGAAGTGCCTCGCCAACCCGCCCATTCTCCGTTCCTAGATTTCTCTGCCACGCCCATATGCCTACAACACGCCCACAATACTCGGACACGCCCACCACAACGCGAGCACACTCTAGTTGCTTCTGCCACGGCCGCAGCTTCACTACCAGCCAGACGGCACTCCAAGCAAAGCACACACACACACACACACACACATACACACATACGTTAGAGAGACTTTCACAGAAGGCAGACATGAATTACCAAACACATCTCTCAGGTGCATCTTTGAGAGTATACAACACTGGGATTACAAATTGGCTGGCACACACAAGGCCGCCTTCACCACACACGTGCATGACCCCACACACTAGCCCATGCAGCAAATCAAAGACACTCCCATCATCTACTCTCATTTTCCCACAGACTCTCCGGTTTAGTCTGGAATAATTTCACACGCTAGGGACTTGATCCAGTAAAGATATGTTCTCAAAGATTCTTCGCCTCGTCCAGCTATCTGTATACGTCTGTTGAGTGATGTCTTCATGGTAGTGTCAACTCGAATCTCCAAATCCCGGTTCGTTGCAATTTAAGAATGTGTTAGTGGCTGCTCCTGTATCTGAGTTTATTAGCATTAAAATGTTTGATTGTGAGGTCTGAAAAAGTAGAAACGAGGTTCTACAAGAGTGCATGCCTGGATATGAAAAAAAGTTGACAAGGGAATAAGTATATAAGTAAACATGTTTTTTTTTCATTTACAATTATCATTAGCGATTACAGATGTTAATCCATGTCATTAATCTTGTAGTACCAGTACTAGCATACCTTACAGAAGAACGAGAAGCAACCGCAAGTGCTATTATCTCAACACAATCTGTGAGGGATGGAGTGACCAGCGAGGGCATCAGTATGACTCCAGTAGAGGCGGTTTTCGTAGGGCAGGCACCTGGCGGCGGCTTGGTATGCAGGGGTTGGATGTGGTGGGTAAAGGCAGCATGACAACAAGGAGGTTCAAAGGCTCCGATGGGTGGTGGGCAATAGCCACCTTCATCCCACTCAGTGAGGCCCTTTTCCCAAGGAGAGGATACTTCAGAGTGACCTCTATAGGAATGGGTGGGTTACTTCTATCCTGCTCTTGTTATGACGACCGTGCATATAGCCACTAAAGGTCCCGGTGGTACCAGACTAAGTAATGAGTAATTAATTCGTATAATTGTGGTGACTACAGAGGAGAGCTCCCGCTCGGTGATGTCCCTCATTTATAGTGGGAGTAAGGTTTAGTAAGGAAGGGATGGGGAGGTGGGACGCTAAGAAAAGAAACGACGACGATAAATTTGCTTTTAATGTTACATATGACACCCCTGTAGAGTCCACACGAGAGCCACGTGTGATGTTTTGCTATCGTCACTGATGTAGTAGCTGTTGTTCACGTAATAGAAGATATTGATTTTCAGGTCCCACCTTGGCAGCAGCGGCTGACTCGGGCGGGGTGGTGGAGAGGTACGGTGCTTCAGCGATAGGGAGGAGGGGAGGTACAAGTCGAGGAAGCAAGAGAGACAGGCAGGGAAAAAGGGAGAATGAAACATGTAAGGTAAACGATAATGCAGGAGAATATGAAGCGACGGGAGGAAAGAGAGAAGGAAAACTAGGAAGGTTAGAAGGATTTGGGTGAGGAGGAGGAGTAAAATTTAATAATGAAAGAGTGAGATTGGAGCAGCATGCAGGTACGACATAGTTGATCCTTTCTCATGCCTTACGAACGACGTTGATGAAACATCAAACAATTCATTATCCTCCTCTTGTAAATATTTAATTTGTGTTGAGCGGCTGCCAACAGAAGCAATTAACTTGGACGAATGGGATGTTCATACCCAACCTTCCTCTGTATGACCAGTATGGGTATCAATATGCACTCATTGTACTTAAGCTCTATCAAATGACCAGAGGGATGAGCAAGAAGGAAGTCGTCGCGACAGGCGGATACCGGAATGATGGAGAGATTGAAGGATAAAGGCCGCACCGGCAACTCGCTAAGCCAACAGAATGGCCAGATTTAAGCACAGTCGAGTGATTCTGAATAGAGGAACAGTTGACCCGATGAAGTCAAGTCTTTTGATAACTTCATGGAGGATTCTCGCGCCATCGGACCAAACAGTAACACTTATATACATATAACCCATGCAGTACTATACATAATGATACCTGCAGGACTATTATTATACATATTGATGGAAATGAAAGTTGATGATACAATACCATAAAGCATCAGGTATATCGATAAAGGAAAATAATATAGAGTAATAATATAGAGTTGGGCAGCTGTATTGTCCCTTTGAAGCAGCTGCTGGATTCCACCTCAACCCAGTCTGGGGGTGAAGGTCCCTCAGGTCCAGCCTACACATATGTCACCTTTCCTCCCCTCCATCCCTCCCTTCTTTCCTGATACTCTCTCTCTCTCTCTCTCTCTCTCTCTCTCTCTCTCTCTCTCTCTCTCTCTCTCTCTCTCCAGCGTATACCAAGTTGCCTCCATCGACTGGCTTGAAATGTTTCAGTAACGCTGGTGCTTTAATCAGGTAATCGCGTAATGCCTGTAAACGAGCGAAAATTATCAACCGTGTGCGTGTGTGTGTGTGTGTGTGGCACGGGAGGTGTGTATGTGTTGTTTTGCATTCTAAGGCAACTTCTCTCTCTTTCTCTCTCTCTCTCTCTCTTTCCCTCTTTCCCCATATAGTCTATAGTACGCTCAGTTGGACCTCCCCTTCCATTTGTCTCGTCCTTGCCCCTCCCACACCACTCCACCAGTATCACGCCTCGTCTCCAGCTCAACAAATTAAAAAACAAAAGTCCGAGGAATGTGTCCTAAACTTTTAATTGTAGTGACGCGTCCAAAACTCATCTTGGCCCTGTCCATCTTTCTGTCTTTCTCTCCGGCCGTCATCTCTCTCTTTATTTCTTTCTCTGCTACTATCAATCTTTCATTATTCATTTATTTATCAACCTATCTTTATATTTTAGTAGGTATGTAGGCTATAGGTAATGGCAGAGCGGTTTGCACGATGGACATTTCAATCCAGAGTTCGTGAGATAAAATCCATTATTGTACAAATTAGTGTCGTATCATATAAATTAAGGAAATAGTTCATCTCTCTATGTATCTTGTCTCTCCAGAGTTTTCTGGATCTTCTCTCTATCTTCTCAGTCTCTGTTTCCTACTGTGCAGTATCTGTCGTTCTCCTGTGGTGTTTTTTCCTGCAGCTGTCTCTCCTCTACTTTGTAAAATTTCCCTATCTTTAAACATGGCGGTGAGTAGCAGTAATATGCAGTCACTGTTTCTATACTATACAATTATATTTAAAAGGTAGTGTCTTGTTGACAAATTGGTGGACTACTGACTCTTCTAAACTATACCAACCACAACAGAAGTAGCAGCAGAAACACAACAACACAAACCACATGAGGAGCATCAAGATGAGCACTGCGTAGGATGGTGCTGCATATGTCGGCCAAAATAAAAAGGACTATGGGTAAAAATGACTTCCTGGCCTGGCGGTGTGTCACGCTTGCCGGAGCAGAGACGACGGCCACCACGCGCTAGGAATTGTGAGGGAGTTTAGTGAGGCAGCCAACTGGTCCTAAGAACGGCAGGGAGATGATGAGGAGAGACTTATAGTGGGGTCCCAGCTGAGTCCCAAGATGTCAGAGAGCGAGTACCATGGCAGGGAGAGTTTGGAAGACTTTAGGTGTGACAACAAGGACGGAAAATAGATATAACATTACGAAGATTGTTAATACCTGTTGGCTTGTAAATGATAGAAAAACATAAATCAAGAAATTACAAACTAAAACCTATATGTGAGAGGGGGAAAATACGTCGATAAGTAATCCCATTTTCTAAGTTGTATAAGGTTAAAGGGGCACTAAAAAGTAAGGGTAGGAGGGAAAGTACTAGAGGGGAACGACTGAGTAGACCATAACCACACGACGTGGCTTGGCTGGGGCTGCCTGAAGAGAAGGAGGAGGACGGGGAGGAGGAGGAGGAGATGATGAAAGAAATGACTGTGGAAGGAAGTAAAGAAATGAAAGAGTTGAGGCGATGGAGAAAAACGCTAGGAAAAGAATTACAGAAATGAAAAAGAGGAGAAAAATAATGAAAAAGCAAAAGAGAATAGCATGGGAATTATAGAGACATAGACATGAAGGGATCAGTGATAAAGAGGGAGTGAGGGACTGAAAATGAATAAATATACTTATGATGAACGGATAATATATATGGAAGGGGATAGAAGGAAATGGGGAGAGGAACTGGAGAGAAGACGTTACTGCACAAGAGAAGAAAACGAGAGAAGGTGTAAACGAGAGAAGGCTGCTTGAAAGAGACTATGGGAGTGTTAAAAGAACGAATAAAAATACAAAAAGATGGGGGAGAAATGAATAGGTCATGACTCTAAGAAAGTACACTCATTAATATTAATCTCGAAATTAGTTAGAGAGATAAAAATGAAGGAAGAGACTAGATTATGATGGAAGGTTTCAGAAGACAAAAAGACGATGAGAAGGAAAGAAATGAAGGTGAAGAGGAGATGTGAGGCGGGAGAGAATTGAAGGAGGGATGCTATGAGGGGGAAAGAGGTGATGCTAAAGAGGAGAGATGAGGCCAGGGTACTCAGGAAAAGGGAGAGGCAGGGTGTACTTGGGTAAAAGCGTCCAATTTATATACTCCACTTAAAGTAAAAGGAGTCATCAGCATAATGCCTTGCCTCTTTCCCCTCGCATCTTGTCTCACCCGGCACCTCCAGGATTACTCAGCCTCCCTCCTGATACCATATCAAAACACAGCTTGATCCTCTCTCTCTCTCTCTCTCTCTCTCACTCTCTCACTCTCTCTCTCTCTCTCTCTCTCTCTCTCTCTCCCTCTCTCATTCAATAACTACTTTAGGGAGATTATGGATAATTTTTTCACTTGGTTATTTGGTCAAACAACAGAATATACTCAAAGGGAACAAAAACTTTTAATATCCAGTATATCGTTTGCCGCAGTGGTAGGAACTTCTAAACTCAAGATCATAGTCCACATTCAAATCCTGGCCACGACGAAGAATTTATGCTACATTTTCCTGATCTTAGCACAGTATAATATTATGTGATTAATTAAATATTGGGAGCTAATATCATATAAAATGAATTCATAAATCTATTCAGCCTATCATGAAGACTAAATAACAAAAACGGCAACTCCGAACACCTTTAAATAATACTATTTTGCCTGATAAGTTTTGTGAACAATGAAACAATTACTCTGCACATTATTATACATTCTCAAAAATCGAGTTTCGGCATGGTATTCACGCTTGAAAAAGTACTGAGACAAATTCTGATCTTGACATTTCTTACTCTAATTTAGTAACACAAGCAGCAATCTCGATCCTCATTCAGCATTAATAGTGTAATAAATTGGTCAGAATGCAATAAGAAGACCACGTCTGCTACAGTGAGGACAGATCAGGCCTTTGCTCCGCATCATTAGCATTCTCCCTGCAGGGTAAGACAGGTCTAGGGATGTGGGAGTGGGAGGGGTGGGAGGGGTTAGGAAGGTAAGGAAGTGGGATGGCGTGGGGTGGAGTAGAGGAAAAGATATAAGGGAGAGTGGGGTGGAATGCGAAGAGAGTAGGCAATAGGTTATGAGGGGAGGAGTAGAATGGTGTGGGGAGGAGGGAAGGAGAGAGTAAGGGAGAGAGGTTAGGGTGAGGAGATGCTCCACTTCATCTTAACTAACGGTGTCGTATTTTATAACCCCTCCTTCATCACTCTTATTGTCCCATCCTTCCTCACACACACACAAACACACACACACACACACACACACACACACACACACACACACACACACACACACACACACACACACACACACACACACACACTCTACCACCTTTCGCTTTCTTTCTTCCTCTTTTTCTCCAGTAGGACCTATTCTACTCTTCAAGAAAAGCTACATTACGAAAAGATCCTATTTCCTGCTTCCTGCAAACTGAGATAATCTGTTTCCTAGCATGGATTGTTGGAATTGGTATCCATACAACCGGCCCACGACATATATCCCCTTACTGATGTTGTATGTATTGTTCTTGTGTGCTAACTAATAAATATATATTATATATATCATGAATTGAGTGAAGGTAAGATTAGATTGTGCTGACTCTTGTATCCTTATTTTGGGTATCATTGTGAGAAGTGCACCTCATATTATATACTGTTTACTGATTGCTCGTAACTCATGGCTGGAGGGAAAGGCAACTGTCGAAGGAACGAATCTTAGAACCATATGAGGGAGAATGGGAATAAGTCCTTTATAATTCGTGGTAATCCTTTGGTAGACGACAAACGACTATAGAAATGACAGTGTGGTAAAGTTATAGGCGGGGAAGAGGTGAACATTACTGTCGACACAGAAAAACACCGACAGTATATTTTATCGTAGGAAAGGGGAGGGGGATGGTTGAGGTTACGGCAGATGGACACTGTGATATAGGGACGAGGTGGAAGGGGAGGAGGAGGAGGAGGAGGAGGAAGAAGAAGAAAAATAGGGTGAGGGCGTGTGTCTGTCTGTGTGTGTGTCTGTGTCTGTCTGTGTGTGTGTGTGTGTGTTTATGATTTGTTTATTTTGTCTTTCACTATTATAGGTACTCGTATTATTGACAGAACTGAAACTTCACTTGATATCTAGAGTGAAAATTCAACATCAAATCAATAAAAACAAATCTATATATACAGGTCAAGATCAGAGTCGAAGATATATTTTACCAGATACAAATTAATGAGTAGAAACTGGAGTGTGAAAGCTCATCATATAATTACAGCAGCAAGTGACGATATTAAACTGGACCATGAGATACACGCTTGGCTGACTGCCCTTCTTGTTTATCATTTATTAGTGCAGCGAAACGAATGTGTATGTTGGTGGAGGAGGAGGAGGAGGAGGAGGTGGAAGAGTTGATATTGGTGTTGTGTTGGCAGTGGTGGTGGTGGCTGGGGATGTTGGTTGTGGTGATGGTGGAGAAAGTGTTTGACATTGGTGGTTTTGGTGGTGGTGGTGGTGGTGGTGGAAGTGTGACATTGGTGGTTTAGTGATGGATGATGAAGAATGAGGTGGAGGTGTTTGGCATTAGTTTGAAGTGGGTGAGGTGGGGGTTATGTTTGTGTGATGAAGGATGGTGGAAGTGCTGGACAGTGGTGTTGCTGGTGTCGGTGGATGGTGACTGATGAATCTGGAGAGCAGGCAGGAAGCAGGTGACTCAGCAGAAACGAGATGATCGAGCAGGAAAACGCAGTAATTTAGCCAACTCTGTGTTCTACTAATCTTGCCACTGCGTAATATTAAAACTGGTATAGTTGACAACCTTGTATTATTATTGACTTGTCGTTATTGTGAAAGAAGGCCTCCACGTGAGTGTATAATAAATACTGAAATTCACCTACATACTGTACATGTATCATACAGCTTCTGAGTTTGTATGCAGGTGTAGTAGTGTCACATAGTCTTAGCTGCCTTGTACCAAATTGAATAGCATTGTTGTTGTTGTTGCTGTTGTTGTTGTTGTTGTTGTTGTTGTTGTTGTTGTTGTTGTTGTTGTTTTTGTTGTTTTTGTTATTGTTGTTGTTTTTGTTGCAGAAACAGAACTTTTGAAGGCGACTGTGTGGTAGATTTGGTGACGAGATGGAAAATAGTTATGGTGACAAGGGAGTAATTTCATGTAGTTTGTGATGGCACCGGTGTGAATCTATGTATTTAGAGTGACACGAGAGGGGTTAATGGAGTTTACGATGGCGGTATTTTGGGGTTGGGGTAGAGCTGGTGAATGTGGGTGGCAAGGGAGAGAGACGGGAAGAGTTGTAAGAGAGTAACGTAAGAGGAGGTGGAAGGGGTGACAAGAAGAATAGGGATGCCATGAAGAAAAGTGTTTATACGAGAAGTTTGGAGAAGAGTAGGAAGCGGTGACATGAAGTGGGAAGGAATGCCATGAAGTGGGGTAACGTAACATGAGGTTAGTATTAGTGACACGAGGTTGGGGAGAGGTGACAGGGAAGTGAAAGATAGTGAGTGCCAAGATGCCAGTTGTTGACAGACAAACGATGTGCACCAATGGTAAGGTAGAGGACGCTTGCCAAGACTAACAATTAAATATACTTCACCAGTTCGTCACACATTTCCTTCACGTGTATACACAATCCACGAAAAACCAGCAGTAACACACACACACACACACACACACACACACACACACACACACTCACACACACACACTGTTACACACTCACACATACATACATACTCACAGACTATAAGCCATAGTATAGTACGCTTATCAGGAATCGAACCTGGCATTTTGGTTTTAGAATTTCAGGCCGGTAATGAGATATCGTCCTATAATAAAAACCCTATAAAACACACAGACAAGACCACAAGTTATACACTGCGTTGCCCTCGCTGTATCATGGGCAGCAAAAGTCTTGCCATCTCTCTTCTTTTCTCACCATAGATTGTAAATATCAACCTCATGTAATCGAAGTAACATATATACAAATCAATCTCTTTACTTTTAATGACCAAGGCATTCGTGATACTGTTGTTTGGAATCCGCGATATATATATAAAAAAATCCGTGTAAAGAGGGACATTAGAGACGCTATATATAACTTACTGTCGATAGAACATTGTAGGTAAGTGGATTATAGAATATTTTGATGATGGAAGCTGAACCCATGCAAGTATTATAATCACATATACAGTGAGGGGAAGTGAGAGTAGGACATTTTACTTGGTATATACTAAGTTACTGCTAGATGTGAGTGAGCAGAGTGAGGCTTTTTCCGGCCTTTTTAATGAGAGTCCTCTGTCGGATCATCTTACACACAAACACAATTTTCCCAGAGAGAACGTCAGATCAAAGGCCAGATACACACACACGCGTGGCCAAGGGTGACAGTACACACACACACACACACACACACACACACACACACACACACACACACACACACACACACACACACACACACACACACACACAAGGACATTCACATTTATATATACAGTTGCACATACCAATAAACACATACACGCACACGTACTCGAACAAACAGAAAGCACGCAAACGCACAAGCATACACACTGACGCGCACACATACATCCACACGCACACATATTCATACCCAGTTGCATACACACAAGCGCGCATTCACACCCACAATGTAACTGTTCCATACACAAACAATGAATCTGATCCCTTCTGTGAAATCAAACAGAACTTGAATAGGTTTTCATCGCTTTAATTTCCGCTATTTAAAGTTTTGGTGTTCTGTGTGTGGTGGGTTGGACTGCCGAACACACACACACACAAGACTTAACGTGTTATAGGCGTACACACATGTGATTGCGCATGACTTTATATTAGTACACACGCACGCACACACACACACACACACACACACACATACACACACACACAGGTGCCAAATATAGTCTCTCACAGACACGCACATCAACGAGGTATAGATAGACATACTGAAAGAGACATACAAATGGACAGGAACAGACCGGATTTTGACGGCAGCTGGTGAATCTTTCGCTTGTTTGTCCATTAGTGAGTGAGTGAGTCGGTGTGAGTCAGAGTGTGGGAGTGGGAGTGGGTGAGGGTGAGGGAGTTAATGGGGGAGTGAGGGGGAAAGGGAAAAGGGTGAGGGAGTTAATGGGGGGGGTGAGGGAGTTAATGGGGGAGTGAGGGGAAAGGAGTTAATGGGGGAGTCAGGGGTAAGGGGAGAGGGTGAGGGAGTTAATGGGTGAGTGAGGGGTGATGGAGTTAATGAGTGAGTGAGTGAGGGGGAGTGAATAGGAGGGGGGAGTGGTGGTGGTGGTGGTGGAGTGAGAGGTAAGGGGATGGCATTGATGAGTGGGGAGTCAGTACTTGGGGGATAGGGAGGGGTGAGGAGAGAGGGGGATTGGTTGGGATGAGAGGGATATGCTTGTGGTTTGGAGGAGAGGGGATTGAGATTAGAGTAGAGTTGAGAGTAGAGAGGGGAATTGAGAGTAGAATTGAGAGTAGAGAGGGGAATTGAGAGTAGAGTAGAGAGTAGAGAGGGGAGTTGAGAGTAGAGTAGAGAGGGGAGTTGAGAGGGAAGGGAAGGGGGGGAGTAGAGTGGGTGTGTTACGGCCCCTCCCTTTTCAACCAGCATTATCAACCCTATTTTGACAATAATTGTATCAACTCGGCCCTAACAAGTTAAGTGCTTCTCTCTCTCTCTCTCTCTCTCTCTCTCTCTCTCTCTCTCTCTCTCTGTTTGGCTGACTGTCTGTGTGTTGGTTGTCTGTCTGTCAGTTTGGCAGTCTTGTGTATCTGCTTGCCTGTCTGTGTGTGTGCCTCTCAGCTCGTACTCTCTCTTCTCTCTCTCTCTCGTACTCTCTCTCCTGCTCCCTTTATCTCTCTCCCATCTGCTTCTTGTCACTCTTCTCCCCTCCCCATTGCTAATTATTTTAGTCTCTTTCGTCTCTTTTACTCTGATTCTCCCTCTCTTCATCCTCCCATCCTCTTTTCACACACAAGACCCGTAGACCAAACATTTATATATGACAATCAGTGTACCTACAGTATATCCAGCTGTAGTAATATGAATAAGAGGAAATTATTGTTCGGTGGTATATAAATCTTGTAGTAGCACCGATGAGAGTGATACAGAATGTTTGTTTGGTTACATAATACAGAAGTGAACATTACGCAACCATTCCTCTACCTTGGTATGAAATCAGAGGGCTATGGATTCCTTCAAAGTCTACAAGGAAACAGGCTTCCTCAATATATGAAAAGGGGATGTGTTTTGTCATATAATTTGGAAGATTTAGTAACCTTCAGTCTGATACAGCATAATACGTTATAACCTTTGCAACACTTTTTTTTTTTTTTATCAACATGGACATATACATACCAATTATATTTATGTCTTTGTTATTTTTCTTCTATTAAATATAGTAATATCTCTGTTTCTCATGTCTATCTGCATCATCTATCTCTCTATCCACCAAATTATATATAAAATAAAAGGGATCATGTGCTGTAGGACTCCTGTTTCCCCCGTACCATGTCACGAAAAAGACTAGTACCTTTATAACGAATTGAAAATCATGGTCTGTTGTTTCGACTAGAGGAATTATTAACTCTCATATTTACTCACAACACACGTCCCTCATAAATCTATCAGAATCTATCGTTCTATCTATGTATTCAACACAGCCACTCTCTTCCTCTCCGGGCCAGTGCAACAGATGTTCTCCTTACCCACCAAAGCGTGTCTGGGGAAATGTTTAATCTCATTCAGTGTGACGAGTGAATGATAAATGACTAATCTTGGTAACACTTTGACCCCCATACAAGTCACGCTGCTCGTTTCCTACATCAACCCATGGAGTTAAGAGAGTATTTTCTAGTGGGAGAAATAGAGGTCCACTGATTCTCCCACATTATGGCAGATAACAGAATGCTGTCTGGATATTTTTACAACAAATTTTGAAGGAAACTTAGTCCACACCACACGAACTTCTTAATTAAAGGAGTAAGCTTAATAGTGAAAAAATTGGAGGGACGTTGATTTCTACAACTTTTGTTATAACTGTATCAGACTATTTCAAAGTGCGTGTTAAGGATCTGTTGTCCAGTACTATTTCCAGTGTTAGATAGATTAAAATTCGCAGAAAAAAAAGAGAGATTAACCCACTTAACATATATCCGATATTTTGGGTAATAGAAAACGAAGGGGCAAGTACAGTGGCAATGAATCAATAATTTGTACTCCGCTTCGAGAAGATTGATATATAGGAGCTGACTTTATTGGATACATATCATCACAGATTACAAAGTGTTGATGGAGTGTTTGTTTACATGCAAAGAGCACAGTGATGAGTTAAGGGGGTAATTCATTTTTGTTACATTGGAGTGCCATGATTCCTCCATAGTATGCTAGGAAACAGGACCAGGAGAGTAAAAATAATGGTGTTCTGTTGCTGGAAGAGTTTGGAGGATTCGGTTGTTGCAGATTTACCAACACAAAACTTCCCCCTTAATGTTATGGAGTGACGCCGTTCTGGCAATCGATATGACTTAGCAATGTTTTCACTCACGACTTTGGAGTAGTCGAGTGAAAACTGTAAGGTCAATTTAAAGTAAACATCAATTTAAAGTAAACATTACTGCACGTGTAAAGCATCTCTCTCTCTCTCTCTCTCTCTCTCTCTCTCTCTCTCTCTCTCTCTCTCTCGACATTCCCCCCTTTCCTTTCTTCCTTCTCCAGATACTCATTCCTCCGTCCCTCTTATTTCTTTTACCACTTTCCCCTCTCCCCTTCTTTCCTTGACTCATTCATCCCTCCCCGTCCCTCCCCGTCCCTTCCCTGCCAGCAATCCGGAGCTGAGTGGGGTGCGGGCGAGGTCACGTGGCCACAACAATATGGCTGACGGTGGCACGAGGCTGACGACGTTCACATCAACTTATCGGGATTGCCAACGCGTGTCGCACTCCCCGCTAGCCTACCACCTCCTCTTCCAAACTCCCCCATCGCCGCTTCCAACTTCGCCATTCCCAACACAAGATCACTTCCAACACCCAGCCGCTTTCAACTCCCTGAATCCAACACCACCATTTCCAACAATACCTCCTCCAACACGACCTCTACAGTATATAACACCACTGGCACTTCAACCACATCTGCTTCCAACATGACCTCTTCCAACATTAACGCTTGAAACACCAGTTCTTCCAACACTACGAGATGTATACTCAAGCAGCGAAGGAACGTGCAGGTAAATGATGTTCCCTTTTCAAGCCTGACAACTATTGTATTCATTTACATCAACTTGTAAAAGACATTCAGTATTTGTTGTGACATAAAAGTACACATCGTTATGGCAACAACAACAATAACAATAAGAGAGACTATAAGATAACAACAACAACAACAACAACAACAACAACAACAACAAAACAACAAGAGAGACTATAAGATAACAACAACAACAACAAAAACAACAAGAGAGAATGACCTTCCACCCTGCATGCCGCCACCAATTCGTTCACAACAGATAAGCCCCTTTAAGACCCTCTATACACACATACAAACATCTCAGGCCAGCCACACACGGGTCCACTACCACCACCACCACCACCACCACCACCACCACCACCACTTTCCAATTTCTAAGCAAAAATTGGTGTTATATATCCTAGCTTAGTTACTCCTTTCCAGCACAGTACTCCTTCTTCACTCCTGCCTTTCATATTTCTCCTTGAAATTTCTCTTAAATAGTTTCCATTTATTCATCCTTTATTTATTCATCTTATTTCTCCTCCTCCGTTTTCCATTTCATCGCTCTTTTCCTCCTCAATCCCCGTCTTTCTCTTCTTTTTCCCCTTCACTATTACTCCTACTCATATTTCATTTCCTCCCACTCCTCCACTTCTTTCTCCCCTTCCTTCTACTTCTTCTCCTCCTCCTCCATTCCCTCTTCCGTTGCTGAGGCCCTGGGAGGACATGACTGAGAAGGGTGTGATGAAGGAGGGGAGGTCTGGAGGGAAGCCGGGCCCAGGGGTGTGTGGCGTGTTTGTGTTGTGAGGATGGGATTTTAGTGGTCCAATGAATTTTTACCCTTTTAAATTTTGACCCCGCGGCATCGTAGAAGGGAAACACGGAAGAGATTTATATTTATGTGTGTGTGTGTGTGTGTGTGTGTATGTGTGTGTGAGAGAGAGAGAGAGAGAGAGAGAGAGAGAGAGAGAGAGAGAGAGAGAGAGAGAGAGAGAGAGAGAGAGAGAGAGAGAGAGAAAGTTGGGGACAATGTGTGTGTATGTGTGTGTGTTTTGTTCTTTAGAGAAAAATGATCCTTTCTGTTTATTGTCATTTCGTCCAATCGTCTGACTTTCTCACTTTCTCTAAACACTATTCTACTGTCCCACTCCTTTCACCCTTGACCCTGTTCTCTCGACACCTCTACCTACTGTAACACACCCATCCACCCCTTCCCAGAACCCACTACCTCTGCTCTATTCACCCTTCCATCCCCTCACTGAATCCCTCCACCCCCTCCCACAGCCCATTACTCTCCACCTATGTAATGCACCCCTCCATCCCCTCACTGAATGAACCCCCCCACCCCCATCTACCCTTCCTCAGTGTATACCCTTCCCTCACCTCCCCTACATTTTAATTTCATGGCCACAAATGCATTAAGAGTGTCTCCTGACGACCCTATATATATAACTAACCCCCAACATCAATATCCCCTTCTTCCCCATCACCCCTGACACCCTTCTAAACCCCTCCTTCACCCTTGACACCTCCTCCCTTGTCCTTCCCTTCTCCCTTCCCCCTTCCTTTCCCTCCCTCCCTCATTCACTTCCTTCTTTCCTCTACTCCTTCCCCTTACCTACCTTTCCTTCTCTCCTTCACTTTCTCCTTTTATCCCCTCCTCCTCTCTCCTTCTCTCTCCTCCTCCCTTTCCCCTCCATGACACCTCCCTTTCTCTCCCTCACCCCGACCGCCGATTTGTCACTTATGTCATAATCCGGACTTGTCACAGTTTCCCAGGGAGCCAAAACTCTCTCTCTCTCTCTCTCTCTCTCTCTCTCTCTCTCTCTCTCTCTCTCTCTCTCTCTCTCTCTCTCTCTCTCTCTCTCTCTCTCTCTCTCTCTCTCTCTCTCTCTCTCTCTCTCTCTCTCTTTTCACCCATCACATACAGTATAATAATTATTCTCGTGTTCTACTCCTCTTTCAACTTCCTCTTCCCTCTTCTTCTTTTCTTCTCCCTTCCCTTTCTTCCATTCTCCTCCTGTCCTCCCTCAGCCTGCTGTTCCTGTCCCTTCTCCTCCTCCTCCTATTTCTTTTTCTCCTTTCTCTCTCTTCTTGTTTTTCCTCCTCCTTCTCCTCCTCCTCCTCCTCCTCCTCCTCCTCGTTCCTCCGTATCTCCCAATCGTCTACACTGGGACTCTACATCCTCGCCCTGCCTCCTTCTCCATATACTGCCCTCATTGTTTCCTTTCCCTAGACCGTGCATTGCTCTTTTTCCTTCCCTCCCTCCCTCCCTCCCTCTGTTTCATTTCCTCCCTTCCCCTCATCCCTACTCTCTCTCTCTCTCTCTCTCTTTCTCTCTCTCTCTCTCTCTTTATTTTTTTTCTTCTCCCCCTGACGAGCGTGTGAAAGTGGTTTGTGTTGTTATTTTTTCTGGGGCTTAGCAACCGACCCTATAGGATTTACTCGTTGACCTCCACAAGGGTAATATTGCCTCAGTATCTTAGTCAGGGAGGGAGAAAAGTGAAGATAGAGAAACGTGGTAAAAGGAGAAATGAGAGACAAGGAAAACAGGTGCATTGAGAGAGAGAGAGAGAGAGAGAGAGAGAGAGAGAGAGAGAGAGAGCAGGAGTATTGAAGTTTATGAGTAACTGAAAGGAGAGGAATGGTATATATAGGGAAGAAGACATGAAATATTGGTAAGGTTGAACTGTGGAGGAAGAGGACATTGAAAAAGTGAATGAGAGAAAGAGAGAGAGAGAGAGAGAGAGAGAGAGAGAGAGAGAGAGAGAGAGAGAGAGAATAGGGAAGGAGGGAAAGTGAGTATGGGCAGCAGAGGTCTGTAGGACCGAGATAGTAAAAAAAAAATATGTGAAAGGGGGAGTCCCATAGAAATGAAAGGGATAGGCCGAGCGAGAGTTGTACTGGAGGGAAAGGGGGAAAACAGTGGTGGAACTATACATGTTCGAGGGGAATGTAAAGGAACAGGTGTAGGGGAGTGTGGGAGAACCTGTGGGGAATGTGTGAAAATGGTAATTAGAACGAGTTTTGGAATTGTGTGAGAGAGTGAAGCAGTTACATGTGTATAATTATGTTGGAGTAAATCTGTGTATAAGTATGTCAGTAAGAAGACGTAGCAAAATTGAGTTAAATTGATACATGAAATTGAAATACAAGAGATTCAGATTCAGTTTGTTTATTTCCATGGTACATGGTTATTCTCGTAATTCGAGAGAGAGAGAGAGAGAGAGAGAGAGAGAGAGAGAGAGAGAGAGAGAGAGAGAGAGGAAGTAATGAGGGAGGTGGGGGTCAGGGAGGGGGTGAGTAGAGTAGAGAGAGTGGCCACGTGGCGGTGATGGCGTCATTACAGGGTGTGAGAGGGAGGACCCCGAGCTGACCACTACACACACCACCGCCGCCCACCCGGGGTCACACAGGGTCACCGCGCACACGCCATTACTGCACCATCATCATCATCATCAACAATAACAACAACAACACTCCTTTACCGTCCTCATGTTATCACCACTCCTTCACCGACATCAAACACAAAACACCACACTATAATTATGGGTCGTATTCGTGTCAAGTTATGAGTCGCATGGATACAAACCTGTAGTACACCATCTACATTATCAGTGTTTTACCATCGTCACGTTATCACTGCTTCTTTACACAGTACCAAGCTAATACTGTGAGCCGTATATAAAAAGAATCATGGATTTTACAAGCTATGACTACAAACAGTATCATGGAGTGTACCACCATATTTACGATACTACATTAATACATATCCTTTACTAAGGCGGTCAACCAGTATTTCAATATAAGAATCGAGGATATGCTTGGTATCATAGCTTGAAGGAAACTGTAATATTTCAATTTATTAGCAACAGACTACCCTGTTAAATTATGTTCCGGTCAAGCATGTGCACATTCTATCTCTGTTTATCAGTATAAAAAGAATGCTTATTTCAGTTATAACAACAGTATACACTACTAAATCTTAATAAAACTTTGGTGATAAACGAACATTAGGTTTACAACATATAGTTTGTACGACAAAACAATAACACCACTGACAGCTGTGTTAATTTAAGGGTTAGAATAGGTTCGAGTCCCAGCATCTACAGTAGTTTATCTTTAATACATATTCCTGGATATTGTACCAATAACATGCAACATTCACCTTAGGTGTACCGTACTGTATTTTAATACAAGAGGCTTGATTCATTGTCTCTGCAAGCTAGGCGATGAGTGTAAGGTCTGGTGTCCACATTACCAGGAAGAGTGAGACATATGAGCTCAGCATGACGCCATGGATCCTTGGAGGCGCCGCTATACAACCTGAGACTCGGAAGTGTGGGAAGAGGCCGGCATTGTTGAGGTGACATGGAGGTGTCCGGTGGCAGGGGCATGGATGAGACCGAGGTAATGACGGGAAAGAGGGACTGGTGGAGCAATAATCTTAACACACTAACAAATTATCGATCCTTCTGGACAATATTTCATGAGGTGATGATGCAGTTATCTGACATGGTCGTAATTTTTTCATGCATACATTTCAAAACTAGAAATCGCTACATGTTGATGGACGTGAGAAGATTTTAAACTACTAATATGGAAAGATCTTGCAACGTGTCTCAAACTATATGTATTATTCAATTCACGTGATGAGTTTTGTGATGTTGGCAAACAGTAGGATACTGATTTCTCCAAACTCTGTCATAATATAACACTAGACTATATCAATTTAATGAGGGTCTTGGGAACTTTTGAAGTAATCAGTAACCTCTCATTTGCCAAGTTTATACAGTTCATTGTAGATCTCTTAATCGTCATTAACGTATTATTTTTTGGATGAGTATCAATACAGTAATTTGGCGAAAAGAGTAAAATGCAGTAGTAACGAGTATTAGATGACTTTGTGCTTCTTCGGTGGCAAATGAAAGTTGATAATAAGAAAGAGAAAAGTTACGAGTAAAAGATGGTGTTGATAGTATAACTGTGAGGGTGAAGAAGCTGACGGTGAGGGAGGGTGTGGGTGAAGGTCAAGGAGAGAGAGTGAAAACACAGAAAATATGAAAGTGTGTCTGTGTGTGAGGAACTATGAGACTCACCACGAAGGAGGCGAAGAAATGTGAGGGAAAGAGGAAAAAGGTAAGAAAAGGTGTTAGTGAGGAACGATGAGACGAGAATAAGGAAATAAAGTAATGGGCGATGAGTGAGGGTTAGGACGCTCTCTTGAAGGTTAGGAAGGGTATGGGTGAGGGAGAATGAGAGGGAGAGGAAGAAGAAGGGTGGAAACGGGGTGCCACCACGACTGTCTCGCGGCACAACACTGGCATTGAGGCAAGAGGGGCAGGAAGAGGTGAAATACGACACAGAACAGTGATAGGCGTCTGAGTTACTGTGGCACTCTCTTCCTCCCTCCCTCTCTCACTACTCCCTCTTTCTCCCATTCCTCTCTCCCTCTCTAATTCCTCCTTCTTACCGTATGGCACGCCTTCCATTTACTCGTCCCTTTCTTAATATGATATTCTCTCCTTTACTTTCTTCATTCCCTCTCTATTGTCGTCATATACCCAACGGGGTACGACAGTGGAAGGGAAAAGTAAATTGGAGAGAGAGAGAGAGAGAGAGAGCGAGAGAGAGAGAGAGAGAGAGAGAATGTGCAATGTAGAGAGAGTTGAATGGGTGAGGGAAAGAGCACAACTCCCCTTGCCACCGCCTACGTAGCCAACATACACCTGCCAACTGATTACGCCTGAGATAGAGACACAGCGGGCTCCCTCACGCCGGGGGTTTACGAGGTCTGATCTGTTGGGTCTCGCTGCTTCATTCACCTTCCCTCACCCACACCAACGACAAGCTAGAGGCCAGATAGCGAGTAGAGTGCAGGTGCATACTGCCTTTTGGTATATGTAAATACATGCACGTGTTACATGTCTCATGAGTAATCTGAGTTAAACTTCATTTGGTTATGCTACAAATACACAGAAAAATACTGTATATAACAAATACACGAATCCATACTACACATACTGATACAGTAAATTACATGCTGTGAAAGTCATAGGTATATTATCCAGTATCTTGGTCCCGTCTGCGTAAATGAAATCGAAAGGATTGAAAGTAAAACTGCCACGAAGCTTCCCTCTCCTCCTTGAACTTAATGCGTCACAACAACCCAGACTGACCGTGACCTTGATATTTTCTTATATAGCCTACTGACTCTCACTGTGTCCGGGACTCCGTTACATTTGACCTTTATTGACTCAAACAAATAATCTGACACATTACAGTTGTATTTATGTTGTTCTTACTCTTTAAGATTTTATATTGGTCTCCAAAGAGCGATGTTCTTTGTAACAGTTGTAAATTACATGTCGATGTATATTTGCACATAAAATTAAATATACCCTTAATTTACTTATTTAAACAACGTCTAAAACACGTGGCCAGGCAGCATGTTTCATATCGGCTTTAGTAGTTACTAGCCTTCCTAGTCTCCCCAGACGTAAATAGTACGTGTTACAGGATAAGAATATTCTCCCTGTGGTTCACTGTGTTCTCTTATTGTTACCAACATTTTCTGATTAAAACACATCGCCTCTCTCCAACAGGATATTGTCTATAACATAAATTTACGACATTGAATGTGTTTGTATGAGACATTCCAGAAACAGCAATCCTATTTATTCACATTTCGTACCAACTTCTTTGTAGAAATTATGGTGTCCTGATATGACAGCAATAAGGATTTATGAAGAGGGCTGCGGTGTATAGAAGCAGTGGAGTATTTGATCTCATTTATTTTTTGTAATATTTTTGGCACATTCACTGTCAGGATTGTGTTGATAAGGATTGGATCAGAATATGCACTTCAATGAAGTGTTGAAAGAAGCCTTAATACTTTATAGTGGAATTGCGTTGTAAACCACGAGAGCAAAATATTCATATAATATTAGATCATCATTTTCTCTTGAATTATTTTGAAGATACTGAACAAACCATTTGTTAAAATATTTTACTCATTAGCATCACTGTAAACAACCTGTACGAAATATTGTACAATAAACTGAGTGTGAGCATACATTTCCTCTACTTAGAATAGATAATGTAACTTAATTAAGCAATTTTATAGTAATGTAAATAGATAAATAATACCCTTGCAATTCAAACTCCTATGAAACCTTCCCCCATTTACCTGATAAAGGTATTCTACAGGAAACAGGTTGTCTCGTATTCCTATTTCAAAAGTTTGTGTGCCAAGCTTTACTTGTTACAGTAATTTTAATTGTTTTTTATAACAATCATATGGCCAAGGGATGGGCTGGTAGTGATAAAGCTGGTATTCTGGTGGAGAATCAGCAAAAAATAATTTCTTCCATGCCTGTCCGTTGGTGTTTCATGCAAACACTAAATGTTATTTTATTGCATTATTAACCTGCACTCAACTACATAAGCCGAGCATTAGTTACAAATGCCGGCAATATTGGTTAGGGGAAAATTTTGCAGAATATCAATATAAATACAAATCACACACATATGATATTTATTGATTCTCACAGTTAGATACTTGATAATGATCACACTGCATTGTCAAGTAAATAATGAAGGTTTGTAAATGTCGTGCATTACCTCTGAGTTTGACTGAGGACCCGCCAAGAATGGCCGGGAGGGAGAATAACTGCAAGGTGGCCAGAGCCAGACTGGTCGGGGGGTCATGGAAGAACATGACCTGCTGCCGGACTCTGTCTTGCCTTCAGGCTTGTTTTAGTTCTGCCCAGCGTCTCAGAAAAGTATTAGGTTTCGTGTGGTGTCTGGAGATTGTCTTTCTTATGCAGTCACTAACCAGCGTATAGTTTTAGTCAGGTTTTGTCCCCCCTACAAGGTTTCATTGATTTTATTTTCGTGAATATTTTATATTTTATTTAGGTCTATCAATTTTCAGTATTACTTTTGCACACCCACAGCTCAGTGAGGTAATGTAAGGTCTATCTTTCTACACTTCGTTCTTCAACATGGCAAACTTCAGGACCACACAAATACACAACAATGACGATCACTGTATTGCTCACCACTACTTTCCATGACTAAGTAAATAACTGTTAACGTTATTTATTTTGCAGCTTCTATACGAGCAATTGTGTAAATAGTATGAGGTTCGTTCATTAATTAAGCTGCCAGACGAACATAATTCTGTATATTCCACCAATTACTCTTTTCATTTCATATCATCAATACTTCACCAAAACCACTTGAATAGACCACTGTATTGTACCGCAAGTCCTACATATCCATATAATACATGTAATAATACAAATACTGTTCAGCTTATTGTGATGTGTCCGTTCGAGAAAGTGTGTGTGTGTGTGTGTGTTTGTGTGTGTGTGTGTGTGTTGCTGAGTTACCCCCATAAAAATGATTGGCCAATCCTAGAAGACAATCGGACAATGATGTTAAAAGAACGAAAAAGGAAATACTGAAATTATAGGAGACAAGCAACAGAGAGAATCGTTCAGATGCCCGGGGCCCTGCAGATCAGACACACACAAACAATAGCACCATAGTCCGCCTCCAATACTCGTGCTGAATACCAAGTTTCTATATTAATGAGATTTTTAATTAATGAGCGTTTGTGACGGCTTATTGGCCTTGTGAATATGGTGAACCTCCCCAGAGTAACTTATCCACTGAGCCTGGCTAAGCTGCTTCCCCTCTATATACAGTAATTGGGTCGGTCAGTGTGTCCACCTCGGGATGATCCTGCTCTCAGTATCCCAAATTGTCCCTTGAAACAGGAAATGCTGTTCCTTTTTTCTAAAGTGATTACTATAGGGATCATTTTGTTTCCCCCAATATTTAATTAAACAGACTGGTATTACCCACATGTAATTTAAAGGGCATAGTTTCCTCTGAGCAAATTAAAGAGCTCTAAATTCCTCCGAACTATGCCAGGTAACAGACTACTAAGGTAAATTTATAGGAACTAAACTCAGTAACCTAGTTTGAAAGAAGCAGTAGCCTTCCAATTTGATCACGGAAGATAACCTTAACTACGATACATTGATCTGCCTCTACATAGGAAATAACTTTCCCCGCAGCATGAAGTTAATGGGATACTGTAATTTGATACTGCTCCTCTCCATACGGAAGTCGGCTCGTGATGCCCAAGGTCACCTATGAATTGGGGATTATTACACGGAGGAACAATATGAGTTGAAAGCTTTCTCTTTCCTTCACTCGACAGTCATCAGTAACGAATATAATCATCCTACACGGACGATGGATGGAATAATAGTGTACTTGGGATTTGTACTGCATCTCTCTCGTATTATATATCGGTGAATTAGCCGTGACGAGTGGATTATCTTCCGTATTTTTGGGATTAATGAATTAGGTGCGGGAAGGGAACCTGGGCTCATCCTTGACCCACCGACTGAGGAAACAAGGAAAGGGGGTCAGATTATCCCATAGGCCTTCCTCACCAAACTCTGTCCCATATCGCCCAAGCACTCGGAAACCTTTATGTATTACAATAAGTTCAATTGGACCTCATTGTTGCACGAGAACACTTGGAGGAAGGTCAGTGTTATGTGAAATTTCATGCTGACTGGGTCACAACTTTTCTGCAAGTTGGAGAGTACTGATGCCACCAAACTGTTCTATAAAAAAGATTCCCACTCGAAAGCTGAGGTAGTATAAGCCAAGGTTTATAGGCTATAGTCTATTTACTAGTATAGTTTGGAAACATCAGTGGCCCTCTAATTCGACCACAACAGATGACACCATTAAAATCATAGACACACTGATAACTTGTATAATTTTGTGTGTGGGACTATAGTCGAGAGGTGAACTCACAATATTACACTCGCTTATTCGTTTGAGTACTTTTACAAACATGCATGGAACTAAAATAGCGACTGTCCCACTCTCCTGTATACACTTCATTTCATTTGTGCTCTTCTGTTTATATGCGTTAGACTACCTGTCAAACGGTCCCAGCAAGGTCAAGGGAATATCCCTTGACCTAGGGTCCCAGTATACCCTGGACTGAGGAAATTTCTGTACTACACCACATTTCAGTGTGTACCATGACACGTCAAGCTTATCACACTTTCCCAAAACCGTACCACGCGACACAAGGTTTGAAGGAGGAAGAAGACAAAACAAGACTGAAGGAGGGACACTACACTACACCTGCCGTAATCCCCTACCACCACCATCACTACCAACTCCACTAGACAGACCTGTTGTGGTTCCCAGGGTCAGCTTCTACTGAAAACTCCCTCAGCGCCTCTCCTTCCTTCATATACGCATACTACATATCATTCAATATCGTGTTTATATACTTGACCACAGAATCATATATGAGTATAGTCTTACGACAGATATGTGTGAAGAATTTATTCGTTCAGGGTAGCCTACTTTACTTAGCAAAATGGTCACGTAAAGTTATGTTTAATGCAGATCTCTTGAATTTACAATAAAAAGACTGTTTTTTGCACACTAATTATTTACCTTATCAGAGAACAACTAGAGCAAATTTATAATATACAGATATTACCTCACCTGAACAGGTCCTACGGCGAGCAGTGTCACAGTGAGTGGACAGGTGTGTGGGGTAGGGAGGGTGAGTGGGGGAAGAAAGGTCGGGTTACATGAGGTTCGGATCCGAGGTATCGTGTTTCAGGTTTTCAGGCAACATAGCATCATGGGAACTTCCCACAACTCTGACACGGCCAAGACTTTCTGAGGAATTCCTCTTTCTTTCTTCACCTCCTGTCGCACCTGCAGTAGTGTTGGTCGCAAACAGAATCGAATAAAGCAACCTCTCTCATTTACCAGACTCACCAGGCTGTAATATTCAGACCAAGATTCAGACAAGACTCCGTCGTGGTGACGCTGGACGGTACTTGTTAATATAACTTACATTTGTTTAGAACTAATAAAACTTCACACCAAGCTGGCGATTCGTCTTCTACAGTCACTTGGATAAGATTTGGGAATTAATATGACGATATGCCGTATTATGTTACCCGACAAATAACAAATCTATCGCGACTCTATTACTGCTTTCCATCAATTTCCCAAATCACAGCCTAACTCACGCTCCTGCCGGCGGCGGCGACGGTGTTGGCGAGACAAGGCCCCGAGGCAGACTAGTAGGGAGGGACAGGGCCACCGAGGGACTTGGGTACTGATCGCCCTCCAGAAGTTTCATGATATTTTGTGTGCGAGTGTCGCCAAGGGGAACCAAACGCATGGCCAGCCGTCCACAACCTAGTTTGCTGGGGCGGCACGGAGAGAGGCGAGGCGGGGCGGTAGGATACCCTGGCTGGGTAGGAGCGGCACACACTTGCATGAAGTGGGAAGAAGAAAGCTGGATGGGTAAAGGAGAGAAAGAGACAGTATGAAGTTAAAGGAGGTATAAAAATAGTGAGGTACAGAAAGAAGACATACGCATCGAGGAAGGAAGGGGAAAGGATTAATCATTATAGTGCAATAAAAGCCAAGAAGCTGGAAAAGTGAGGTAGCTTTATCATGGAGGAAGGGTGAGGAAGTGATGTGAAGTAATAATTGGTGTCTGGGTATAAATGAGGTAAGTGAGGAAACGAAAGAAAACACAAATTTAAATGAGAGTAAGATCCTGAGAAATAGCAGCAAGAGTGTGGGAAGAGCGGGAAGTCAGAGTGCAATTTTGAGAGTAAGACAGAGAAAGTAAGTACGGAAATGACCAATGGGATGACAAGCAGAGGCAGGTGCTTTAAGAAAGGGAGAGTAACGAAAGAAACCTGACAAAGAAGTAGAAGGAGAACTCAGGGAAGTAGTTGTAGGAGAAGCGAAAGCGAGAGGAGGAAAAGAAAAAATTTGAATAAGAGGACGAGTGGGAGTGAAAGGAAAAGAGGACAAACATGAGGGGAAAAGGATGGCGAGAAAAGGGAGCTGGCAGGAGACAGACAGGCAGACAGAAAGATAGACAGACAGAGACAAAATCAGACAGAGTGTGATAAGTAAGAGAGAAATTAGAGAGGGGGTAGGGAGATAAAGAAGAGAGAGGGAGGAAGATGGGAAAGGGAGAAGTCGGATGGGAGTAAATTAGTGAGGTAATCGAGGGTAGGCGGGACTGGGGATGGGTTGGTAGGGAAGGCGGAGGGTGACAGAAGAGAGGCAGTGATTATATATATCAAGAGAAGGGGAGGAAGGAGGGTAAGACCACGCCACGCCTCACTTACAGCAGTCGTGTCTGGGAAACAGTTACCTTACTCACCACTAAGTATGAGAGAGAGAGAGAGAGAGAGAGAGAGAGAGAGAGAGAGAGAGAGAGAGAGAGAGAGAGAGAGAGAGAGAGAGAAATGTAAATGATGAGAGAAATAGTGACATAGATTGACATACAATAATTTAAGTTTATACATTGATATAAATATTAACATACAAATAAATTATAAATTGAAAGAGTAAATGAGAGTACTATCATGAAAGGATTAAAAATACTTAACTTCCGCACCGCCATTTAGCTGTATCATCAGTCTATCACCTTTACGCTTCATACGAGGTCACAGCAACATGATAAAAGACAATAATGTACAGTACTATGATTTTCCTTGAAGCGACAGTAATTAAGATATATTTATTTTGTTGGAAGAAAAAAGTAACTTTATTTTATCGTGCTTAGATGTGGTTTCAACCCTTTCATCGTAGTTTTCTTATTATACTATATTATATGTTGTCATTTTAGATATCATAGTAACTCGATTAACGTTTTTATAAATCAACTAATCAATTCATGTCAAAATCATTATTACTCACTTTGCTTTCATAATAATTTTGTTTTATCTTTCACATTGCTACCACTGCATCATCATCATCATCACTAAACTTTAACTTTAATCCTGTCACCAGATTACCACTGATTGTTTTGCTATCCTCACTAAGAATCTTGCAAACACACTCCACCACCACCACCACCACCACCATCACCACCACCACCACCATCACCACCACCACCATCACCACCACCACCACCATCACCACCACCACCATCACCACCACATACACTACAAGTCTACTCTCCTCATCAAATCCTGTAAACACCTCTTCACTACCTCAGCATCTCTCCTCACAAACTTGCCACAATCTCCACCACCAACACTTCCACCACCACCTTATCTATAGCATATGAACACTAACTACACCTAAATGAAAACCACCATCACCTCAGAACACTAATACCTATATCCATACTTCCCAACTACTCGACTCTTCACAATCCATCGTGCCTCTCCGCCCTCTCTCCTTCAATCCACTCCAGTCCTCCACAGACCCATGCACCGAGCCCCTCCATCCCTCCCTCCAGCCCTCTATCCATTCATCAGGGCGCGGCGAGGCGTGTGTTCAGGTAACCGGTGTCATGGTAGGGTAAGCGCAGCCGCCCAGCTCGTAACACCTTATATACGACGGCCAGGAGCAACCAACGAGAGCAAGGGGCAGGCGGAAGCGATTAGTCAAACTCGACTTTACCTCCTACTCTCTCAAGACTTTTTTTTCTTCTGCTCCGTGTCATTTTTCTCCATTTGTAGTTTTTCACTCGTGTCGTTTTTTCTTTCTCTGTTTCGTTACATTTTCTTGATTTTTCATACTTCAGTTAATCTTAGCTTGATGTAAGACTGCCCATGTTTTCTTAATTGAGTATATATGTTCGCTAGTTTGTGAATATGCGTTCGTCCTGTGTGTGTGTGTGTGTGTGTGTGTGTGTGTGTGTGTGTGTGTGTGTGTGTGTGTGTTCGAGCATGTATGGTTGAGCTTGGAGTGTGAGTTTGTGTATGTAATCAAGTGCATTTATTTGTAACAGCATGTGTGTGGAGAAACAGACAGGTTTTTGCGGTATGAGGGGAGGAAATGTTGTGGTAATTAAGACCAAGTCAACCCCAGCATGTAGGAAGTCACAAGGTGGCCAAGTTGTCAGCAAATCTACCCAATAAAATTAAGGATATTATCAACCGTTTGTCGGATTAGAATTATTAGAGCGATTTTCCCATTCACCGTAATAATACAGACGGTGTTTAACCCTCTGTTTTTTGTTGAATTTACCAGGTGTGTTTTTTGAGAAATTACATAATAAGTTATTCTTGCTTGAAGTAACAATATCCAAAGTAAAATTTATAAAGAGGATACTGTGTTGAAGGCGAATTGGAGTATTTCTGATTTTCCTCCAAACTTTGCTAATAATTCTTTAATCGATATTGAGGTGTTTTATTTTCTCGCTTAGCTACAGGGAACTATGACCCTCCAGTTCATCAACAACACCAAACACCCTGAAAAAAGTATATATATTTTCCTTGCGTATAATCAACGTGGACGAGGATTCTGTAATTTCTACGTTTGTTGACAATGATGATGCAGAGTGACTGTAAATTCCACTGTCTGTCGCGACCAGGAGCATCACGGTGGACGCACAACGCCATCCCGGACTCTGAACATTTAGCCAAGGTCTACATTCGAGAAGGTAATTGGATGTTACGTTTCCGTGCCTGGGTGAAAGGAAGGCTGCGAGTTTGTAAATGAACCATGTGAGGCTTAAAGAGTTGGTATTATCCATGCATATGATGCCCCCCCCCCCTGGACATCTGTTGCACTGGGGACCCCTGGGGTAGGCGGTGAGGCAGACTGAGGTGATAGTGAGTGAGTGGGTGTGGGCGGTCATGGACGGCTGAGTGGCTGAGATACCGACACAGACGCCCGCTACCGACCTCGACATGGACTGACGAGAAACGAGTCACGGGTCGCTGACAGGCCCAGGGGAGCCAGGAAGAGTCTGAGGAATGGGGAGGTATAGTGCCACACCACCCATCACCATCAATGACAGAACAACCAACACCCGTACATCACCAGTCATCACAGAAAGTGGCCTTAGCTTCTCTAAGGGCTATCTATGCCAAGCATTATATATTTGAGGTTAACTTCAGCTGCACTTTATCTTTACTTGACAAGTTTTTTGTTGTCTTGTATAGTTTTTGTTGAGTGTAATGTGTGCCACCCAGTGCCGCCCCACCCTGGCACTAATGTCAGCGCCGCCTTGTAATCACGGGTAAGATGCCACGCCTGAGTGCCACCATGTGCTGCTCAGCTGTTTGCCGGGCGGCATTTGGCAGCTGGAGCAGTAGTAGGAGAGGCAGCGAGTGAGGTTGTGAGAGAGCATGCAGCCTCAGCCAGGATAGGATAGGGATGCACAAGCAGCTGTCACAGTTGTTCCATCATCCTATCTTACTTCATGTTGGTCTGTCCTCTCATCTATCTCCCTGCTTCTTTCTGATTCCATCTTACATTCCCAAGCTACACTTTTAATAACCAACTGTATTTGAGGTTATGATGTCGTGAATGATTCCCTTTCTGAAAGTGTGATGTGTGTGCAGAATAAAATGAACATAGGTAAACGTGGATGAGATTCCCTCACCTTAGATGCATTAAGAAAAACTTTCTTTGTAAGTTGAATATAATATGTATTTAATAGGAAACGCTGAATGAGGAATGACAATGATGCATCGATAGCAAAATTAATCTTATATTTGCTACAGAATATCAAATAACATTTTATATATATAATTATAAATTGCCAAGAACTAATTGAACAGACAGTGTCACGCAAACATATAATTTGATGTTTTTATCCTCCCCATAAAGGACAATTGCCTAGTTCCCCATTCTGTCTTTATATTCCTCTGCTCAAATCAATAAATGTGATACCTGACTTCATCCTACCCCGGTCAATATATGTATGATGATGCTGCCATAAATAAATTTGTATCTCGAATCCCCATCCTCTTTCAGCTGCCTCAGTAAAACAGAGAGGGGATTAGCAAATGCCATACAACATAACTCTGGTACTATATCTTACATGAAGTACTCAGTTTCATATATACTCCTTGTAACCACTTCAGTATTCAGTGTAATCAATTAGAAAAGATTGACAAAAAAAAAAAAAACGTTTACTGACAATATTATAATTTATCACTTTGATCTAAGGTCCACAGACCTTGTTTGATCCAGACTTGTGTACAAAGTGGAGCCATGATACAGTCGCCAGGTAAACTTCGTGTTTGGAAAAATAATTGAAATCGAATCGTGCAATGTCATTATTATTGTACAGAAAAAAATCTGCAAATTTGATTGATTTATAAACATGAAACGTCCCATTGTATTTTGGACTTATTCCCGCCTGTACAAGTAAATAATCTTTGTAGTAATTTCAAAGGCTTTAAGCCATTTATCAATATCAGGACAGATAAAATAAAATATTGCAGTATCGGTACGTAACACATAGAGTTGCAAGGTCTTCACGTGCAGAGTTAGTCCTTTACCAAGGATACTAGGGCAACTGACAGATATTTTCCGGATTCTGAGTTCCCTTGGCGAGGAAGGGGGTAAGTGGCCGTGGCGAGAAGCATCCATCAAGAGAGAAACCAGCGATAAAATAATACCACACTGATAAAAACAATTAGAGGCAGCTTTTCTTGCTCATACACACATTAACTACGATAATGACCTCAAAGCCGCGGCTCCAGGACCACCAAAAGAAGAGCGAGGGCAGCCAACGTCATGGGTAGTTGGGTAGTTAGCGCTAATTACCCGGCAGAGGCAGACACGGCCCCAGCGCCTGCCTCCTGGACTTCCGCTAGTCAGACATTGCTTTTGATGAATGGAGTCGTCACGGGGAATATATTGGACCTTCAGGGGAAGAAGGACATAACAAACAGACAGATGAATTTGTTTGTGTGTTTCTATGCAGCGATTAACCTCTTAATTTACTGCTGACCACTTTTGCATTTTTCTCCGACTTACGCCAGACAACATTTTCTTTGCCTATTACCAAAGCAAAGAACAGAACCTATGTCGTCCATAATGTCTCAACTTAGCTAACCCTAGATGTTATAGGAAACTTCTGTCTTCCATTTGGAGTGTATTTGGAAAATGATAAGGCGATATTAACACACAACAAGTGCAAATAAGTTCTTGAAACAAACTCGTATGATACGATAATGGATAGAGTGCATTGCCCCCGGATGTGAGGACTGGTAGATTAGAACGACCAGTTTCCACTCCAGATATGTTACCGAGACTGATATACACTAGGACCCTCACTGCTTATGTCCTTTACTTATCCTTGGCTGTGATTGGAGTGGTAATAATTTCATCCTCGAGTTGGACACGTAAATACCAAACAATTAGAAAATATAATACTAAGTAGAATAACAAACATTCGTGTAAATATTGTCATTAATTACAATGAGTGTAGGCGAGGCGTTCACCAACCTGCCTGGCGATGTGGTACACTGGTAATTAAAACCATCAACAACAACATCATCTACAAATTGAGAAGTTATATGCCGTGTGTCCTGTGTCCGTGGATGCAAGATTCGTCATTATCTTGTGCTAATGACTAAACCAGGAAAAAAACCCACAGCCAATAATAGTACACAAAACAAATTGTTAACACTTGGCAGAAAATAACAGCTGCCTCCATAAAAAAAACACACACATGAAATCTTAACCATCCTACATTACTATAGTGAACATAATAATAACCTTAAATATAGCCTTAAGATATTTAAAACAAAATTCTAAGTACATAATATTAGACAAGAACCAGGCCAAGAAATGCTCCTCAAAACAACCAATATCTCAAGTTACATCAACAACAGACTAGTATGTAACAAATGAAAATAAACTCGTTGAACTATGTAAGTATCATTTGCTTTATTAACACGAGATAAGTTTGGCTGTTTTGGTTCATCTCCGTTTTCGTTTTGGTCTGTAATTTACATATGCAGTGTACTTTAGCATATTGATTTTTGCTTTAGGTTTCGTTCCTACAGCACAAGATGGATTGATCATTAAATCCTCTTTTCATCGTTTGTAGTCTACGGGGTTTCGTGGCCTGGTTACTGTGTCATATGGGTTACCTTGATGAGGATGAACGAGAGCAGCTCAGGTACTAACACTCACCTGGAAAGAGAGAGAGAAAGAGAACGGCCATTAGAGTCAACTTCTGCTGTGACTATCATAATTTTCTCAGGAGCTGGTGTGTGCTTCCTTAAAATATTTCTTGTCATTATTCTATGCATCAGTCACCAACAATTAGTTCCGAAAAGTCATTGCATATTTTAATTAACAACAAAATAATTAAAACCAATTATTATAGAATATTACTAGCATAATATCAAATAAGAAAACAACTATAAAAGATGCATGTCATAGCGTCTAAAAATCAGTGCTAAAGTGGCTACATAAGCAATAAGGATAAGCAAAATGTAGCATAAACCTACTGCTACGATTACACATACTAATACTATAAATGGGGTTGCGAGGGAACTGGAAGGATATTCATATTTCCGAACTATGATGCAAAACTGAACCCCTACAAAGGCAGTTCGATTCGTAGCATACTGTAGTGTGGAAGAACAGATAATCCTGCAATTCGCCAGAAGTAAATTTCTCCTTAACACAATTATATACTGCTGTTGCTGCTACATGGTGCATTAGAAAAACAAGTTACGGGAAACTAGTAAGAAATATAAGGTGGGTTGTTAACAGAAGATGCAGCGAGTGAAAAGCTGAATGGTTTGTATGTGATTTGTAATTATGTGTATTGCTGATAGGTTTTAGTTGTGTTATAACTTAGCTATAATGTGATTTATGTAACTGCAAGAACTGCAAGAAACGCATAGAACTATAACACAATCTCAAGTTAAATGCAAGAGGTTCAACGACCCCGAAGTCTCGTGAAATTTATGCATAATTTATTTTGTGTTTATTTATGCCAGTGTAGTGTGTCCGTTCTGGAGGTGAGGTTATTGCTTCATATCAGAGTTAGTCTTACTGTAACTGAACACATTTATAGTATGTGAGATAAATAATATTGGAGTACTCTCGCAACCATGGAATCGTGATAAAGATTGTGTGTAATGAGCTTGATATTCTGGATTCGCGTTCAACTTTGTGGTCAATTACACCATTTGAAAATGACTCGTAATGTTGATGTGTGCTTTATACTTGATTGCATAAATAAGTTGTTACTCTTAGGTAAGTTAATATTGATATCTCTCATTTCAAAATCTAACGAATCCAGCCATATGGTTATAATGAATACAAATGTCAAGCAAGATTCGTAGCGTAATGGTTACGACTGAAAGTGCTGTTTTCAAAGCTACTGGACTTAATGTTGGTGTGGTTCAGAGACATGTAGTGGTGGTGACACATGGATATTCAAACCCTTAGAGTTTAGTTTAAATAGCAATATCAATATTTGTAAGAGTTCGACAAGGGATGGAAGAGTACATCATGTTTTATTGTAAGAGTAGAGGGACGTTTCAGAGGCACTGAAACTGAAGCTGAAGAATTTGGAAAGAGTATAACTTAAATAAAGGAAAGTCAGAGTAAAAAAGTAGTGGGGAGACGAATGGAGAAGTTGGCTAAATATTATATAAAAATGGTAGCAATAGAATAATTAGAAGTGTGTAGGATAAAACTATCGGAACTCAAAAAGCAAAACTAACGACACTACAAAAAATTCATTGCGGACACTATAGTAATAGACTGAATCATAGTTGTTGGTGAAATTTTTGAAAATGGGTAAGTTTCTAAATAATTGACTCAAAATTGACTCGATGAATGAACAAAATATATTATAGGGAAGAGACAGCAAACTGAGGAATGAAATGCTAAAATATAACAACAAAGCGAGATAACACAGGCAAAGGGACGAGATGGAATGAAATGGAGCTTGTTAGGGAAGGAAAGCGGTGAGGATGGACGAGAATATGTGGCACTGAGAGAGAGAGAGAGAGAGAGAGAGAGAGAGAGAGAGAGAGAGAGAGAGAGAGAGAGAGAGTTGACAGTCTGACGGTAAAGTTGTTTATTTTTTTAGGAGACAAGAAATTCGGGAAGGATCGAGACAGAGGATGACAGGCAGACAGGAAAGATCTGTGAGGGGAGAGACAGACTTAGAGACAGGCAAGACAGGAAGTATCCGAAACAGAGGAAGGAAGGAAGGGGCTATGGCCAGAGAGGGTGCCAGTCAGGGAAGAATGGGAGGCCCTAGCGAGTGTAGGAAGAAATGTAAAAGACAGGGATACAAGTAAAGGCGGAAGGAGGGAAAGAGAAAGGCAGTGTTGTGCACAATGGTATATTAAGTAAGGAAATGAGGAATGGAGGCAAAGACAGG
Organism: Petrolisthes manimaculis; assembly: GCA_034508575.1. Taxonomy (NCBI): domain Eukaryota; kingdom Metazoa; phylum Arthropoda; class Malacostraca; order Decapoda; family Porcellanidae; genus Petrolisthes; species Petrolisthes manimaculis. The sequence goes on from JAWZYT010001961.1 coordinate 459,838, forward strand.
CAGAAAAGGACGGATAGACAGGAAGACAGGCAAAACAGGCAGGAAGAGATTGATGCAGGGGTACACACAGGGAAAACAGAAGGCAGGAAAATCGGGAGACAAGCAAGGAGACACGGAAGGAAGGAGGAAGGAGGCATGGAGACAAACAGAGAAGACAGGCAAGAACAAAAAACACAGGAAAACAGGGAAACACAGAGGCAAAGAGAGAGGCAGGGAGACAGGCAGGGAAGGAGGGCAGGGAGACAGTTAAGTCTGAGAGGGAGGGAGGCAAGGCGTGTCTGAGGGAGCAACAGCGTAAAATCAACATGACAATCTTCAGGCAACAACAACAACAAAAATGGCAGGAAGGCTGGTGGCGGTGCTGGCTGTGTGCTGGCGGAAGCAAAAAGTAGATATATACAAAAATTCTCTCACTGTATTTACCTTTGGAAGAGTTCTCTCCAAAGAAATAGGAACCGGACACTGAAAACCAAGACAGCATAGTTTAAATATCTGGGAATGGTCACAAAAATATAGCAGGCACACAAAGAGGCATAATAAAAGTTTGTGAAAATGCGTACGTGTGTGTGTGTGATTGTGTGTGTGTGTGTGTGTGTGTGTGTGTGTGTGTGTGTGTGTGTGTGTGTGTGTGTTCAAGCCAATCTCTCCCCCTTCCCCCCAAAAAAAAGTGAATATTTTTTGTTGTTTTTGTGGGGTTTTTTACTTCAAAGGTTCAATCGTGCTCGTTTTCTATTGCCAGACTGGAATTTGTATGTCATGTATGTTAAGTTTTCTGGTTATTTGGTTAATGAAATGGTTCCATGCTCATAATTATAATTTGTTAATTACTTACCGAAATTTGATTGTGTTTATAAGATTGTGTTCTTGTGTGCTCATGTTCATTTATTAGTTGGTTAGTTAATTAGTTAATAGCTGCCATGACAAAAGTAGTCAATATCGACCAATACACGAGAGTAGTAAATAAGCACCCACGGATTACCTGATTCTGGGGAGGGAGATGGTTTGTGCTCTCATCCACTTTCCAGACACATGATCCATACTTCAGTCACTATTACTTTCTACGGTATTACTTTTGTTACTACGGTATTACTTTTCTTTTCTAACATCATAATTTTTTCTCACACCTGCCACGATCATCTACAAATTATTACTTCATAGACTATTTTCATACATATTGGCTTCAGGATCGCTAGATTCGCTACTGACAAACAGAAAGAGCGTTAAGGGAATATTTTATTATTAGCGATAGATAGAGCAACTGATTCCTGTAAAACATGTTATAAAACAGATCTTCTAATCGTATGAAGAAGTACTAATTTGTTTCCTTTAATTAATAACTCGAAGGAATCAGCAGCCATCCAATTCGTCCACAACATAAAGACCACCATAATTATTTAAGGTCTTTGACATTCATATTCTCTTGCATGTTTAAGCGAGTATCTCCTGGTTTAATCTCCTTTTCTGTATTAGCTTTGGTATTGGGGAAACTTGCAACTCTTTTAGAAACTCCTATAATATTATTGTATCTGTACTAGTAATTACTTTTGTGCAGATGTCATGTCATTTTGTCTTTTGACGTCAGTGTTGTTCGAAATATTCTTACAGTAACCGGTAAGAAAGAACAAAGATAACTGAAAACAGGAGAAGAGTTTGAAAGAATGATGGAAGAGAGAGAAGAAAGCAGCTAGTGAGAGTAAAGAATAATAATATATATGGAAGTGAAGAAGAAAGATGTGTGAGAGAATATGAAAAATGGATGGAGAAAAAAGTGGGAAGGATGTGAAAAAGTTGCACAAATAAGTTAGCGTCTGTAAGATATTTTAGCAAGTAATAAGTAAGAGAGGGAAAATGGGGGGGATGTGTGAAAGAAATTAACAGGCTAGTGAGACAGAGGATTTGTGAGAGAGTAAAATGCGCGTGAGTGGAAGAAAGAGGTGTGAGAGAGGTGAGAGCAATGGCGTGTGACCGGAACAATGAGGGATGGAAAGCGAGAAGAGCGATGAAGCTGGGAAGGATGTGCACAAGGGGAAGAAAAATTGTAAAGACCGTAAAAGAGAAACAACTGAATACAGGAACATAGGAAGTACAGAGTGGTAAGGTGCATGGAGGGAGTAGGTGTGTGTGTGTGTGTGGGTGGGCTAAAAAAAGGGGGAGGAGGATAGGAGCGTAGTAGATGAGACGAGACGAGACTAGATGAGATGAGATGGAGGAGAGAATGGAAAGGCTGTGTAGAAAGAAGTAAATGAAAAGTAGAAGAGGGAGATATGAGGATGAGATAGTGAAGGAAAGGGATCGAAAAGGAAAGGATGGATACGATGGGAGGGAGAATTGGAGGAACGTGGGAGGGTATAATCTCTGTAGTACACAACGAGGACACTAGATGGCAGCACCACCCGGCCTGCCTCCCGACACCCCCTAGCCGTTACCGCCATCTGTCGCCAGGCGGGAAAATGAGATCCAGCGCGGGGCTCTTTGAGGGACGGTAATATTAAAATTAGACTTATCCAGCGTTCCCCGTCTTTAGTCCCCAGTCTTCCTTCCTCCGTCAAGATATTCTGGTGTCCTCCAATCCTCAAGAAAGCGAGTTGGATGACGCGGCCAGTTTCTATATTGACCAGAGGAGGGAGCAAAATGTGCCACTATCAACCCAGCTACACTCATGCAACCAATAATCTAGACCGAGGGAACTACATATAAACTGCACGTAAAGAGGAGCTCTGATGGAGTTAATTATAGTCATAGGGAATTATCTTGGTATATTTTGACAGATTATACATTCCACGGGGCAGCATGGCTTGGTACGAGATATACTGCCTTCTCGGGGGTTATCTCGTATGGTTTAATTGAAGGGCTCATGATTCCTCCAAAGTAAGCCAGGAAACAGACCACCCCAGCATAAAAGTAGAGAATTGTTGTATTTTTGTAACATAGTTTGAAGGAATCAGTTGCCCTCCAAGTTTACCTCGAGACACTCCCTTCTTTAATAATGACAGCGAGGCCAACGCATCAATTTCGGGCTATTGAATTTTGGCCAGATATCTAGTTTACCCTCGTGCCACGATTTAGGAGATATTTTTGATTGCGTTGAATGGTACAGTCTCGCTCTTGTATCACGGCCATGACCAAGCATTATCGAATATCGCCGTCACATTACAGATTACAAATGACTCTGGAGTTTGTAGTTAAATTGGTACAAAACAAGGTTGAAATTGTTGTATTTCCATTAAACCAGTTACCTTATGCTATGATGCGAGTTCGAGGTGGGTAATCTTTTGTCTGCAATTTTGGAGGATAACTGATTCACCCCAAACTATGCCATGATGCACACCAGGACCTCAGTATATGTGCAAGGAGTTGTGTTTTGTAGCACAGTCTGGAGGAACAGGTCGACAAAGAATGGTCTACCCTCATAACTGCTCATTCAAGTCGCGGCTCTATGCATCGAGAACCCGATTTCGTTGATTATCTACCCCTTCGCCTTAACGCTTCGAAATCATGTTCTATCAGTGCTATTAGTAATAATCTGCAGGCTATTTCTTTCTCCACCAACTGTTGATGACGCGTATATCAGCCTCTGACCCTCCCTTATGTGATCATTGGTGAAATTATGGAGCTTTAAATACGAGGGCTTTTCGATACAGTATACACGCTCTCCTTATTTTCTGCCAGTCAGTGTGTGTGTGTGTGTACAATACTACTTGATGCTATGTATGTGTTTGTCTGTGTACAATACTTCTTGATGCTGTGTATGTGTGTATTTGTGTGTACTTGTGAATACCATACGAATTAATGCGTTTGTACAGTATTTTGGCTTGTATTATGTGTGATTATGCATATATGTAGGCATGTGCATAATCAAAAAGAGTCTTGTGAGAATATATGTCAGATAATATATATTTGATGGAGCTTATTGTACAGTATATTATTTTTATCTCTGATCATTCGCCTTCGTAATCCCGTGTACTAACTCATAACGGGCACTGTAATCATTATGTATGTACAGTATAGTATTAGGAAATTACTCTCAGTTCATATTAATCTATTTTTATATAACTGATGCAATCTTGATATTCCAAGAGAATAGTATAGATTAGAAATGGATAATAATGGATAGTAATTACGTATAGCAGGGATAGTAATCAATAAGATACTAATAGATAGTACATTCGCCAACAATAGTGCTTTTCGTCACACCTAGCTCTTGACTTGACTGATATAATAAAGGATAATCATTGAAGATACGTATTGACCAGTTACAAGTATACAATATCCAGCGAGGAAATTTATTATACTGTACTTCTCTGGTGGTTCAGTTCACGAACCTATGAAGCTTATGGGGTTTATAGTCAGATGAGACAACAACGCTTTTGTTGATGGTTGTATAATTATGTTTGTAGAAAAAGGCAGCGAATAGTTTACAATACATGCATAGAGGAAGGTAGGGACTCGGGAGTAGCAGTGGATAGCAGAGATCTGAAGGAGAATAGTAATTGATAGTACGGAGAATTAACGGGTAATAGTGAATAGCATAGTATATTTGTGGACAACATAGGATAGTAGGGGGTAATGTAATGGGATGATATTATATTATACAAGTTAGTAAAGAGTAGTGTACGAGCACAGGATAACAGAGGATTTTAGAATGGTGTTATGGTGGTGTCTTTAATTCCTTGACAACACACCGGAAGTTGGAGGCTGCCACCTGTTAGGCCCCGCCCTCACACTCAGGGTCACAAACACACACACACACACACATACATGGATATTCGTACTCAATCATATGTTATTCTGGAGCACACACAATCACGTACACATAAATAAACAAGTTCATAAACTCTTTTCCACAAGTATTTAATTAAATACTCATACATTCCACATGTACTTAAATTTTCATACATTTGTACACATACGCTCACGATTGTACAAACATACAAGTTTACACGTACAGTACAATAAGAAAAAAAATTCTGTCGTCTATCTCTCATGGAAATTTTCACATAAGACTGACCACACTGAAATTCAAACCACAGCTACAAACCCATGCAAATCAGATGGTTCATTCATTGCCAGATATTTTCACCAACGTACAGGGACACATAACCATACACAGACACACACACACACACACACACACACACACACACGACTTCACGCTCTGAGTGACACATTCTCAAGCTGGATGCCTGCAACGCTGATTCATTCACGCTCACTCACCACCAACTTCCTCTCATAGTGATTCATTAAGACAGATTTATTACCAAGAATTATTTACGGTACTCATACACACTGAAGTCTTGCACACTAAGATATTACACAAGATCTATATAGCCTACTCACATACACTGCAGGTTTGCATGCTAATTTATATTCGTATTTCCACAAGATGCAAAATTTTATATATACACATGCTTCTTTTAATTTGAAGTACATGTAAAGTACTGTGTTCTTATACATTACAACACCTTTAGAATTATGCTTTCACCAACCATTCACGAATATGAATCAGTAGCATTTTGATATTTTATTTCCAAGATAACTTCAATGCAGTAAAACATGCATGTTTGAATGGTCTGAATAATTTAATACTGAACATTGCTTATATATTTTTTTTTCATACTAGAGTAACTAGTAGAGAATAAAAATACAATTCATTATGTTTGTTATCCACTTTCACAGCCGATTATTCGCTTGCTAACTCTACCTTATCATTAGGAACATAAAATTATTAATATAAATCTTTTCGCTGTCAGTCAAATATATCTCCACTTACAACTCTTAATAAAATATTCACCTGTGCGTTGAATTGTGCTTGCTTGATCTGCTTTACACACACACACACACACACGCACACACACACACACCGAGAGACAACTGAGTGTACATGGAAAAGTGTTGTGTCACGGAGGCCAGGTGTGGGGTGTTGGATGCTGGCTGAATGGAGAGGTAATAATAGTCTACGGGATTCACACTCCATCCAGCTGAGTGGGACATTATGTTTAGTGGTCAACTCTACGGGATAAAAATTCTTCACTCTCAGGCTCTTACTCTTTTTCTTTCATTGCTACATCGTCTTCCTTTTTTTTACTCTCTCTCTCTCTCTATCTCTCTCCTGTTAACCCTCAGGTTTTTAGTTCGATTTATGAATAGAAAAGCAGGTTACTAAACGTGCCATGAGTTTATAATTCATGTCTCGTACTACTCACTATCTGTAGTTGCGACATACCTTATTACTGTTAGTTTGTCTGCTTTTTATTGAGTAACTGTGCATTTCTATATATTTTTTTGTATCAGTTTGTTAGGAAGAGCATTGATGGTCTTACAGCAGGGGTAAAAAGGAGTGACAAACAGAAACTGACAGAAATGAGTGGCAGAGAGAGAAAGAGGGGCATGGAGGGGCGTGGTGGTGGCAGTAATGATTGGTAATGAAGGAGGGAGGTGTGTGGCCTAGGGGAGGTGAGCGGCACTATAAAGAGAACACCTCCAGCCTCCACCACCACCACCACCACCACCAGCAGCTAAGGTGTCAGGAGGAAGGTGCATGCTTGGTGGAAGTCGTTCGTCGTACAATACCTCCTCTATACTCCAAGTTATGTCATGTAGGCCCTCAGTGATTGCTTGTGTTAAGGGGGTAATATACACTGACACACTGTTATGGGAGGGTAACGATCTTTCAAACTGTGTGAAAAAAAACAACCAGACTACATCATCGCCCCAAACCTAAACCTGTTTTCTAATATAGCCTGGAGGTTCCCTTGCTTCATATTTTGCAACACCATAACACCCACTAAATGATTCTCATGTAGTCTATAAGGATAAACATGTTGAAACTATAACAAATCAATAGTGCAGTTATTTAACATGACGTATTTGCAGCCATTCTCTTCCAAGCCCCAGACGTTAAAATGGGTATATACATCGATTCCAGTGTTTGTTATGGGTATTTAGAATCGATTCTATTGTTTGTAAGTTATAGATTTTCAGTTACTAATGCAAATTAATGGGGAAATAATTGTCTTGGATTATAATACATATGAGAAAACATTAAAAATTCTGATCAGAGAGACGGTGCGTTTTCGCAATGCTAATTATTATATACATCATAATTCTTTAACCAGTCGAGAATGACGGACTCACTTGTCTTCAATTTAATCCCGGTTTTGTTGCGACACACACGCACACATTAAAAACCTACGCCTAAATATAACTGTACCGGGGTCAGTAATCCAAACAGAGTGTGAGAACGCAAGACAAAATCCGTCAGACCACAATCCCTGCACAATGATCATTATTGCTCAATCTGACGAACATTTCTAAAATCTTTATTCATAGGTTTCTCACGTTTTTTCTCTGATTTCAATACATAAGCCTCTCACAGCCTGACACAACTCCAAGCATTATCATAGCATATTCTTTTTCCATGAGTTATCCTTTCAAATTATTAAACTTTATTTACTTACAAAAGCTTTTCATCGTTTGGCCCTCCTCCATACATTCACAAAACTTTACTACAGTATATAATTCTTTCGTATTTGTATAAGACCTCCTCACACCAAACAGATCTTAACAGGAGCGAGGTATACAGAACAAACAGTGACAAAGGATCATTATTTGCGTGACAGTGGGAAAGTGAATAAATATAAGTTAGTTTTCTATGTCTCTTTTTCTACTGAAAGTTACATGATTCAATTCTATATTATTTACGAGTTCATTGGAAGACATTTGACTCCTGCCTTGTTCTGTACAGATACCGGTAGTTCATTTGTAATACCCTTAATCAGAGGGTTTTCTTACATCAGCATTATCGAATTTAGGGACCACCCACCAACACTGGAGAACATTATGGCTGAGTTTTTGTTACATACTAAATGTGTGACCTACTGTAGAGACCGGCTTTATGCAGAGGTGTCTTGTATTCGTTACAATTTCCAGGTGACAATTGACACGCCCACAATTATATACGTCCTCCCAACACGCCATCCATCCCTTCCCGTTACTCCCGTCTTCCTCACTGACACCCGCGTCCCACTTACCCCTATGTTTCCTCCTCAGTGCACATCTACGTTCCATCTCCGTCACCTAGTTCGATTCCTTCCCTGACAGATGCCACCCTCTACGACCGTATCCTACCTCGCTGTTCCCCTCCACTACACACTTATCTTTCCCAAAACACACGACTTGTTCCTGCATCCCGTTAACCACTTGAACTCCACCTTCTAATCTTTGGCCCTGCAATCTCCGTCTGTCTGTTCGTATGTGTCTTTATGTCTGTTTCGCTATCTGTCTGTTTGTCTGTCTATCTCTCTCTCTCTGTATCTGTCTTCAGCCCTTTTCTCCCACTCCCTCCGTCGTCTGCCATCTCTTTTGGTCCTCCTCTCATGCTTAACCATTGCGGTCCTTCACCTCCTTGACAGTCATGTGGCCCAGAGAAAGACAAGACACTGGCGAGGAAGGAGCGAGACAATTACGAGGACAGGAGGTTGTGGAGGAGGACGAGAAGGAGGAAAATTAGCAGCAGGAGCAGAAGTATACAGGGGAAGTAGGAAAATAGCAGTAAATAAAAGGAATAGTAACTGGAAGAGAAGAAGAAATAACAAGTGGGATACGGCTGGAGGATGAATAGAGGAGGAGAAAAAAGAGAAACACTAGGAAAATATAAATTGGAAAATGAAGAAAAAGATGAAGAAAAAACAAGGAAGGGAGGCAAGGAAAAGCCAAAATATAAGGTGTCTATAGGAAGTAGAAGAAGAACCACAAAAAAATAGGAATAATAAGAAGAACAACGACAAGGAAATATAGGAAGAAGAAGAAGAAGAAGAAGAAGAAGAAGAAGAAGGATAGAAAGGAAGGGGAGGAATGAGAAGCCAAAGAAATAAGAGAGAGTGTGTCCAGGGGTGACTATGGTACGACCCTTGGAGGAACATGATCGTGGGGTGAGCGGCTTTACTGTCCCCGTGGATAGAGACTGATGGCACCTCACCAGACGTTTACACACACACCATACTCACATTTCCTTCAACTCACCTCCCTGATTCCTTACGCACGCCTTCACGCCCACACACACACATACAGAAACATTTACTTTCACACTCACACCCACATGCACGCCCGCAAACATACACCCACACCCACACATTGCCAAGTTCTTTAATAACTTTACAATGACATATGATAAGTGTTTATATTGTCCCACAGATTTTCATACGTCTTCCAGAACGTAACAAATAACTTCAATTCACAAATGCTTCATCATATTTAGATATTATACAGCAGATATGGATTCAAAGGATAGCATTGCAATGAAATATTTATTGCTAGTTTCAACAAGCATGGAAAACCTTTTGACATGGTACCCGTATATACAATCAACTACCATGGTAACCTTATCCTCGAAGCTAGCGTCCCAAACTAGGGCTACAAGACCCTTAACGCTACACTGAGACTCAAGATAACTGTTCCAAATTACATATAAACATTTCGGGTATTTGGTTGTGCCTAATGTTAACAGCTGTGTAGAGATATTTTAGATTCTTACGCTGATGTGTTATTAGAAAGATCTGATGATTTCTGAGACGAACAAAACAACTCGTGATTATGAGGTTTATGGATCAACACCACGAGTATTTGTTAAACACCTTTGTCTTCCGTGCTGCCATCCTATTTCACACAACAAGGTACAGAAAAACGTTTATACCGAGTGAAGTGTACCCTCCATAGACAGTGCCCGAGTAACATAAATATCAGACAAAGTGAGAATGCTGTGTAGGAAAGCAAACGTCCGCCGTACACACATCCCGAGCTCAAGTCATTATCTTAAATGTATTCGTGCGGTAACGGGAAGGCGCCGGACCTGTCTCAGATTAGAATAAATTTGGTGGTGAGAGCTGACACGAGAATGGCTGCTCCGTATTACTTCCCAAGTGGCACACAGTACAGGGATATATGCATTCATAAATGGATTTTCATTTGGTTATGTTTTCACTTATGTTTATTCATTGGTTGGTTGTTTTGCTTGTTAGTGAAGTAGATATATCTAAATACTATGGATGGATTTCGATGAAGTTTAGGTACCGTAGTTTCAAAGAAAAGATTAACTAGGAATGGATTTTTTTTTACCTCTCTGGGATAATTTTTAGTGCTATGGGTGAGGGTGAAATACTGATTTATTATTTTCGTAGAGTTTAGTTGGCTCTTCTAGGCCAATATAATTATGTTCATAATAAAAATCATAATGTGTAGTAAATTACGTTAAAGCAAAGTAACTCAACCACCCCTGCTTCAGTAAAACCTAACTAAACACATGTTTGCTTGAAAATTGCTTGTGTACCATTCCTTGACTATAGAAGGCCCTGTACCATGGGAGAGTTGGAGCCTTTGCGACCTGTACCCAGCACCATACTCCACACCCAGCCAACCAGACCCCAGTGAAAGGCTCCTGGGGCTTACTTTAGAATCTTAACGCCAGTCGAACATTCACCATGACAAATCAACGTCTGCTTTTCTCTTTCTCTCTATATTTTCATCTCCTCTTTCCTCCTCTCACAATTCAGTGATGGATGAGCACTTAATAGAAAAGCTAGTAATGACATGATTAAAGTCATAACTAGTATAGTTATGCCTTTTCCACACAAAGATGAGACTTGAGTGGAACATATAAGAATTGTTTATCAACCTGGACAAATGATTCTGAGATCATGCATGCCATCAAAGAGAAGTAAATCAGAGGACTGTATATTCTCCTAGGTAACTGATACGTTATCTTGAACAAGTCAAGCGCTCGTTTGGCAGAGAATATAAAGAGTTCCAATGGGGCTGGTTTGAAGTGAACTTGTTGAATTTATACTAAGCCTTAAACTTAACACCTCAAGAATAAAAATTCCCATAAAATTCACCTGCACTCGACACCTAAAAGCAGAAATCGTCGCTAAATCCACTACCCTTTCTGACGAGGTTTGATCCACGCTGGCCACCACCAGTCTCACTGATGGGGACGAGGTTACCTGTCAGCGTACTGAATCTTAATACTTTTACCATCCTCACAGTCTTGCCATTTTTTTTTCACAAGCGTTACGAGGCCACTTAGAGGCCAACACGTCATGATGGAAGTGCTAATGGGTGTGCCTGCATATCCCTTTCATCCCTCGAGGTGCTAAATATATCATCACATGTTACTTGACGTGTTTGGATCCTAACTCCTTTTATCATTGAGCACAACAGAAATGACTGAGGTATGAATAGGATCGATCACACTTGCCAGGGTCTTGTAATTCCTTCATGGTCGAAGAGCATTCCTATGTTGTTAGATAATACACACAAAGTGGAAATGAAAACAAGCAAACAATTGTGCATACCAGTACTGTCTTGATCCCCTACTGGTTGAGGGTTATTTATCCATATGCCAGGAAGAGTGTTGGGAAATGTGAAACATATAATATCTTCAAGCTATTCTATGAAACAGGTTATATTGATGTAGTTGTTGTGGTCTGTTTTTTTGCATAGTTAGTAGGAATCAGTACCCGGCATAAAATGTACACTGAAAGTATTATTACCCTCTAAAGGAGAAACTCAGCCCTTAAGAAGATTAACTTACGGCATAGGTTTATATCCCAAGGCCTCGGCAGCCCCACCCTGCACCTGTTGATGTGAACGCCCTTCTCTCACTCCCCTCCATCCCTCCCTCCCTCACTCCCTCACTACTAATATTATCTCACCACGTTACTGCATAATTATAATGTGTCTAGTTTCGTTCTTCTCGTTCTGTTTACAATCTTAAAGGTCTAATACTGTGTGAAAATATTGGACTTCTGTTGTATATTCCTTTGTGTTTGGTGTATCAGCACAAAATGGTTTACAGAGAATCAAATGCGTTCAGTTACATTGTATCACACTCGTTGGGTATCATTCACAGATTCTTTATTCAATTCACTCAATATCATATTCATTCACAATAAGGCACACGTACATATCGTAGCACAATACTTGGGCACTGTCGCAATAAATCACTCAATATCAATCACACGCCCAAGATCACAAAGAATCACTCAGCAAATCCGTGTTTTCTGAGAGCATGGAAACGGGGAGAGATGGAGAGGAGGGGAGGAGGAGGTGGATGGGTGTGCGGCAGCGGAGAGGAGAGGAGGAGGTGGATGGGTAGGCTAGGGAACTGCATGGGAGAGGGAAGGAGAAAGAGGAGGCGGATGGGTTTGGAGTGAAGGGAATGGAAAGAGGAGGTTAATGTGTAGTTTGTAGGAAATGGAGGAGAAGGAAGGAGTAAGAGGAGGTTGGGTACCGCCTCAAACATACACACACACACACATTCCCTTTAAGCCATTCGTCAGCCTGGGTTGGACGAGTTTGGTAATGGACGCGAAAATTATAATGCAGTGTCGGCCGACGTGGTGATCTACCAGGCATAGCAACCTACCCCCCCCCCCCCCTCTCTCTCTCTCTCTCTCTCTCTCTCTCTCTCTCTCTCTCTCTCTCGTTATCACACAATTATTAACATACATTGTTAGCATTTTTTTTGTCTGTCCCCTGATCTCTCCTGTCTGTTCAGTCGTTTCTTATATCACAATTATTATGCCTTATTATAATTTATTTTTTTGTTGGTACCCCTCCGCTGTGTGGCGTCCGTCATCTCACCGCCAACATCATCAATAACACCGCTTCCAACATCATCAATCCCTCCACTACGAAATTCATCAGTAACCCCACCACCAAAATCATAAATAACACCGCTACCATCACCTTATAATAATCATATCATACTCCTCAACACCATCATGACCATCACTTTCACCAACACCATCACCACCATCATCAACCTCAATAACACCATCACTATCACCTCCATCACCACCACCATCGTCATCATCACTCGCTGACAGCACCTCTTTTCCAACAACCACACCTTTCCAACCATCACTACCACCACCACCACCACCACCACCATGTTCCTCCTCCTCCTCCTCCTCCTCCTCCGTTTCCTTTCTCTCCTGCATTGAAACCTCTGCCGTCTAGTGGGTCAGAAAGAGAGCACCTGGGAGTGGACGAGATAATTCATCATGCAAGGCGAGATGGTGTAATGGTCTTCTTAGGGTGCGGTCGGAGTAGAGGCGATTTCCGTGTCGATATCCACCGTGTATTTTATAATTGCATTTGAGGGCGGCGTCATGTGGTCCTAAGTGATCATTAATTTAAAGTGTGTGTGGGGGGGGAGGGAGGTAGCAGGCAAAACGGGAGTATTACGAGTAAGGAAGGGATAGAAGAATAAAAAGTAAAAAAGGGATAAAGAGATGGAATAGAGGAAGAAAGTAATTGCATGGTTTGATTGGAAATGTATGGAAAACGGGAATGAAAGGAGATACTATGAGTAAAAAATGATAGGAGAAAGCGATGTCGTGAAAGAATACCGAGGAGTGATGGACAGATAAACACCAGAGGGACATGAGTGAAGAAAATTAGTATATAACAGAAAGAGGAGTCATCTGTGTTAATATAGGACAAGAGAATGGAACTAGGGGGAGTACACTGTAAGGAAAACGTGAGGTGAAATTGAGGGAAACACCAGTGAAGGAGAAAAGGAGACAGAAAAAATGGGGCCAAAGAGGGAAGCGTACGAGAGTGTAATAATAATATGGCATAAATAAAAAATGAGAGCACAGACCGAAAAAAAATGGATTTATGTAGAAACGGGTCATAGAATATACTCTCATTCTCTCTCATATTCTCTCTCTCTCTCTCTCTCTCTCTCTCTCTCTCTCTCTCTCTCGCGTGCGCCTTGTAAGAGTAATTAAGCTTGTGAGATACTGCAGCGTCTCACCGCACTGTCAAGAACAGGTTAGGTCTCTCTCTCTCTCTCTCTCTCTCTCTCTCTCTCTCTCTCTCTCTCTCTCTGACACACACACACATACACATCATATTTACAGCTCTCTCTCTCTGACACTCACACATACACATACACATCACATTTACAGGCTACACACACACACACACACACACACACACAGCAAGGGTATTAACGCAATGCCTTTAGCTGGCTGGACTTTGAGATTGGCTGTGGTTCTCCTCTCAATGACAGATACTCACTTAATGGCCGACTCCTGGCCACTGGCTTAATAATCGGGGGAGGGTTTTTGTCTCACTCCTTCTTCTCTATTGTCTTCACACTTACCCCCTCCCTCTCTCTCTCTCTCTTTATATCTCTCTTTTTTTCTCTCTCTTTCTTTCTCTCTCTCTTTCTCTCTTTCTCTCTTTCTTTCTCTCTCTCTCTCTCATGTATATATATTCACGTTTTTTTAATCATCTCTTTTATCATAGTCTCTCTGTTTTTTTATCCCACTTTTGTACACTTTTCCTTGTTCTCTATTAATTACTTCTGGCCTGTTTTCACACTGGATCCCATTTCTCTTCCTCTTTTCTCTCTCTCTCCTCTGTCATTACATATCTTTTCTATCTTATTTTTTCTTTTCTTTCTCCTCTTACTTTTCATAACAAGTCGCTTTAGTCTTCAGTATTACACGTCTCTTGTATTTTATGACATTATCGAATTACATTCTTCTATGTTCCTCTTCTCTTCTATATCATTTATCATTTCTTCTTCTTCTCTCCTTCTCGCCTCTCCATTCTTCTTGCTCTTATCTTTCATCTTTATCTGACTCACTGTTGTTCACTCTTTATTGTTCCTTTCTTTATTATTTCTTCTTTTTTTTTTAATAGCTTTTGTGCACTTAATGTAATTGATATATTCTGTTGCAGTTTCTTGTATGATTCTCTTTTACTCATATTTTTCTCTTCTACGTTATTTAATCCTATTCAGTTTTCACTTTCACATATTTCTTCATTCCTATTCAATTATTGCCCTCTGATGTTCTCCTTTCTCCACTTCTTCCTCGTTTACGATCTTCATAATTATATATCACCTTCTCTTGTCCTCAATTCCTACGTTTTTTCTTCAGTATATTTATTTTCTCTTTAATCATTTCTTCCTCTCCCCTACTCTTTCTCTTTAGCTCCTCCCTAACATTATCTCGCCTCACACCATCTCCAGTCCCTTCCCTTCCAATCTAGTCTCTCTCCCCTTTTACTTCTCCCTCCCCTTCTCTCTCCTTTCTCGTCGCACACTTATTTTCCCCCTCCCCTCCCTTCCTTCACTCCCTTGTTTTATTTTTTATCTTGTATCACTTTCCCCTTCTCCACTTTTTTCTTCTCCCTTGTGCACCCTCCCTTGTTCCATCCCCTTCTTTCCTCCCTGATTCATCCCTCCCCTGCTCCACCTTACATTCTCCCTTCCCTCCTCTGCTCCACTTCGCATCCTTTATCTCGTCCTTTCTCTTTCCTCGCTCCCAAACCTCCATATCCCTCCCCTGCTCTACCTCTCCCCTCATCCATTGCTCCACCTAACATCTCCCCATCCCTTCTTCTCTCCTGTTCCCTGCTCCACCTCACATCCTCCCATCTTATCCCCTTCATGAAGTACCTTGGTAATGACACGGTCGGGCACGTCATTTGCTGAGGACGTGGGTATCTGACGCAATCATTTAACTCCTGAAAAAGTCACTCTCTCTCTCTCTCTCTCTCTCTCTCTCTCTCTCTCTCTCTCTCTCCTCTCTCTCTCTCTCTCTCTCTCTCTCTCTCTCTCTCTCTCTCTCTCTTCAGCCAGCCAGCACCACACACCATGCCACACAGGCGACCCTCGCGGCGCTAATTTCTGGGTCATATAGAGCGCAGAAAAAAGTAATTGGCATGCACTCGGGCTGACACGGCGAAAGCGAGTGCAGTCACCAATCTATGTGACAGAGGAGGTTGTAGTCATGGGCCTCCAGTCACCACCAGTCTTACCTGCATCAATTCTGTCTTTATCATTTTGTCAGTCCTTTCTCCTGTCAGTCACCAGTCATATTGCTTCTAATTTTCACCCGCCTTCCTATACGCCAGGTTTGTCTTCTTCAGTCATATAGGATCTTTCCAATAATAATAATTAATAATTATGTCCTTGTTTCCAGCTAAGCCTCCTGATGCGTCGTCGTCTCTCGTCCAGTTTACTTATACCATTTATACCCTATAGCCAAGCACACCAGGTATCCAACAAGAACATTACCAATAGCGTCTCTTGACCCTCTCATCACCTGTCACAAATCATCAACAATGCTCCCTCAAATCATCTAGCTAGCCTACCAAACTTCGAGATACTACTCACACCAGAGGCCCCTGTACACACACACACACACACACACACACACACACACACACATACATTCGGATTGGACCTTTAAGTACTTAAGCATAATATAAGCAAAAACAGACCAACACAAGAAACACACACACACACACATACTAGTACTTGACGCCAGACGAGTATACCACTATAGTACCCAGTGGTAGTTACTGTGGTACGATATTGAAACCATCGGTCCGTTTAATAATTCCAGGCATGAGAATAGAACTGGCACAGATCACGATGGACCCTGGCCCTGAATGAAGGCTAATGATATCTGAAGAGGCGAAATCATCACCATCGTCGTAATACGTGTAAAAACCGGACTGATCAGTGTGGCCATTCAGGGTTCCACAAGCTGCATGGTGTCGGTCGGGATGGGAAAGACTCTGCTTGCATGTGTACTTGCTTGCTTGCTTGCTTTGCTTTGCTTGTTGGAAATACAGTTTGGGAAGTAAATATTATATTGTGCACAGGTGGAAATTACCGAGGTTGATTATTTTTTTGCTGGTTGGCTTCCTCGCCGCGTTAACTGTAAATTAAAGTGTTATAGATATAAACAGTGTGTATTCTTAAGTACAGTTCTATTTTCGGATGTGTAAGGCGTGCAAACAGAAACAAGAGACAAAGAAAAAGAAAAAAGAGTGAGGGAGAGAGACGGGTTCAGAAGGTGGACTAAAAGCAGAGAAAAGGGCATGAGGAAAGTTTAAAGAATTGTGTTTGAAGCACAATATTCTGATAATTGTTGATGGTTACATGGAATATAGACAAAGACGAGTATTTATAGAAAAATATTTTCTCTAGTCTTGTCATCAATAGAAGGGTATTGCAGGCTAGGACTTGAGTAATTTGTAAAGGGTTGAGCGCCCCCTCGGATCCAGATCACCATTCCCTTTCCTCTCTTCAGCTGTACCTTCTTTATTCTCTCCTCTCTCTCTCTCTCTGCCTCCTCCTTCCTTCTGATACAAGGTCTTTCTGGCCTACCACAGTCTTCTTTTTTCTCTTAACACGCTAGTCAACCCTGTACTTCAGAGCACCACGACCAATCACGTTATCTACTAAATCTACTAGCGACTCCAGTAATTTCGACTGTCTACTATGGGACCACCAGCACTTCCTCCACGACCACCATCATCAATACTTCTCTCTCACCTTCATCATCACTCAACATCATCATCATTATTATCTTCAAATTGCTACTAATATCACCATTACCTTTACATGTCACAATCTCACATCAATACCTTCACCTACTATATTATATTTTGCACTTCTAGTACCAATAGCACCATCATCACTATCACTACCACAACTAGCCTATACCATTATAAACCACCATCCTCGCTCACCATAATTATTTAGCACTATCACCATCACTACACTCCACTCTTCTACCCCTGTCATCATCATCACCAACACCATCACCAACATTCACCATTAACAACACCATCACTACCATCTCCAACCTCACCAAACCTCGCCTGACCACCTCCTCGTCTGGTACTACCTTACATTACCACAAGCACCACCCTCAGCCACGGCCACCACCATTACCTACTCCCCACAACCACGCAACCAATGCCGGACTTTTTTTCCCCCCGTCTCCACCTTTCAGCCTTGGTATTACTTAGCGACACTAAGTCTTCCTTTTCTTATTCGGAGCCACTTGCCATTATTGTTGTTGTGGCCTTTCGTGTTCTTTGGTATCGCTTTTTGCTATCTTTCTCTTGCTCACTTTCTGCCGTCCTCTCTCTCGAAATTTCTCTTATGGTTCTCTCTCTCTCTCTCCTCTCTCTCTCTCTCTCTCTCTCTCTCTCTCTCTCTCTCTCTCTCCTCTTCTCTCTCTCCTCTCTCTCTCTCTCTCTCTCTCTCTCTCTCTCTCTCTCTCTCTCTCTCTCTCTCTCTCTCTCTCTCTCTCCTCTCTCTCTCTCTCTCTCTCTCTCTCTCTCTCTCTCTCAGTTTTCTTGTCTCTTTTTCCTCAGTATAACATAATTGTGGTCTATATTTTTCTCTTCTCGATTTTTTCCCAATGTCTCCTTTACATTTTCCACATCATCAGTTTACTCTGTATGTCCCTTTTATATATATATAAAATTATATATATATTATATATATATATATATATATATATATATATATATATATATATATATATATATATATATATATATATATATACTATATATATATCGTTTCTCTCATCTCAATTATTATTATACTTTAACTTTATATTTACATTTGCTGTCCCATCTTTCCACTCCACTCCATGACTTGCAATGTTGTTATTTACTTTATTATTGGTTAATGAATGGTTTCTTGGCTTACTTTCACGATTGCTGGTGTTAGTCAGAGTGAAAGGAAAGCGACGGGCGCCATCTAAACAGCTTCTTTATTCTTGTCTGTTGTCGGTCGACATTATTAAAGGGCTGCTGTTTACACAAGTAGAGAATTTCTTTAGTATACATATAGGGAATTTCTTTTATGAATGGTTTGTAGGAATCGATAGTTTTACAGTTCCATCATACAATTAAGTTTTGTCCCCTTATTAGCCACGAAGGACTCATCTGTGGAGTAAGTAAGACATATTTGATAAAGTAGCAAAGGGTCTTCTAAAATCCATACCATACCTTCTACACAACTCCTTCACACTACCTTTATATGCTAGTTTCCTGCATGCCTTCTATTCTTTCATCTCACCTCATTTCATTCCTCAAATCAGATTTCGCCAACCTTCTCCTGTTTCCTTTACTCTCATATTGCTTCCTCCTCTCCCGTTTTTATTATCTCCTTTTATCTGTGTGTCTCATTTTTCCTTCCACTGTCACTTTCTTTGCCTTACATCATGGCATTTACATTTCCCTTCTCAGCATCGTAGTCACTCTTCCTTCCCTGTCTGTCTTCCCTTCTCTTTATATTCCATTCTTATTATTCCATTGGCTCCTATGTAACTTTCCGTCTACATCTCCTCCCCTTTTTTAACTGCATTTCTCCTTTCAGCTTTGCCTTCTTCCCCACCTCATTCGCTGCATCCTTTCCTTCCTCCGTAACTCTCTCATTAACCTCCTTCAATTCACTCCGCCTACGGGATGACTGTGAGCTAAAAGGCGATTGAACTAGAGAGCGGTGCGAATCAGGTGTGTGTCTGTGTGTGTGTGTGTGTGCGTGTGTGTGTGTGTACGTAAAGCAGTACATGTGCCTGTGAGCGCATTTGTGCTTTTGTGAAGTAAAGAGCGTTTGTGTGCATCCGCAAGCGCCTGTGTTTTGTATGTGTTTGCGGAATCATGTGTGTGTGTGTGTTTGAGTGTGTGCGTGTGTGTGTGTCCGAGTCGAAAAGAGGTATACGGCGAGTTCAGGAGAGAAATTCGAGTAGCGACTGAGGTTAGGGTGGTGGAAAATAGCGGTGAGGTCAGGGAGTGCTGCTGATGACAACAACACTAATTACTAGTTCTCAAAGCAGGAAAAAAACCTGGTGAGTAATGCCTCGTTCAAATTACAGAACATGGGAACCCGGTCACGCGCAAGGTTAGAAAACAGGGAAGGGGGAGGTCTTGTTGGGGGTGGGGTGGGGGGGAGAGGAGTGAGTTGTTGGGGAAGTGGTTCATTTGGTAAATAGTGGAGAATGAGTGGTTTGGTTTTGGTTTAGGGTGGATGAACATACATAACGAGTTTTGAGTGGTTGGGAGTGTTGGGTGTGGAGAGTAGTTAGTAGTTTGGAGTAGATAAATGTAAAATGGGGAGTGAATGGTTAGGGATGCATATGGGAGGAAAAACAGAATAAGTGGGTGATGGACTGAATGGTTATGTATGGAAGGCTGAGAAAGGCTGTGAAAATGGCCTGTGTATGATTGGAGAAATATAGACGAGTGCCTGAAGGAAAATCAGTAGATGTAGATGAAAGTAATGACCAGCAAGAAGTCAGAACGAATATTACTGTAATTTCCGACACTGATTAATATAGGCTTAATGATTCTAGCTTCTAAGGCCCAGGTCATTAATAAACACACACACACACACACACACACACACACACACACACGCACACACACACAGACACACACACACACGTCTTGGCAACAAATTAAAGCACGAATATAACGAATATATTTCCTAAAACATATAATAATAACCATATGGAGATGGGGTAAACAAATGACTGTATAAAGGGAAGGATAGATCGTAATTTATAAAAAAAAGTGTAAGTAAAGTTGAGGAAGGAAACACAAAGGGGGCAGTAAAGGCATCAGAGTGAAAGTGGAGGAGGTAACTGGAGTACGGTACTGTAGGAATGAGATTAAATCGACCTTAAAAGTGGACAGACACTTTCCCTTTCTTGATAATCATTCCAGACCTCTCAAAGTGGCTGCAGCTTCTCTCTCCTCTCTCTCCCCTTCCCTCTTCTTGATCTGACTTTCTCCTCCCTTTACTCCGTTTGAACTCCCTCTCTTCAGCATCTTTTCTTACGTATAGGTTCATCATTCTCCTTACGTTTCCCCTTCATTATTATTCAGTTTATTTATTTTTCCTTCACTATGTCAACTCTTAAGAATACTTTTCCTATTTTCCTTTGTTCCATCCATCCTTTTCTCCTGTAATTCTTCCCTCTCTTTATTTCCGTTAATTTTTTTTTTTTTTCATCTCCTTATCCTCATGACCAATTTCCTTTACTCTCTGTACCTCACAACTTCGCCATTTAACTACCTTCTATATTCCACTTCTTTTCTGAAATGCTTTTTCCTCCTCCTTCACTATCTCTCTCTCTCTCTCTCTCTCTCTCTCTCTCTCTCTCTCTCTCTCTCGCTCTCTCTCTCTCTCTCTCCAACTATACTTCTCCTTACTAACAGTATACTTTCAACACTCTATCCTTAACTCTCTTCTTTAACCAGTTGCCACTCCCACATCAATTTCCAATGAACCAGTTCCTCCCTTCATTCACCACTATTCTTCCTTCTCCACCTCCCTCTCCTCCTCTTCCTCTTCCTCAATTCTTCCTTCCCTCTCCTTTCCCCCCCAAATTTGTCCTCCCTTTGTATTCCCAGAATCTCCTTTCACCTCCATTCCTCCCTCCTCCTATTCATTTTCATTCGTTTTTTGCCATCATTCCTTTCCTCTCCCTAATCATTCCTTCCTACCCTCGCCATCCCCATCCTTTCCTCATCCATTTTCTCACTCACCATTCCTAACTTCTTCCCATTATTCCTCACATCCCTCCCTCCACCCCCCCCACCCCCTAGAGTCCCCGGATGACACTACTTAAACAATTTGTAGCAACATTTATTTCTGACCTGTACACACAAGTGGAGTTCCCTAGATCCAGATTAGGGAACTCTATATTATTGATCTTTTTTTTATTTCGTGTTTATTTTTTATTTATTTTTTTGCTTTTTGTAACGACGAGTCCACTTTTCTGGTTCCTGCTGCCTCTATCTGTTTGTCTATCAACCTCACTACCACCAGTTACTCTCTCTCTCTCTCTCTCTCTCTCTCTCTCTCTCTCTCTCTCTCTCTCTCTCTCTCTCTCTCTCTCTCTTTGGCTATCAGTGTGGGCGTTGGTCAAAGACATAAAGTTCATAAATATCTGAATTGGTCGGTAAATCCAAACAGGAGCCAACAAGGATGAATTGCAGGCCCAAAGGGAAAATTGAACACACACACACACACACACACACACACACACACACACACACACACACACACACACACACTCACACACACACACACACACACACACACACACACACACACACACACACACACACTAACAACCGCACAAATACATGCCCCCAAAAGCAAACAATAAATAGAAATATCTTCATGTCAAAGATCAAAAGTAAGATAAAATGCATGTTCTCAAATCCTAACACACACACACACACACACACACTAACCTGCCGAACTCCTCAACCCGGTTAAAGCATTTATAGCCACACCCTCTCTCTCTCTCTCTCTCTCTCTCTCTCTCTCTCTCTCTCTCTCTCAACTAAAAACTATATAACAAACATCATAGTCTAATTTCCCTCTTTGCCATCTTCTCCACCTCACTCTCTCAATTTGTCTCTTATCTCCCCGGTTTATCTGCAGCTTCTTTTTAATCCTCTTAACTCCGACCGCGTTCGAGTTGTTTAACATTATTTAGGCTTACTCTAGTTTCTTTTACATTTTCTCTCTCCTGTAGTCGATTTTCCTGTTCTCTCTCCATCTATCCATCCATCCATCCCTCTCTTCTTTCTGCCATCTTTCCTTCTTTCAATCTTTTTTCTTTGACCGTAAATCCAATGCGACAATGTTTGCAAGTACTCTCGACTTTTCTTTACTTTTCCATTTCTTGTATTAGTTATGTAAACAGTTTATTTACTCCTTCTTCTCCTCCTCCTCCTCCTCCTCTCCCTCTTCCTCTTCCTCCTCCTCCTCCTTCTCTTCTTTTACATCACCATCAACATCAACATCATCAATATCTTCATCATCAACAGCAATAACAAAAACAGTAGGCTATTATATGAGTACAGTAATATCAACCTCTCTCTCTCTCTCTCTCTCTCTCTCTCTCTCTCTCTCTCTCTCTCTCTCTCTCTCTCTCCTCTAACGTTCCCTGCTATCTGTCTCACTACGCTACGGCCATCATTGTTACTATTATCAACGCTGTAAGTGCGTCGGTATGTTTGGCATGATGTTAGGTGTGGTGTGGTGTGGGTGTGGGTGTTGTGTTGTTGTTGCTGCTGCTGGAGTTGGTGTAGTATATGAGGGAAGTGTGAGTGTTTGAGACTGTAGTGAGGGAAGGTATGTATATTGTGTTGTTGTGGGCTGTGTTGTTACGTGTGTAAGTGTATAAGGGAAGTGCGAAGGTGACCTCAGATTAGTTGTTGTTGTTGTGATACCAGAATGAGGGTGTGGGCTATATTGTGATAGAAAGGTGTAATTAAAAGAAAATTAAATACACAGGGAAAATATAACCATCAAGGGAGAGTGAGAGAGAAAAAAATAAAGATGAGGGAGCAAGGGAGATATAAAATTATAGGTGTGAAGAGATATGCAGAGGGAGGGAGTGTGTCGGTTTGAGAGGAGAAGGGTGTGGAGGTGTGATGCAACACTTAATCTGTGTAGAAGGTATATTTATGTCTGGCTCGTCGAGAAGACACATTATTTCCTTCCACTATCTTGTTCTCGGCTTCTCTCTACTTTTCATTAATTTTAATATGCACAATAATTTGCTAAATATGGCTTGAAAATGTAATGTATTATAAGCAATAATTTAATTTATTATGTCGTTAATGCTACTCTTTATAATTCTCATATATATTTTTTTCGTATTACCACCTCCCTCTGTTTATTTCTTCGTATACAAAACAGCATAATACTGCCCACATAAAGTTGTGCTATAAAACATTGGGGAGAAAATCTAGCTCATTCCCAAATACCCCCTACACAAACATTTTAAATAATATACGTTAATGGATCAAAGGTCCTTCTATAGCTATCCTTGGTATGAAAATGAAAAATAATATGTATATAAATGTAGAGAAGAATAAAGACACTCAAAACTATACGACCCTGCTTTCTGAGTATTGCGAACTTGAAGAGTGAGATACAGTTTTAAAATTTTGTCGAGCAAAGAAAATCTGCTTGTGTAATACTATCTAAATCTTTAGCAAGAACATTACATATAGCTGAATTGCATGGAGTTCATAACAAAAAGTTCTAACCATCTGGGAGCCCTGATTTGACACGGTGCTGTACTGTACAGTGTGCAATATAATGGAGAGGCAAGACGGTGGCAAGGTGGAGGTAAAGGGGTTGGAAAGGAGAATCTGAGGATGTGGGGAGCATGGTACGTTGGTGAGGGAAAGAGGCTATAGAGTGTTGGAAGGGATGTAGGTGGGGGAGAGAGAGGTTCTGAGAGTGGGAAGTATGTGGGTAGAAGAGAGAGGTGGTAGTGTGGAAGAGAGGTGGGTGGGTGGGAGACAAGTTGTGCGTTCCGAAGAGGAAAAGTTGTGCAGAGAATAATGTCGTAAGGTATAAAGTGAGTGGAGTGGTCAAGATAAGATGCTCGCGCGCGTGTGTGTAATATGGTGGAGAGTTCGTGGGAGGACATAGTAAGGCAACAAATATACAGAAGTGGATAAGTAAAAATAGAATGTGTGTGCGTATGAGAGAGAGAGGGGGGGGGGATTTAGAGAGGAAGGGAAGGAGGGAGGGAGAGAGTGGGCGGAGGGAGTGGAGCTAAGTGTGTCGGAGCAACATTATGATGCAGGTAATAGTCGTAATTAGCACCTGAAGAGAAGTCTGCCGATATATACACACTTATTCACACACACACACACCAACACACACACACACACACACATACCAGTGAGAAAGGAAAGGAGAGAGAGAGAAGGAGGCGGAGAGAATGAGAAAAATACATAATATATAAATAAAAATAAAGTTTGGAACAAGTAGATGTGGATAAGATATTTAAGGATTAAGGTAGACAGAAATAAGAACTAAAAAAACAACAAATATAATAAGAGTAATAAGCGATAAGAAACAAGGGAAATGGATGAATAAGGAAGAGAGAACGAGAGAAAAATTGAGGGGGGTGGAGTGGGGGAGGGGGGAGGAAGAAGTATCACTAATGGAATGCCACGGATAAACATGATAATGAAAGGGAGAGAACGAAGGAAGAATGAACCAAGCACAAGGGATAACAATAATGAAGTATAAGAAGGAAGGAAAGATGATCTCCCTCTTGCCCTGCGTTCACCTGTTGCTCTCTGACTGTTCAATTCGACTCCTGTTGCTATCTAGATCTAAGATATTACACCTTGGCTCCCAGACCGCATACTCATTCAGTCGTCATCACTTTTTTTTTCTTATCATATTCTACTTGTATATTCTTTGTTTTACTCGAGTTCCACCACACGTTTGTTGAGTTCTTGCTTAATAAAATTTTGTCTTTATTATTATATTTCTATATTTTGTTCTATTTAGGGAATGTGGGTGATGCACATTTACAGTTTTTTTTATATAATCTTTTTATTTTTGACTTTCGTGGGACTCTTAATTAAGCTCGATGAACGCTACTATGGCGCCCATTGTAGTTCATAGTTCACTGATTAAAGGAGTCATCGTAGTCCACCAGACAATGCTGTAAACAGATTCCCACGAGTATATTGAGGAACCATAGCCTGTTTCCTGGTATAGTTTGGAGGAGTCAGTTGCTTTTTATTTGCACCCACTGGCCATCCATGTCTGCATTCTAATAGTATGTAATAAAGGAAGAAATATTTATAATTGTTTGTGTAAGTAAGGAAAAATAATTAAAAAAAAACGTAATCTTAATGAAAAACCAGTGTATCAATGACTCGTGTAGCATGTAGTCATAAATGTGTTCTAAAGCACTTATCAATCTTCAATGTATGACAATGGACGTTCATAGAAGACTCCTTTCCCAATTATTAGCCCAGATTATAGAGTTTGATGCCCTTATGGACTCAGTAAGATTTGAGTTTCATAAATACATGGTGATATACAATACATACTTTGCTTCGTCTTTGTCGCCCCGCTTTCCTCAAAATTTCTATCTTTATTCGATGTGATATTCTTCTACATAGTATCTCTCTCTCTCTCTCTCTCTCTCTCTCTCTCTCTCTCTCTCTCTCTCTCTCTCTCTCTCTCTCTCTCTCTCTCTCTCTCTCACCTCATTATCTGGACTTTCTCATTTAGTACCACCTCTCCCTCCTTACCCTCGCCCACACCATCCTTATATATATAAACTCTCGGGCAGGGGACCCTCTCTAACCCTTAATTAATTCAAGAGGAAAAAATAGCGGTGATTCTCAAGTGTACACAACCGGTATACTGGGGGTACTGGGTGGACCGAGAGGGAGCCTACTGGGAACACTGCTGGTTGGCGGTTCCAGATAGTAAGTGAACTGGGGAGTACTGGTGGGATAGGAAGGTACAGTCACTGGCAAATGTCCTGCAACAGAGGAACGATACAACCATATAATTTGGTACGAAACAACAGTTTTTGGTTTCTGTAATACAGGCACAAACGCTTTAATCAATCTGATGAAATATTTTAGTTTGAGTCTATAATGCCTACGGGTTATTAGAAGTCTTGTAGTACTGGTGACTTGGAATGAGCTCTTTGTTAATTTGAGGAACATTAATTGATCTGTGAAAGGTTTGTTTTGCTGCCGAAAATTTTGATGCTGTTCATTCTTTCAAAGTGCATCAGAAAACAACACATTGTTCCTGTAATCCTCTGGATGTACATTTTCTGGTATAGTTTGAATGATCAGAAACGATGAGTTTGGAGACTAGATCAAAAGTCTCTAACGATATGTGAGGGCTGGTTAGTGGCTGAGGGGCTAAGATTGCATGGGGCATCTGAGATCTGCTTCTAAAGGAGGAGATGCAGTGGGAACTAGAGAGAGGGAACTGTGTCTGCTACTGTGTTGATGCTGTCTGGGGGCTGCTAAGGCTACATGCGATTGGTTAAAAGAATCTGACTGTAGGTAGTGGTGTGGGGGAGAGAGGGAAGGAAGGAGGCACAGAGCGAGGGGTACAGGGACTGGAGAGGGGGAACTGGGAACTGATCAAAATACCGGTACTGGTGTGGGGCCTGGTGTAGCGACCTGCCACACCCTCATCTCAGCCGCGGGGGACCTAGGCTCAGGGAAGGATGGTGGGAGGGCATGGAAGGGGGAATGAGGTGGGGGTAAAAGGGCATGCATGGGGAGAGGATCATTGGAGGAAGATAAAGTGTGGGGGAGGCGACGAAAGAAGTGGGAACTGGAATAGGAAGGAAGCAAAGGGAGGGAGAAGGAGGATAGGGAAAATTTAGGATAATGAGAGAGAGAGAGAGAAACGAAAGTGGTAAAAGTAATGACATATAAGAAACAAATGAGAGAGGAGAAAACAGCAAGTGTGAGAGTAGAAAGGAAAAGATAAGTGTAGCATGAAAATCTATTGTGAAAATATGTAAAGATTAGGTTTGAAGGATTTGTAAGGATTTGCATGTACTGTATGTGTTCCAAGTTGGCTACCATATAATTATGATCATGTGACATAATTATAGAGTTGGAGGAATATATGGGGAGAAAGCAGGGAAAACAAATGAACTTAGTTTCATTTCCCTTTACAGGAGAGAAGGGAAGAAGTGAACAAAAGGGAAAAATAGAAACTGAAAAATGAATAAAGGAAAACAATATAATCCCAACAAAGGAAAAGTGATGATCATGGAGGAGGAAGGGAACAAACACAACCAAACACGGATAAAAAACGTAGAGCGAGAAACTTACGACGCAAGGGGGAACTAAACAAGAGGAGAAAGCTGGCCCCTCTTCTTTTTATAGGTTGAGGGATGTGATCTCGTTCTCTTCTCGTTCCTTCCTTCCTTCCTTCCTTACTTCCTTCTTTTCTTTTTCTCCGTCACCTGCCTTTCCCCCGTCACCTTTATTCGTCCTTTCATTTTTCTTTTATAGCTGCCATGTCTACGATACCAAAATGATGATCTAAACTCTAAACAGTACAGTATTGTCATCTTTCCGCCCTGCTTCTCCTCTCAGCAAACTTGTCTTGTAACTCTCACATTTCCTTTGTTATTCTTTCATTTCGTATTAGGGTTTTTTCTTTGCCCTGACCTCTGTAACTGGGAAGCAGAGTACTACTGTCTTCTCCCCCAGCTTGGGTGTGCCTGTCAGTATAATTCCACGATAGCACAACTGGTTTCCATGCCATATGCTTGGAACTTGACGGTATTGTTGGCCTTTTGTCTCCATCCGTCAGAATCAATTGCTATTCAGACTGATAAAGAAATTATGAAATCTGAACATTGCTTCATTAGGCTACGGCTTATGACAACAGAGACAAGCGTTGCATTCCTTTCTCCCATTACTCTTCCCTTTTCTCCCCTTTTTGACCTCCATCTGTCTACTCATGTGTCTCTTGGTACTCCTCTTCCATCTCTTCCTCATACTTTTCCACTTCCTTCTCTTCTTCTTCCCATTTTTCTCCTCCTTCACTCTTCCCCTCCTCCACCCTTTCTTTCTCATTCTTTCCCTCCTACTCCTTTCCTTTCCAACTCTCATACCCTTCTACTTTTCCCCTTCATGTTCCCTCTCCTCCTCCCCTGCATACAATTCCCTCTCGTCCTCTTCCTTCTTTTCCTCTTTCTTGTCCACATCCTGCCTTGACGTCTGGCTGGCTGTGGAGTGAGCAAGGGCGACGTCCGTGTGA
Organism: Petrolisthes manimaculis; assembly: GCA_034508575.1. NCBI lineage: Eukaryota > Metazoa > Arthropoda > Malacostraca > Decapoda > Porcellanidae > Petrolisthes > Petrolisthes manimaculis. The sequence continues at coordinate 488,270 of JAWZYT010001961.1, forward strand.
CAGGGAGTTACTGTGCTGATGACCTGCACCGGGCCAGGCAGGCAGGCAAACAGGAGGGCAGGCCGGTGGATAGACTAGCTAGCAGACTGGTAAGTAGGCAGGCAAACAAGGTTAAATATAGGAGGACATCAAGGGTAGGAGAGGGTGGAGGCAAGAGGGTAGTTGAGTTGAGATGGTGAATGCAAGGAGGTAAGAGAGTTGAGACGAAAAAAAAGGGGAGATATACGAGACTGAAAGTAGGCCCTCACCTATTTAACATAATGATCCAAAAATATATGAACAACCGTGATTAACATAAGCATAAACAGGATTTCATCGACAGGGTAAATCAAAAGAAATACCAGAGTGTACTCGCTACAGATGAAGCAACCGGTATATCCAAGAGGGTTATACACTCGTTGAGAATTGGATGCTGCTGGTATCTCCAAACTATACCACAAAATAAAAACAATCCACATCAGTATGCAGGTGGGTAGTCCGTGTCCTGGCCTTGTTTGGAGGAATCAAGAGCCTAAAGTTTTCTAACAATGAATTACCCCCTCTAAGACATGTTTAAGAGCGAGGTAAATGCAGGCGTTGAACATATTGGAACTCTGGTATGAAGGAGCGCCATTAAAGACAGTACAGAATAGAGCCAGGTTAAGGTACCAAAATGCTTGACACAATCCAATAAAAAAGTAAGTGTTTAGTAACTAACCGGTCAGTTAAAGCGTGCAACATATGCCGTAGGGGAACTATATATTTTGACTTGGGCACCTGTAAAGTTAAGATACCAACATCAAGAACCGAACTAATGTTATGATGGAGCTAATAAAAATGAATTAAATGAGCTTTAATGGGCTGACAGTTTCTGACGGCCAAGCTAATAATCTCCTCGAATAATTACCTTAATGTATTGCAAGTTATTGAAGGCGACGACAGGTGACTGGAAGTAGATGAAGGGAGACTTGCAATACAGTTAGATATTGTAAAGATCGGGGACTCTTGTGCAGGGAGAAACCTTTTGGGTTGAAGTTATGATAGTAAGGGGATAAAAAGAAGTTGGCAGAATTTTGTGCAGTTAAGTGAAAGAATTTTTTTTAAAGGGAAGATCAGAACATTAAAATAACACAAAAAATAAACAAACCACAACACCACACAAACCACAACACCACACATACCACATCACCACATAGACCACACATACCACATAGACCACACATATACCACATAGATCACACATATACCACATAGACCACACATATACCACATAGACCACACATATACCACATCACCACATAGACCACACATACCACATCATCACACAGACCACAATAACACATATACCACATCACATAAACCACACATACCAAAATAACACATACTTTATACAATACCACATCACACAGACCACACACAGACCACACACACTACAGCACCCCACAGACCCCACACACACTACAACACCACACACTCTACAACACACTACAACACCACACACACACTACAACACACTACAACATGATACACACCCCACACACACTACAACACCCCACAGACCCCCCACACACACTACAACACCACACACACTACAACACCACACCACTACAACACAGACAAACCACGGATTAATGACTCCAACTGTTAGGGGAATTTTTTGGAGGGAGAGTGACAGAGAAAAATGAAGGAGGAAAATCGTGAAACCTGGAAGTGAAAAAAAAAAAAAATGTGACTCTCTAAGAAGTAGGTTAAACGATGAAACATGTCAAGATAAATATAAAATGAAAATACTCTCTGAAAACGCCAGGAAAAAAATATGGACCAAAAAAATCCATACGATACATATTTACTTTATTAAGAGGAGAATCTATTTTGATCGACACTGACACTCTCATACAATGCCTGAATACAATGCCCTTGTTATCCTAATGAACTAGGTTGTTTCATGGCATATAATGGTGGAATCAATAGCCCTCCAGTTTGATGGTAGGTGATTACCCCTTTAACACACTTTCTTTGATTAAAAACAAACACTTTATCTCGAGGAAGGGGAGCACCACTGATGTTCACTGGTTAAAAACACCTTCCATTAACACATAAACAACTGCTACGACCTTTGATAATATGCTTTCACTAACAACAAGTGATTTATGTGACATTAAAAACACCCTTGCCTGAATACTAACAGGATCATTTTATGAAGACAGATTGGACGGCTACTGATTGCTGAAAACCGTGCCATGAAACAGATAAGCTCAGAATAGAAGTGGGTGATCTATTTTGTAGCATTGCTTGGAAGAATGAGCAACTCCCCATTTCGTTCACAACAGATTTCCCCGCTTATCACAAAGATCCAAACACTTCCCTTATTGGCCTCTTTACACACACACACACACACACACACACATAGTAACCCTCTCTCGTAACCCCAAGGATGCCACCGCACCACATTTGTTCCACCACACAACATACTCAAGCAATATGTAACCAACACGTAAGTGAAATTTGTTAGTTTTTGTTTACCTTCCGAATATAGACGTCAACACTATTACCGACAAGAATCCGATGAACAGACACACACACACACACACACACAAACGCACGCACGCACACGCACACACACACACACATACATACACTAGCAAGATCTAAGTGAATGTGCAGTTGTAGAGGAGCATATGCATGTGAATAATGTATGTGAACGTGTGGGTGAAAGTGTGTGTCATTATGCGCAAGAGTAGTGAAATGAGTCAGTATGTGTGCATGTGCAGATGTCAGTTAGTGTGTGTGTATGTGTGTGTATGTGTGTATGTGTCCCAGTACGAATGTGTGTGTGTGTATATATGTCCCAGCATGACTGTGTGTACGCAGGTGTGGGTTAGTGTGGACGAGAGAGTAGCGGTGTCAGGGAAGCGTGACAATCCAGTATGATGTGTCACTCAGGAGAACACATCCACCTCCTCTCCTCTCCTCTCCTCTCCTGCTATGCTATGTCTCACTTCTAACTCTTCTTCTCCTCGTCTCTTCTTCTGCTTCCCTCTCCACCTCCTCTCCTCTCCTCTCCTCTCCTGCTATGCTATGTCTCACTTCTAACTCTTCTTCTCCTCACTGTCTCTTCTATAGTCTTTTTCTTCTGCACTTGTTTTCATGCCTTTTCCTCTCCTCTCCTGTTATGCTATGTCTCACTTCTAAATCTTATTCTCCTCATTGTCTCTTCTTCTTCTGCTTCCCTCTCCACGTCTTTTTTCCCTACTTTGTCCTATTTCTTCTATATTTTCATCCTTCTTTTCCTTCTGCTAATCATCGTTTCTATTTCTCTCTCCGTGTCCTTTCCCCTACTCTTTCCTATCTATGTCTTCCTTCTTCTCTTTCTCTGCTGTTCTTCACTTTTGTACCTCCTTTCCTCTACTTCAATTAACTGTCTACCTCCTTCATTAGTTCCTCTTCTCATTCTCTCCTTCTGTTCTTTGTAACTTTTTTTTCCGGATCTCCTGCTTCCCTCGATCTTTTGTCCCAGCCTCCTCTCCTTCTCTCAGGTGTATTTTTATATTCTCTATCATCCTCTCTTTCTTGATACCTATTCCCTCCCAACATATCCCTCCTGCTCCCTCCCCCACACTCAATCTTTATCATTAATGTTCATGTTCTCAATCTTTTTACTTCCTGTTCCCATTTTTACGCTCTCCCATTGCTGCTGATATCCCCCTCTCACATACACTATCTGACAGAGACAGATAGGTAGATTTGCAGACTGATTGATAAAAAGATACATAAATGAACTGAAAAATGCGTGATTATTTAAACAGTTATGTCAGTGTACTTAAATATATGAATAAGTTGGTGAGCATAAATGAATAGATCGTTAAAAGACAAATATCAAAGCGAAAAAATGGAAAATGACCGACCGACACAACAGCAGAGACAGAAATTGAGGAAAAAAAAAATGATCCATAAAGCTTTAGCTACGAGGGAAAGTCAGATACGACACTTTCAGTATGTCCACCACAGTCACACGCTCACACACACACACACACACACACACACACACACACAGACATAGAGACACACACACACACATGTCACGCTCACGCACACGCAATAAAGGGCCCATTCTGTCTATGTGTCTGTTTGTAGCTGTTTGTTTAATTAAAGTTCCCTTGATACAGGTAACAAAATAGAGTATATACGGATTCCCAAAACTGTGCTACAAAACAATACCTATAATTAATTATACACTAGGTGGGTGGGTCTGCTTGGTGGTATAACATAGAGAGATATAAGTAGCCTCCAAACTATGCCATGTTGGGAATCTGTTTTGTTGCATTGTGTGGAGGAATAAGTATACGGTACATTCCAATTCGCCTATACAGCATAATAATAAATAATCTCTTATATATTCTAATGGGGTTCTTTATAAATTCCTTCGACCTTGAGGCTTTGGAGGAAATGCTGACGAGTAATACAGATGAATCAGGGAATTGGCCCGAATGACTGAGTGTGTGTGTGTTTGTGTAAAGGTGAACGGATGTTTTCGTAAAGACTAAATTGTTTGTATGAATAATGGTAGTATATTATGTGTGTGTGGGTGTGCGTTTGTGTATATATGTGTGCATAAAATTTCTACCTCTGTGTGTGAATGTGTATGTATATGTAGGCGCGTGTGTGTGTGTGTGTGTGTGTGTGTGTGTGTGTTTGTGTGTGTGTGTGTGAGTGTGTATATGCATGTGTATGTGTGTGAGTGAGTGTGTGTATGCATGTGTATGTGTGTGAGTGAGTGTGTGTATGTGTGTGTGTGTGTGAGAGAGAGAGAGAGTGTGTGTGTGTGTGCGTGTTTTTCCCACCATCCTGTCACTCCCTGGGCCTCAGCCTCTCCGCATGACACATAGCCCTTGCCTCACCATGACTTGCGTGTGGAGGGGTCGTCTCACAATCACACGCACCCACACGCACACGAGCATCCCAGCACGCGCACACATGCACACACGCGCACGCACCTCTCATTGCTCTCATTCATTCTCCTATTGCCTATCCCCACACAGATTTTTATTCAACTCATTCACTCATTCACAAGCACACCCACCCACACAGACACTCTCTCTCTCTCTCTCTCTCTCTCACACACACACACACACACACACACACACACACACACACTCTCTCTCTCTCTCTCTCTCTCTCTCTCTCTCTCTCTCTCTCACACACACACACACACATGCCAATAGGAAGGCCGACAAAACAAATCACATATATTCCGATGCACTCACGCAACCTTACAAACAAAAGCAGGTACACGCACGCACACCCAGACAAGCACGCACAGGCAGAGAACCACATAAATACAGACATGAGCATAAATCAGCAACACACACACACACACACACACACACACACATACACACACACACATACACGCACACACATGTCCTCGCGTGGACATGCTGTGACAGGAAAGGTATTGCAACATTATACGCACTCACTGTAACTCGCATTCTATCATTCATGTCTTTAAGGACCCTGTGATCGTGTATGAATAGTGGAGGCTACTGATTCCTCCTAACCATGCCACGAAACAAGCTCCTTCCATATAGGTGGTGTTTCGTGGCAATATTTGAAGGACTCATTTATCTCCAATTTTCTGACTACATCACAGGGTCCCTTAACTAACTTTCATAGTGTATGTATCCTCAGATTTTGTACGAGTTAATTAAAAAGAGAAAAGTAAGACGAGATCATATAAGGACAAAAAAGTAGAAATGAAAGACAGATGAAGGATAAGAAAGGGAAGGGGATTAGATAGAGGATAAAACAATGGAGGGAAGTAAGATATTATACGAAAAAACACAGTGAAAGAATGGGAGGGAGGGAAAAACTAGAGGTAAGACAATGCCAAACACAAAAGAGCCTTTCTATGTAAAAAAAATAAATAATGATAAATGGAGGTATACACTTTGAATCGACACATTATCCTGAAAGATTGAAGAAAAAGTAGCTGATATTTTACCCAAAACCCATTATTACACACATACATACAGCATACACATCACACCTACACACACTCTTAAACAAATTAACATTCATGAATTACCTGCGATTTATAATAAGGAATTCTACTCCTTCAAAATAAATAGAACAAGGAAATTTGTTTTCTAGTATTATTGGGAAACCTATAAGCAAGCTCTTGTTCACCCAAAAGAAACCATCACTGAACAGAAACTCCTTCAAAATAGAACAATATAATCTGTTTTCTAGTATTATTTTTGAGACCTAAGCAGACTCCAGTTCACCCAAAACACACCATAACTGAACAGAAACTTTAGAACCACAATCTTGGGAATAAACTTATCACTGAATACGAATCTCTTAACTGGTGAACCATTATAATTATAAGAACTTAAAAACATATATTACAAAGCCACGGTCTCTCGAACTAATCCTTGACCACGGACCTATGGACTATAGGCTACCGTACTTTAGTCAGAGTCTTCGGCAAAACATAGGCCGTGACGGTAAAAACTTCTGATACGACCATTCTCATAAACATTTTTGCCACGAACCCGTCGAAAAACAACTGTGGGTCGGCAAGGCAGGGCCGACAAAAAGACCCTGCGTGACATTATGGCCAGACCTGACAAGTTTCCGGACCTGAAGGAGTTGCAATTAATGGAGCCCAAGAGAGAGAGAGAGAGAGAGAGAGAGAGAGAGAGAGAGAGAGAGAGAGACTTTGGAGGGTTGGTTTTCAATGAATGCCTCAG
>JAWZYT010001961.1:497500-533001 GCA_034508575.1 Petrolisthes manimaculis
CAAATAAATAAAGAGAGAGGAGGTGAATAAATGAACAGGTGAGAACATATAGTAAGACATAGAAAGAGGGTTAAATGAAACACACATATAACTGGATATCAGCAATGAAAACACCCATCAAATAAAAGAGAGAAAATCGGTCGGTATGATTGAGTTTGCCAGACAGGCAGTGATATTATTATGTTGTAAAATAATAAAATATAAATAACGAAGATGAAGAGCTAAGGACACTGATGAAGTTGGTGAGAGAAAAAGATAGAAGGAGAAGTGTGATGCAAAACATGGAGAGAAGAAGAGAGAAGGAAGAATGTGTGGTGGGAAAAAGGATGGCCTGTGGAGGAGGGAAGAGGAGGAAGAGTATGGGAGAGAGAGGAGGCGGAGGAGGAGGAGGAGGAGGGGGGAGGAGAGAGGAAGAGGAGGAGGAGGAGGGGAAGAGGAGCAGCAGGAAGAAGAGGAGGGAGAATGATTAAGAGGGAAGGAGGGGGGGAGGAGGGGGACTGCAACTTCCTCCCTCAGAACACAGTGGAAGTCGGTCAGGTTTTGTCATGTACGGCGTTATGTGCATCTTATTTTAGACAAAGACACACACACACACACACACAGCAACAGTAAATACACACACACTCCCCCCCCCCACCCACCTCCAACACACACACACGAATATAGATAAACATGCATAAACGCGTATAAACAAATACATATAGACTCCAGGCCGGATATGACTCCTGAGACAATCTTTCTTACATTCCCACAGTCACACACACAGTCATTCTTTCTACTACCTAACCATCCACTCGTTAAATCACCCAATCGTCCGAGAACATCCATCTATCCATCCACTAACGTTTCCACTTATTCATCCCATTAGTTTGCCAACTCATTCGCCAGACCACCCGGCCATGTATCCAGGAATCCAACCTCTCGTTCAGCTACATGGACACACACGACATATTCCACCATACCAGAGTTCCAAACTGACGACACTCCAGTGCAATACGTGTTAAAGGGGTAGATTTTCTTTTTTTAGTCTACGTGGCCCTCTAAACACAATTAAAGCAGATCCCCCTTTCATATACTGGGAAAATTTGTATCCTGTCATAGTTAGGAGGAATCAGCAGCCCTCTATAAAGCCCAAAATATACAATTCCCTTATGGCCTCCATCTTACGACATCACAGACCCTTCACGACCACAACACTATTTTGGTTGACTATCAGGGACCTTTCTTTACTAAATCCCAGACGTCAAGGCCACATCTCCTTACATTGATTTCTCAGTTTCCTTTCGAGACGTGACTAAACTTCAATGCCTGCACCCAATGTTGCAAGTAAACTTCAAGCGGTTTACTCAAACGTAATATAACATGTTAAATAGAATAGATCCATGAACATTATGTCATATTGTTTCAAGTATAATATATTTTCATCAACAGATGCTTCCCAACTCATACCTCCCTGAGGTTCATGTCACCTCTGTTAACAAGGTGGCCATCCTACTCCCCATGGTAAATCTCTCCTGAACTTTCCCCCTGGTCCAGCGGCCGGCTGACCTCCTGCCGTGGGAGAGGCCTCCATCGGGGGAGGAGGCCGGGGAGACTGTCATCTGCTGCCGACGGCTACTGAGGCCGGGCGGCAGCAGAGGTGAAGTGTTTTTGTTGAGCTACGTGACGACATGCCCTCCCCTACCACACCCAATCCCACCCCTGTCCACCCCACCTTTACCTCCCACACCACACCACACCTCACCCACACCCCACCCACACCACTCTATATAAGCCCTCACCCTCTCACTTCCCCGCCCTCCTTTCCTTCTCTTCTTAGTGTCCTGTATGTATTGTTTACTCCCCTTTTCTTTCTGTTGCTGGTTTTCTATCTTCTTTTAACAACAGTATGTTTTAGTGGTGTTCTTAGAATCCCTCTTTTTGGCACACCTGGTCTCTCTTCTTCCTGGTGCTGTCTGATTCATTCACACATTCTCATAATATTACAGGCTGTCACTCCCATTCTCACTCCCTCCCTCTTATTGGACTTCGTATATTTGCTGCTTCTCTACATCCTATTCTTGCTCAGCTGCTCTCATTCAACATTTCTTGTTACTTTCTCCCTCCGGCTTCCACTCCTCCCTCACACTTCCCCCTCCCTTCCTCCCGTTCTCTCCCACGGCACCCTCTTCTCGTTTTCTTTTGTCTCCGTTATCGTTCAGCTTCCACGTGCAGTTCCTCTTTGGTGTTCTACCACGTTCTATCATCATTACTCTCCTTTACAGTTACCATGAATGAATATGGAATGTCACACGGAACCACATGTTGTTAATCAAAGCAGAGCAAACAAAGTCAAGTTGAAAGCTAAAAGTAGGAGTAACATTTATTCTTGTCCTATCCACAACCATCACTAATTCTCCCCTGTTTAACTCAGAACGCGGTGAAGGCTGGACTCATGACTATGTGGGTCGAGTTCTAGGTAAAGAATCTAACCTTCTGCTGTTCTGGAAGGACCAAGAAGCTGGGATGGTGGTAGTGGTGGCAGCGGTGTTGTCGGCGGTAGTGGTGGTGGTGGTGGTCACGGTCTAGTCAACTCCATGTCTGGGTGCGTGCGTTTGTTTGTGCGTGAGAATGTGTACAGTTTATACATGTGTATGTGGGTGTGTATGCATAATGTATGTGTGAGTGCAGGTGTGTGTGCATGTGCTATTATAATTCAGTCAATTCCAGTAATCTGTTTACATACTAACGCTTCCAGTATATAAGATTTACAAAGATACGTAAGGTAGTTCATATCATATCGTATCATACATACGACTGTTAGCGATTATTTCAACGATTCAAACATTTTTCAATATAGATGTCGTGAACAAGCAATTCTTATAGCATTTAGACACAAACTCGCACATAAGAGCATTTCAGGTTTACATGTGCGTGCATTTAAAGGTACAGACACAACATGTAACACACACACACACACACACACACACACACACACACACACACCATTTGCACTGATTCATCTAAGGGACGTGGACAGACTCCGTTGTATTCCAGCCTCAGGCAAGTGAATGACGCCGTGAGTTATTTTACCTTTAACATGATCCCAGCACCAACACGTATTGTTTAGAAGTCAGTCATTGTATAGAAAATATTCCTGTGCTGTAAAGTCCATTGTTCCTGTGTTATATAAATTATAGTCACTTTTAGTCCCATCAACGGCAAAGGGAAAAATTGTAAAAGATATGACATCATAAAAGTAACTTAGTAGCCTATTAACATGTCATTGATGCCTTGTACGAAAGCTATATTCATGTACTGTGTTGTTTAGCACTGTATAGTAAAAGGTATTTCATTTAGGTCAGGCCAGATTGGGTTCAGAGCAGAGAGTGACCGACCATCCAGAGGAACGAAAACAGAACTCCCTTCCCTGAGTTTAAAGAGACTTTGGATTAAAACCACCGGAACGGACTACAGCAGCGTCTGGAACGATTAAAAACCACAAGGAATTCAAGGCACCGTGAGTGGAAATTGCCAGTCTGAGGTTGGGATGATGGGCGGTGAGAGGGACGTGGCTTTGGCTTATATTATTGAAGGTTGTTGGGAATGTGTGTGTGTGTGTATGTGTGTGTGGTCCGCAGTACTTACAGCATGCATGAAGGCTCAGTACCATAAGGGACATATATAGCTGTGCAAAATCCCACATATAATTTATTTCTAGTTCTTTTGGATGTCTTGATATAATGAGGATTAGTTTTCCTTCAAACTGAGGCTAGAACCGATCTGATAAATCTTGTATAGCCTGATTCCTGATAGAGGAGACTCTTCAACTCTTTAAATGAATAGTGTGCAAACAAATCACTAACATCTTATATTACTTCCAACCTAACCTTTTTCTTTTGCAATTTTAATTTCATTCCATAAAGATTTGATCTCTTCTACGTCGTGATATATTATATAATTACGCATAATTGCCTCAGAAATTTTTATTTTCTTTAGGTTGCATTGGCAAACGTGATGCAAAAAGATATGTTTACAGTTGTAGTTTTTGTTCTCATTTTCGCACTATATAATTATATTGCATGTACAAGAAGCAATGATTGCTACGCAGTGCAATGTATGTTCAGAGTAGCAGCTTGCAAAAGATTGGTACAAAAGCAGTGAACGGATATCTGATGGTGGATTTCTTCACTCTTTGCTACACGCCTAACAATAATAAATGGGATGTAAGCTGCGGTCTAAAGTCTATTTTTCCATTGCCATCTATTGACCGATTATCCCAAAGTTCTGGTGTACCTTGGAGGAAGTTGGAGGTAGTGATGGCAGCAGGTCAAACAGTGAGCCTTCCTGTCTGTGTTTTTTGCTGTGTTTGTGTCTGGCGGCGGCGGTGATGCAGGGGCGGCCGTGCGTGTCCCCTCCCTCCCTCAGTGTCCTTCAGGTTGCTCTCCCTTCTTCGTTCCTTCCCTACCTCCTTCCCACTGTCCTTCCCTCCTTCCCACTATCCTTCTCTCCTTCCCACTGCCCTTTCCTTCTCTCATTCTGTTATTCTCTCCTTTTGTCTGTCCTTCCCTTCTCTCCTTCACTCAACCACTCTATAGGCGTCCTTCATATTGCTCACCTTCCTTCCCTACTTCTTTCCTTCTCTCACTCGCTCCATCATTCCCTCCCTCAGTTTAGAGTCTTTCGGATTTCTCTCCCTCCTTCTCTTCGTTCCATATCTCTCTCCCTAACTCTACACACAAGCGTCTTTACCACTTCTATCCTCCCTGTTCTTCTGTCCATTCTTTCCTGATCATTCATTTAGCCTTTCCTGCTTGCTTCCTTCGTTCCTTCCTTCCCTTCCTGCCTCCCTCCCACCATCCCTCCATAACCTTCACACACTGCCATTATTACTCATTCTATATATCCCATGCCTAGTCTTTCTTACTATAGCCTTCTTAGTCTTGTTTTGTATTAACTTCCTACATTTCTTCTCTCTGCTCTTTTCCTTTCTTACTACGTCATCCATTTCTGTTAAAAAGTTTCTTCATACTTTTCTCTCTGACATCCAGTCTCATCCCTCTTTCCATCCTTTTCTTACGCATTCATTATTGTTTCGTATCCATTATTCTGCCCCTTTTATTTGCGTTTGGTCTTTTCACTTCTTCTTATGATCCAGAAAAATAAGTTATTTTCTAAAGGATGACTGTCCCTCATCTATACCGGCATTTTTCTTGTCATCTTCTTCAGCTGCTTTTTCATCATTCTACAGTATTATATAATCATCATTCTTTACATTCCTCCCTCGTCCGTCCGTCTTTCGTTCACTTCGTTCTTGTCTTTTATTTTTACTTCTTCAGTCTTTCTTTCACTGCTCTCTTCTGCAACTGTTAAATTATTTTTCTTTCATCATAATAATATTTCCATGAACCAAAAAAATAATATTACGGTTGCAACTGTTGTGTACTACTCTAAACTATATATATATATATATATATATATATATATATATATATATATATATATATATATATATATATATATATATATATATGAGAGAGACAGGGGGAGGGGGAAGAAGGGTTTGCTACAACACCACAAAATTCCTATTAATTGTTAACATACTAGCGGAACCAACAGGTGTCTCTGCATACTGGAGGGTCAAGACAACAACACCGCCACATACTTGTCATAACTCACTAAGTAGGATTCACTTCTTCTCCCAATCAAATTTTTTCTTTTTCTCTCACCATTTCTCTCTTTCTCTCTTTCATGTGTTTTGTGCCCTTTTAATGGCTTGATATTTGCAGTGTCAAGGCCTACCACCTCCATGGAACCACAAGATCTGTGTGGTCCCACTTTTTTTCGGTATATATATATATATATATATATATATATATATATATATATATATATATATATATATATATATATATATATATATATATATATATATATATATATTCGGTCTGCCTGTCTGACTATATGTATGTGTGTATATATCCTCGTATATATATATATATATATATATATATATATATATATATATATATATATATATATATATATATATATATATATATATATATATATATATATATATACAGTATATATATATATCAGCAAGCATCATGGAGGTAACATTGGTAATTCCCCACCTTGTCGTGTTGCAACATGGGTTTGTTTTTTTGTCCTCTTCTCTCATTAAACAAAACCCAGAGATACTTTGTTCCGTCTGACAAGGTCTAATCTAGTGTTGCCATAGGGAGAGATGACGTATTCTTGACGTACTAGATATAATTTTTATCACAGCTCACTCCAACTCTGTACCTATACATATAGTATATTTTTCACAAACCGTTTTCACTCTCACTGTTCAGATCATACAGTGTATACACCAAAGAGATTGTGTGTTCATGTATAATTAAATATATGTTTGGTTGTAGATATCTGTGTGTGTGTGTGTGTGTGTGTGTGTGTGTGTGTGTGTGTGTGTGTGTGTGTGTGTGTGTGTACAGCGGTCATTTATTTGGCATCCCACAAGAATTGGATGCTAATGACTTTTGTGTTTCCCTTTTAGGTATCACGTTTCCTCAGCATTTATCAAAATATGCATCAGATTATCTTTACACAAGCTCTCTCTGTTACATACCGAGTCAGAAAGCAAGAGCAAGACGGGGATGTGATGTAACAATGGACGGGTTTGCGATAATATCTTTAAAGGTAGAGGACAGACACTCACACCTGTAGCGAGAGGGTGTTGTCCCAGCGGCTGGCAGATGCGGAGGAACAGTGAGGATGGGACAGGTGTGTTGGAATAGAGAAGGGATGAGGACAGGTGAATGGCATCTGTAGCAGACAATATTATGACAGTTGAGAAAAATTATTGATTTTATGGGAAAAGCGAGAGCAATGCAAATGTAAACGAACAGCTGCAAGACTGATGGGAGAACATGACTGGGTATAGAGTACTTGTGACAAGTAATGAGGTTTGAATAAGAGAGGAGAGAGTTAGGGAGTTCCATTAATCTTTCCCCAAACTATAAGTAGGGTAGGAGGCAACAAAAATGTCTTTTGTTTACTGTTCTATTTACAGTCTGCCTCCAACGCCCTCTTCAGCAACGCCTTCTATTCTCTCTCTTCCTCTCCCTTCCTCTATCTCCATCCTTCTCTCCCTTTTCCTCCACTGTGACACAGCGTTCAGGAGTCACTTCCTCTTCTCCTCTCACCTTCCGTGAGTATCGTTCACATGGTTCATTACATTGGTGGATGGCGAAGGACGAAACCAAGCGATATGTAACGACACGTAGCGGGATGACGACGCCTCTACCACGAATGCCGTAAGTAGGAACTGTTGTCACAGAGCGTTCGATTCCCCTGACGAGATCTCAGAGTCATCACGTTCTGTTCCATCTGGGAGGGGAATACTTCTTATACACACAAACTCACAAGGCAAACGCTTCTTGTACAAACTGACAAGGACATTTTTCTCTACTTTTACGAGCAATTACAATCTTAATTACCGTTTTATCGAAACAATATATGAGTTACTGCGCAGTTCCAAAGTGAAGATATAATTTTTCATCAATTTTCGTCTTATTTCCTTTCTTCTCTTCCTCCTTCTTGTTACATATACTTCCTCTCCTTATTCTTTTCCTTCTCCTTTATTGATCTACATAATGTATCCTTTCTTATGATCTATTTTGTTCTCCACTTTCCAACCTGTTTACCCAACTCCTGGTCATTTTTTAATCCTCCTCCTACTCCTTTATAATCTACATATATATCCTTGTTATTTTCCTTTTACTTTTCCTCTATCTTTCATCCTGCTTCTCCAGCTCCTACTCCTCCAGCTCCCCCTCTTCCAACCATTCCCCCACCCTGGATGACGGGAGCCGCCCTTCCGGTGTGGCTGACAACTCCCGCCGCCCCAGATCCACCTCGTATCCTTTCATCCCCAGGACTCTCATCAAGGCATCCAGCACCTTACCAAGGCACCTATAGGCTATATGTTTATTCCTTATGACCACCCGCCAGGGCTGCCAGGATATTTAAAGAGGACTGTATTTGTTTGCTCACCGTAATATTAATCAGTAGGGACAGTATCTATACCCCTTAAGTGATTATAATGAAGACATGTTGATAACTGTAGTGCTGAATGGATCAATGTTGTTGTGTGTTACCAATGATGAGTAAATACTGAAGAGTTCTAGCGGAAGGTTTGTGGACAACAATAATAATATTTAATGAGTACATTGTCTAACTTCACTATTGTATAGCTCACTCTCTTACATATCTGCATATCCTTCCTCTACCTCTGCATCATATCTTTTAGAGTAAAGACTGAGTTGGAAAAGAACTGAAGGAGAGTACAATAATTTCAATGGCATCTCCATAAAGATTCAAACTACTAACCCTTTGAGCAGGAGTCCCAGCCTCTGCCTCTGCCTACACCACAGTCCTAGTAAACATTGAATACATTTTCTTCCTGGTGCAAGTAAATTAAATTAGTCCTTTTCATATATTGTGTAGATGACTATGTTTACTTTCTGTAAAACCGCATAATAACAATGCCTTTATATTTGGATGGGTATTTGTGTAGTCACTGACAGTCACTATTCATATATGTTTACGTCATGAATCTCTTCACTTTCAAGTTCAAAAGTCAATAAGATACAAATATTTCCCCTGAATTTGGTGTTGGATCAGACCGTGAGAACCTTTATTTTGGGTGAATGACCGCTAACTCGGATCTCTAATCAATCACAGGTCTTTCTAGTTATTCATTTCCCTCGTATCCACAGAGGCGTGATCCTAACAGAAACCAGAGGCATTTTGCCCTTTACGGATGACGGAGAGCGACGAGGAGAGAGCGTTTGCGTTCCCTGGGTTTTTGTTGCACGGTGTGAGGCTTCCAGTTGTCTCAATTTTATTATTTTTTTCTCGCATTTTATTATAATCAGAACTTCAAGATGCTTTTTGTGTCTCATAAATAGTTCTGTTGGTGTTTTGGCAGCGCTGGTAAAATTTAGGATACAGATTAGAGTACTGGGTATAAATATAACACGTGGTTTTTAGGAGGTATGGCGGCTTCCGAATCCTACAAACAGTAACCTGAAACACAACACTAAACACCAGTGAGAGAGAGAGAGAGAGAGAGAGAGAGAGAGAGAGAAAGAGAGAGAGAGAGAGAGAGAGAGAGAGAGAGTAGGGGAGGAAAATGGTGGTGAGAGGGTGGGACGGAGGGAGGAAGTGGAAGAGAGAAGGAGAGGGAGAGGACGTCAGAGAGGTAAGGAGGGAGGTGAGGTAAATCAGCGTGTTAGCTTCAGCACCTTGCAGGACCATCTCGCTGATTACTTCTATACGTCTGGAGAGGACATCAAAATCCCATCAAGATTCCTCGTGTAATGTGGGTGGGCGGGTGGACGGGAGTCAGAATTAGAGGGCGTGAAGGGTCGTCGGGAGAGGAAGAGGAGGAGAAGGTGGAGGAGTGAGAGGCCCCGCGGTGCACTCCCATTCAGTATCCCACCTCCCCTGTGTTATCCCAATGATTCAATTGGTTCGAGGAGTTTACATGGACGATAATGGTATAATTTTCACACTGAAATTGACGGAACGTGACCTTCAAAATGTAATTCACTTGTAAAAAGCAATAGATATATGACAACTTCTTGCTTTCTGCGTATCTTACCATATTATGACCCAAAAATAATACTATGACTAAAGATATGTTGATTTAAGCTACAGTAGATTCATCAAGTCAGATATCAGGGTTCAGTTCCCTGTGCACTATACCAAACTTAGGGACAGAACCACACCCACACCACGTTGGTGTTTAGTACAGGGTTTTTTCTCCCTCTCTTTCCGTTCCCCTCCTTTTCCCTACTCCATCCTCCATGTCTCTCCCTCTCGCCAACCCTCTCCATCCTCCGAACAAGTGGACGAGCGTGTCGGAGCCGGAGGGGGCGGGTGAGGGATAAGAGGGCCCCGGGTCGTTCATCTAGTTAAGGAAAGTCACTACCTGTTGCCTTACACGGCTCATCATCCAACCCATTGTAACGTCAGGGAGCACAAGGGGTGTGTGAGTCGTGTGTTGGGTGGCGAGGGGAGAGACACAGGGATAGAAAGTGTGTGTGTGTGTGTGTGTGTGTGTGTGTGTGTGTGTGTTTGTATGAAAGAGAGAGAGCGAAATATTATAAACACTAATAGGACAAACAGGACCTCTATTAATCTCAACGACTAGCACTGTAAAAATAACCAGCAAAAGAGAGTTACACGACCAGAGAGAGAGAGAGAGAGAGAGAGAGAGAGAGGTTGGGGAAATGGAGGGGCAAAGAGCCAAGAATTCCCCTAGCTCTCCTGCCGCAGATGTGTCGTGCTGATAGGGGTAATCTCTCTCCCTGGGCCTCATGCAAGGTGTCCGCAGTTTGTTTTGTCCCAGGAGTGATGGTGGGAGGGCGGGCGTGGTGACAGGTGGTGCTTGGACCTCCGTGCTCACCCTTCATTACCGTGTTGTGGCAAGACTGAGGAGGTGGTGATGGTGGTGGTGGTGTTGGTGGTAGGGGTGGTGGAGGTGGATGAGTTATACGAATAGGGAGGAGCATGACGAAGAGAAAAGGGGAAGAGGAGGGGAAAGGAGATGGAAGAGAAACGAGGTGCTGATAGTGGTGATGATGTTAATGATGGTGTTGGTGGTGAATGTTTTGGAAGAGGAGGAGGAGGAGGAGGAGGAGGAGGAGGAGGAGGAGGAGGAGGAGGAGGAGGAGGTGGAGGAGGAGGAGGAGGAGGACGAGTAAGGCAGAAAATTGAGAAGAAGAAAATTGGAGAAGTGTTTGATGTTCGTAGTAGAAGCTGCAGTTGTAGTGATGGTTGTAGTTGTGGTGGTGGTGGAGAGGGAGGCTGTTGAGACTATGAGAGAGAAATGATATAAAGGAGGAGGGAGATCGAGATGAAAAAGTAGAGGAAAATAAATAAATATGAAGGTGAGAACTACGAAGGAAGGTGAGTTAGAATTAGACTCCCTGACAAGTCTATAAGTATAAAGAAGGAGAAAAGAAAGGTGAAGCAGATTAGAGTCCTCGCGGGTAAAGGGAAGTGATAGGAAAAGGAAAGCAAGGATGAGGTTTAATTGGATTTGTGAGTTATTGTTATATCGATGGTGTACGTAACAGACACAGAAACAGACATAGATGAAAGCGAGTCAATGAGTGAAGTAGTGTGTGTGTGTGCAAACGGTGGCAAAACAATCACTTTAGTCTAATCTCATAAAAATGTTTGAAAAAAATATGTCAACTGACTGAGCCCCACTTCACATCTCACTTCTTAAGGAGGTCATGATTGTGACAGCAAAATGGAGGCTACAATTCCTCCAAACTTTTGCAAAATTTAAAGTCATACCGAGGAAATCTGTTTTGTGATATAATTTCGAGGAACCAGGAACCTCCAATTCGTCCAACACTTTGCCTCAATAATGGCAGTATTTCTTCGTTCCTCTTATGGCAGCTTCTCACTCGAGTAGGAAGGTGGAGGTACAGAGATAAGCATAGGGCTTGATATACACGTAATGAAATGAGCACCTACAAGGATGACCAAGGAGGGTGATTAGCGGCCGTGTACATTATTTCTTTTGTATGTAGAGTCGTATTCATTATAGCATGAGAGAGTGACTGAGAGCCGGATTGGTAGGCAGGCAGGTAAGCAGTAAAGCAGGTAATTTTTTAATGATCTACGACGTGTACGAGGTAAATGAGGTGACTGGCCCTTATGCACGTAACCCAAGGAGCACGTGACACGGGTGCAAGGGGCCAGGTAGCGGAACATGACAACGGTACACTCGGCGTCACCACTACCACTACCACTACAACAGGCCTCTTTATCTCGCCTCAATTTTCAGTTCCTCACCGACCTTTCTCTCTCGGTTATCCATTTTCCTCTCAGTATGTTCCTGCTTCTTCTCATACTGTTTATTTTCCACCTGTACTTTGCCTACTGATGTGGCCAGTTCGTCATGCCTCTCTTTTGATATTTGCTCAGAACCTTATACTTGTCTTTACTCTTCTCCATTATAGCTTTACCTATTTATTTAGAATAGTTTTAAAGGGCAGGTAAGGTCGCAAGATTTTAGGGGACATAAGTATCAAAGTCACAGACACATTCAAATGTGAAACATCAAGAAAATGTTCGATGCTACAAATGTACAGACAAAATGAAAAGATTTTTGAGGCAAGGCATCCAGTTGAAATTGCTAACTTTAGTGTGACATTTGAGTGAGAAGGTGGTAAAATACGGTTGAGATTTGTCATGGAAAACTTCAATAGAGAAGGGATTGATGGTGGGAGGGAGTTACAGTGAGGAGGGAACTGTCATAAGGAGATGATTACTCTGAGTGTCTAATAATACCCTTTTATATCTTTAATTAAAGCACGCAGAGTATGTGAATTTGGATGGCTGAAGTTTCTGCACACATTTTAGATATATATATATACAGAGAGAGAGAGAGAGAGAGAGAGAGAGAGAGAGAGAGAGAGAGAGAGAGAGAGAGAGAGAGAGTATAATGACCATGATATCTCTCCGTTTTTATTATCGTTTTTTAATCGCACGGGCTGCTGACACAGCTACCAGTGAGCCCACAACGACTAGAATGAGTTGACCTTATGACGGAAAAAGAGAAGTTGTTTTCTATTATAGCATTGCACAAATCCATCCATATTCCTCATTCATATAAGAGTGTGTTTATGATATAATAATATCATAACTAAAATGGCATACAATTTTATAACATTCCCTCCTGTATACTCCAACTATGGGACTAATAAAACAAACTTATATGCTTGGCGATGACAGTAACTAGTACGATGATTTTTTGCCCTATAGTTCAAGCACCTCATCCTTCCTCTATACAACCCACCCCAACGTTCATAAGGCCAAGATTTGGAAAGATTTCACTATGGTAACAAGCACTTGTAGTCGAGTATGAGAGACTGCATCTACGTAAGTCAGCACCTTGCAACTTAAAACACTTATCTCGAGGCGGGACCTTCCCATTCATCATCATAAGAAAGGCGGGGGAGATTAGCCCCACATTACTCGTGTTGCTTCATATATAAAAACACTGAGGGTCATCGTGGGTGGCTGAGTGATGGAAGGGGAAACTGAGAAAGGGCAGGTCGAGAGCAAGGCGAGAGGGCAAAGGGCAGGACAGCAACAGAGTGAAAGATGAAACACGAGATAGAGGGTGTGTGTGCAGGTAGAGGAGAAGGGAGTGTGGGAGAGTGAGGAGGAGGAGGAGGGAGTGTGGGAGAGTGAGGAGGAGGAGGAGGAGGAGGAGGAGGAGGAGGGAGTATGTGGGAGAGTAAGAGGCTGGATGGGATAGTAGGTGGGTGGGTGGTTGGGTGGATGGCAGCTGTGATGAAAGAGGTGGAGGAGAATGGGACCGAGAAGAAAGGAAAAAAGGAAGTAGGGAGACGTAAAGACAAATTGATATTTAGAAGATACTAAAAGAGGTTATATAGGGAAGAAAAGAATGGAAAAATATTAAATAAAAGAAATGAGACGGAGTTGAGACTAATGGCAAACGAAAATAAAAGAAGAGACTATAGCAACTTTAGATGGAAAAGGGAGTTAAGAGAGAAAAAAAATAGAGAAAGATTACTGAGATAAGTAAAATGAGAGACAGGGTTTAAAAAATGAAGGGGAAAAAGTCACTGAAAATGAAGAGAAGAATGAGGAAGGAGAAAAAGAGAGAAATAGAGAGAGAGAGAGAGAGAGAGAGAGAAAGAGAGAGAGAGATAGAGAGGAAGTCGTCACACCCACCAATAGTATAGGGAACCTCCCATCATTCCACCTGACTGACACCTTCACCTGCTTCCTGACACTCCCCCCTTCCACTCTTCCCCCCCCCCACCTCTTGACACTCACCCCTTCCCCCATTCCCCCCCCCCCTTACCTCCTGACACCATTTCTGGGGGCCTTCACATTTACGTCGATACCTTTAATGTAACTTCCTAACTAACATTATTTTCCTCCTAAGCTTTACATCACCTTATTCTCTGCCTGGCATTATTTATCTAACTATATCATCTCTTCATCCATTCCCACATCACATTAGTTTAACTTGACAATAGATGATGCTTTCTTTCCAGCCTCGTGATAATCTCCGTCTACAAACTCACACGATATTATTTATCTTCAGAAGCTGATGTCTCTCACAATCACACAGCCAGCAAACATTTACTTGACTGAGAGCACTACTGCATCATGTCCCTCCTTCCCTCCCCTACCCACCTCCATAAGACCCCGCTGACCTACTTGCTGACACACACACACACACACACACACACACACACACACTCTAGTCCCGTACACTAGCGTTAGACTGCCTGCCTCTAATTACCTCCGTTATCACCATCATCAGCCACCAGTACACCCACCCTTCCACGCCCTCCTACAAGTATCTCGTACACACACACACACACACACACACACACACACACACACACACACACAAAATTTATAATGTGAGCGGCAGCGTAAGGATGACTTCAAGTTGTGGCATCAGATATAGAGTTGCTTTACGGCCACAGAACACAACTCGTAAAGGGATATAATGAAACGAGAACAGTCAGGGATGGCAGACCTCACCCCTCACTGCCAAGCCGCCGGGACGAGTTCAAAATTTATAATGAAAACTATTTGAGAGGCAGAGGATAGTGTTTCCTCCACACACTGCACACGAAGACCAAAACTTCAAAATAGATAGCCAAATATGGATACAAACACACACACAAACTCGCATTCTGAAGATGGGGGATTTTGCAGTATCTACTACATCATCCTCTTCATCATTATCATTATCATCAGCGTCAATAATAATAATAATCTTTCCACTGTACTGTACATGCAAGAAAGACTTTTACTAACACTCTCCACATTTGTCTGTTGTGATGTCATTCTACTCAACCCGTTCCGTCAACCATTAATTGTTCGATAAGACACAGTACAGACACAAGTACATCTCGTATTGAATTCTTTACTCACACAACTTTTTGAAACTCTCGAACGACTAAGTACGTAATACTTCAGAATGTATACAATCAGGCCAATTAGTGGTCTCTCAAAGTATATACTAAGAAAACTTGGTTCACTG
This sequence comes from Petrolisthes manimaculis, assembly GCA_034508575.1. Classification (NCBI taxonomy): domain Eukaryota; kingdom Metazoa; phylum Arthropoda; class Malacostraca; order Decapoda; family Porcellanidae; genus Petrolisthes; species Petrolisthes manimaculis. The sequence continues at coordinate 512,604 of JAWZYT010001961.1, forward strand.
AGTCAGATTACATGGGAGTTGTGGTGCTGGAGAACTTATTGGCTCTGGTGTCTGTCTCGCGGCAAATGGATTCGGTTAATTAATTATCTGATAAGCACAACACTTTCTGACTGCACGTGGGCGGTCTAATAAAGCTGATTGGCTGATGAGACTTTACTTTTATGTCTCTAAGGTGGGATGATTTTTCAGTGAGCAAATTAAAAAAAATATATTGATAAGAATGTATGTCCTTAAATAAACAACAAGGATATAATGTAAAAAAAAAGGTGCATAAATTAAGATAAACCATTGTGGATACATATTTAACAATTTTGATTATGTATAGGAAAAACAATTAAATGAATATAACAAATAAATAAGGCATTGCAAATAAATTGTGAATGAAAGTCTGTGAAAGTCATAAACACAAATAATTATCAGTACACCAATATCCATTCCTCTAATCAAAGTGCATTAATTGGTTGGCTACAGACTATACACTATAATGTACTACAAAGCAACTCTATAAATAATCTATATATATATATACTTTCAATAGTCAAGTTTTCTCTACAAATACATCTTTCCAGTCCAAAGGAAAATAGTATCGATATCCAAGAATCTAGATGATGAAGAATGGCAGCAAAAAAAAATCACTCCAAAGGAAGAAAATTATTATAGATCGACGAAGAAAAGAATGTGTGTGATCTCATTGCAGGTCATTGATATTTTCTCCCTGCCACTTGCTTTCCCTCTTTTCCTTCTTATTAATTCTCAATAATACACTTGCTCCTTATTTTTTACCCCTTATATTTTTACTATCTTATTTCCACTTGATTCTCGTCTCATTGGGTCTGTCTTATATTCCTCTTTACCCTCTTACTATAATTCTCTTTCACTGATATCCATAATTTCGTCCTTCATCGCCCAGCTTATCTCCTTCGTAATTTTCTTTTTCACTTTTTCTGCTCTTTTCTTTACCTTAGTTTTCCATCAGAATATTATAGTTATCCCATGCACCTTTCATAATCATCCTCTTGTTTTCTCTTTTCCTCACACCCTATCATTGCTTTCTCTCTCTTTCTCTCTCTCTCTCTCTCTCTCTCTCTCTCTCATCCACTGTCCCCTGCCTCCACCCCACCCCACCCCATCGCATCTCAGGCCCTCCCCACCCACCGACCCTCTTCCTCCTTCTCTCTATCCCCCAGACAGCGATGTGATGGATTGTGATGAGATGTGACCTCAGTTCCCCCCGAGCACAAGGGTGAGAGTAGGCTGGCACCACGATACTATCATAATGGTGTGATATCAAGGGTCTCTGGCCACCACTATACTATCTCCACCAGCACCACCCACCCCACCATCGTGACTCTTCCTTCCCCCTCCAGTGTCCACACATTACCTACACTCTCCACAACACCCGCAGCACAATAGCAGCCCTCAACACTATACTATCTGCCCAGAAAAACTGCCACCCACATTGTACGAAAGAGTATGTTGGGGAAGCTGTATTATTTACTTGTTTTACCATCAACTTATAATACCACTCTCCTCGTGGGAGTGTTTGCCCATCACTCTACAGTTATGGGAAATACTTCTGCAACACCGTCGAATGAAAAAGCCTTAAATAATGATGCGAAACAATAATTGGTGGTCCATGTAAAATTTGTGTCGTGATACTAATTTAAATAACCTAATTTCATTCATTTGTTGTAGAACCTTTGCTCGTGACTGCACACTTAAGCACTCTTGAAGTGACTTCCAACAAATATAACGTAAAGTAAAAGGTCAAACTTCTTCAATGATATGTTGTTAATTTAAAACTCTGACCATGACTGGGCACCAAATTAGACAGCGATGTACTGTTCCTTCCATAACCTCCGTCATTCCTCCTCCCGTTCAGTATTACATATATACTTACTTATTTTATTTAGGATAATTAGGTATTTCTATCTTTGTTTTCATGCTAGTAATAGTAAATGAGATATAATACATTCTTACAGATGTATAAGATGAAGTAGAGGTTTTGCAGGAAACTGTACATACACTTTGACTATTCATTTAGGCTACATGTTGTATATTAGATGGGTGGTTAGCAATGAAGCTGTACTCGTCCTTAAATTCTGGATAAACACATGAGGCACTGCAAAATTACCTTTACAGTTTAAAAGACTCCAAAAGTTAATCATGACTTTTATATAAAATGATACTCGTAAACTATGCATAGCTGCTTGTAATAAGGAAGTAAACTTTGATCAACGTTCGACATTTAATCAGAAAAAGTTGAAAGATGTGGCTGTATTTCATATTACTTGGTTCTGGTAATAAAAAAAATCTTGAAGCACATCCACTGCACGATAGTTATTAAAGTGGACAATTACAGTATGCTACTCGTTTGTTCTGAAGACTGGAAGTACCGCAACCTCCACAACGCGTCGTTGAAATTTAAACTCCTCACGGTAATATACAAAATATATATACGCTCATTTACCTGGTCCAAAATATATGCGCTTTAACCTCGACGACAGCAAAAGACTTGATTATTATGTTCGGCTGAAGCACAACTTATTTTCCTTCCCAAGCGGGCGACCAAATAAATGAGGAGCCCGTGTAATTTACGAGCAGACTGGAGTAAAACCTGGGCCGCAGGAGATCATGGCCGGATAACAGGCAGGCGTGAGGTGTGTGTGTGTGTGTGTGGCAAGCAGCAGGATGTTGAGGGTGAAGGAGGAAGAGTTAAAGGTTTAGAGAGACGGAACTTAAATGAAGGTACAGACTAAGGGAACGGGAAATGAGTGAGTGAGTGAGGGGAAAAAATAGGTAAGTAGATTGATAGATACATTGATGTATACAGAGTCAGATAAACTCACTAATTATTAGGTGGATAGATAGATAAGAGTAGATAAGTAGGAAATTAAGTAGACAGATGGATAGATAGACAACCAGATTGCTTGATCGATAGAAAAAATTATATGGAATGAGAGAGAAAGAGAGAAAAAATAGAATAATACTCAATGAATTGAATATCTTTTGTGTTATTGTTGACTGTACAGGCAGGCAGGACACTCCAACTACTCACCAGCAACACCCACTTCCGACCAGTGATGCCAGTGAACTTTAGGACAGTTCGCTCAAAAGTATGAGATATTTTAATGGTAGAAAACGAACCACAAACAACATTACCGACGACAAACATTACACACTCTTTCATGTGGTTCACATTTACTTTTCTCTGTCTGCCTCATTCTGTTGTACATATTTTTCATTAACTTTTTCTTGACAATATACATGATAAAGTCGTCTAAAAGGTCACTGGCATCCCTGCTTCCGACCATCATCATTGCCACTACCACCAGAACCCAGCCACCTACTACCACTATCAGTATCAATAATTGCTTCCCACTCCCATCCATCATCAGTAATACCAACAGCAGCCAACTGATAACCTCATTGATAAAGACTACTGATATGGTACAAATAAATTATTCATTTCTGTCAAGTCCCTCGTGAACATAATATCCCACAGTGATTAGAACCTACATTTCTTCATCTCTCACCTTCAGTTAGTAACATTGTCATTAAATTTATATCTCATATGCTATGCCAAAATCTATTCAGCTTTACCGCCTAATGCTTCAGCTATTATATTTTGCAACTAACAATTCTTGTACATAAATGAAAGTGAAGCTTGTCTGAATTCAAGATTCCTATGTTTAGAATAGATATTTGGTAACATTCAATGCCACCATGGAAAATAAGTTATACAAGTAGTCTCACGTGAAATTATACCTTAGTACTGACACACTCCCTCTTCCATGACAAGTCCTTACACATTCTTCACCTTCCACTCTTCATACTCCCAGACCTTTCTTGTTCGACCTCTCTCCCTGCACTGTCACATCTCCCACCAGCTGCCTCACTCAACGACCACGACATCACGGCTCATCTCCCGTAACCTTTGCAACATGTCTCACACCCCTAGCATTGTTGCCTCACACCTCTACTTCTCTCGCTATCTGTCTGCCTTTTCTTGGACTGTCTATCTCAGGGTCGTTCTTTGCAACAACTCTAAGCTACTTTTTTTTTACATCTTTTGAACTCTAAGCTTCTTTCTCTCTCTTTTTTTGTTTACCTCTTGTGGGTCATGTTCTCACGGTACCCTACAGATCTAAGGTCTCCTATCTCCCCTCCCGACCCCCCAGTATCTGTTCTTGTCCCTGTACACATCAAAAATATTCACGGATGGCTCAGTGATGTTTCATTAGGCCATGTACGGTCATTTTTGTTCCTTCTTTCCATGTTTTCTTTCCTCGTGTATCTCTCGCTTCTCTCTCTCTCTCTCTCTCTCTCTCTCTCTCTCTCTCTCTCTCTCTCTCTCTCTCTCTCTCTCTCTCTCTCTCTCTCTCTCTCTCTCTCTCTCTCTCAACCGTGTCTCTACCTTGCCCACGTGGACCACCAACGCGCCTCTCCTCCACAGATTTGCATTAAGATCCGCCACTATCAGGACGACCACATACCGGGCCTGTGAGATGGCAGCCCGTCCATCACCTCCCTCTCTCTCTCTCCCCACCAACCCTTCCCACCCACCAGCCCCTTCATGACACTTCGCTATTGATTTAGTCTCGAAATTTCTCTTTTACTACCTTACTCATTTGTTATCATCATCATCATCATCATCATCATCGATATGTTCATTACCACTATTATAATCGTCGACTGAATTCATCATCATCATCACACTTTGTCATACTTGGCACAAGGTAGGACAAGGAACGTTTTCCAATATGTATGTCTGCAGTTTGTCTAGTGACTTGGTCTACTGTATCTTACTCCAAAATATATTCGTTAGAGTCTTTTCCTTTATGGTCCTATGTTTTTTGTTGGAATACTGAAGGCGACTGATTTTTCCAGTGCCAAACCACTGCACCTCCACTAAGAAAGTTTTCTCTGAGGAGTATCTTGGAGAAATGTCTAGTGTCCATTTCCCCATTATTTCATTCCTATGATTCTTTACATCACAAACATGTATTTACATCCAACCTATTAATGTTTCATAATCATAATGGTGTTTCTTTTCGCCAAATTGTCTATCGATTACTCATGCTATTCAAACAACACTATCCACTGTCTCGAAACTCTCTCTATCAATTGTTACTTTATTTGAAATTAATATTTCTTTTCCTCGCAGCAGTGTCACTATGATACCCATCAAGTTTATCTATTCACAAATCAAGGATCACCATACTGTACACTTAAAACACCATTATTCATCCACGATATCACTAATAATTCTGAACACCATGCAGCACCCCGCCACCGCCACCACATTACCTATCCCCGTGTCCTGAAAGAGGAAAATCACGCAAATATTACTCGAAAATTTATGTGCAATACCCAGCGTGGTGTAAAATGATCCCTGCACTCATGAGATTAGATTCCCTGCCTTGGTTGGTGAGCATGTCGAGGGAATGTATGCTGTGCTGCGGTTGTATTGTAGTTTGAAATATTTTTGCTGTTGAATTTTATCTGATTAAGTACCGTAATTACTAATTGCTCACTCCTATTTTATTACATTCGAGGAATATATCATGATCTCTCTCGATAAGACATTTGTTTCCTCAAAAATATATAATAGTTCATGATTTATGGCAAGAAAACAGAGACAGAGTGCCAAGTAAATAATATTTAGGAAGTAGGACTGGAACAGCTTGGTTAACACAAATAATTTATTTTTAAAGTACATAATGTGTTCTTGTTTCTTAAACGCATATCCCCATCAAGATTGCACTACGGTACCAGATAATAGAAAGAAATACGAGTACAGTTTCTTCTCAAAAAGTGCTGTAGTGAATGTTGATCCTATTAGAGGTGACATAAGCCGTGTGTGTTGCTGCTGGCTGCACTGCGGGGTAAGAGGGACGGGATACTTACATAGTGAAAGTTGTCCTAGATTAAACTCATTCCACCTCCTCCTTTTTTTTTTTTAACACTCGATATGTTTTTGACCTTTTATAAGCGAGCAGTGAAGCATGTGAGGACTGTGTTGGTCTGACCACCTCTCTGGCCACACCCTTTATCTTTCCTTGCTGAGGTGACTTCTATTCTCTAAATAATCGCATTCTTTCAAACGAAGGGGTGGAGGTCGAAGTGTCCCTCTTCTTATTATCTGGAAAATTAAACACCTTGCGGCTCGTTATCTTATCTATCACCGTTGAGTCTATAATCTATTGTCTCGCTGAGATAACTAAAAATGGAGGTGAAGGTGTACCGCACAGACTAGCTCCACTCTTAGTAGTTATTCACTTTGTGGTTGTCAGTCTTCATCACGTAGACGACAAAAACATTTCTCTCAGGGATCATAAAAGTCAAGTGGTTACAATAAAGCTCCGATTATGTTTCATTTTCAACAGGATGGTTGCATTTTTTTTTTAACATTTTGACTGCCAGTGGCTTCTCTGTATTAGCATAAAATCGTCTGCTGTAAATAAGGTAACATTAAACAAAAGCAATACTATAGGAAAAGAGTTAACCTCGACGTTTTTAACCTTTTGGTATGAACTTGTACTTTGGCTTAAAAAATTGTTTGGAGTTAATCAGCATACAAACACAAGAGACGCCACTGGCACTGAAGGGATCAAGGGTTAATGATGGATGAAAACTGTTCTATTTCAAGTCGTACTTATAGATAAAAGTTGCCTACTATGTCATATCTGCCTTCTCCTGCAAAATTAGAGTGTCATTCCTTACCCTGATGAAGAAAGGGGAAGAAGAGAATAGTGGCGTTGTCTATGGAAGAGTTAAGAAGAGAATGAAGTGGTACAAACAATAGTTCTTCGTGATGCCGGAGGGGAAAGTGTGAAGAGCCTCTTTTACTGGCCAGGTGAAAACAACACTGGTAGGAGAGTAAATGGAAGGGAACAAGGTATAGGAGAAAGAGAGAGAGAGAAACAAAGGGGTATAAGAGAGAGATGACGGAAAGACGAAAAACAAGATGGCAAAAGGGAAGAGACACGAATATACGGAAGAGAAGAAAAGGGAAGTAACTGAAGGTGAAAAGTATAAGAGAGAGAACAAGAAAGGAGGGAGCGTGAGAGAGGGTGTGGTACTGAGAACAAACAGGTGGAGTGGAGATCAAGATGCTGAGTTTGATACCCTGCCTCACTGACACGCTCTTACTGGGGGTGGAGGGGAGGGAGGGAAAGGAGAGAGTGGGTAGGAGAAGGGCAGGGTACGGTGGTGCAAGGAGAGGATATAATATAAGGAACGAGGTAACAGGGGGAGAAAACAATTTATCAAGAGTGTAACAGTAAAACTCTCATCAGCTTCTCATATTCATATTTAGCTGCAAATATCAGTTGACACGAACTGTATGGCTTGCCAACAGTGAAATACTTATTAATTCCACTTATCAGCTCATATCACAAAATATTTTTATATGTTTCTTCCCCCTTCTATTCTTTCTTCCATTTTCCTTCACCCTCTTCCTCCTTCTCCTTCTCCTCCTTTTCCTTTTTCTATCTCTAATTATTCCATCGTTCAATAATGTTCATTTTAATGTGCAAAAGGAGATAGATAGATAGATAGATAGATAGATGGATAGATAGATAGATAGATAGATAGATAAAAAGAGAGAGAGAACATAAGAAAGAGACAAGTAGGGTCGTAAGAGAGATAATGGTAGGAATGAGACCTGTGTATCTAAAAAGCTGCCTCTTCATCACCCACACCTGCCGCCCCACCATCTCTCTCTCTCTCTCTCTCTCTCTCTCTCTCTCTCTCCACACACACGCACGCACACACGCACAAAAACGTTCCTCCTCCCCTCAATCTCTCAGTCCCTAAATAAAGACGCGTCAGTTATAGTTGATTCCCAGAGAGCAATTAAGATTCGGTGATATGCAAAAATGTAGATAAGTGGGGTTGGGAAGGTGTGTGTCGGCTTCAGGCCTTGGTAGGTGGCTAGTTGGTTGGATGGCTCAGTTGTTGAATGAATGGCTGTATTGCTGGCTGAATGGCTGAGTTGTTGACTGAATGGTTGAATTTTTTGGTTGAGTGGCTGAGGTATTGACTGAATGGTTGAATTTTTTGGTTGAATGGCTGAGTTATTGACTGAATGGTTGAATTTTTTGGTTGAATGGCTAAGTTGTTGACTGAATGGCTGATTTATTTGGCTAATTGGCTAGGCTGCTGGCTGGCTGGCTGAGTTGTTGACTGCATGGCTGAATTTTTTATAGAAAGGCATGAGTTTTCGGATGTCTGGCTGCTTTTTTGGCTGAATATCTGAATAATTGACTGAATGGCTAGTCTTTCGGATACATGACTTGAGCTTTGACTGAATACCTGAGTTTTGGGATGATGAATTATGCTGTTGACTAAATTTCTTGCTGAATGGCTGAGGTACTGCATGGGTAAATAAATTGTCGAGTTTCAGACTAAATAACTGTTGGTCCTGCCTGGTGAAAAACTCCGATGTTGGTTCGATGGATGAGTTGCTGAATAGAATAATAGTCGAGTCACCGGCTGATGCGCTTTAACACTGATGGAGAGACTGAACATAAAATTACAACCATCTATTCTGTCAGGTGAAGGTTAGAAAAGTATACATGGGATCTGGTTCACTGACTATCTTTGTTTTTCATTGGTCTGGTTATACGTCATCAGTAAGCTAAATGACTGACTCGTATTGTTTCATAGATAAGCGAAATGGGAGACTGGTAAGAACTGGTTGATTAACATGGTTGCTTAGTGGTTTGTTATCTGTTCATCGGCAGGTTAAATGGCAAATTGGTATAGTTCCTAAGTAACCAAAATAGCAGGCTGGTTATGGTTCATCTGTAAGGGAAATGGTACGCTGGTATGATCGACTGCCTTGGGGAAAGAGCTACCTACAATTCTGGCCGTCTGAGGAACTGGTTATATGGCATTATGACGAGGTAATCAGCTAAGCAGAGAGGCTGGAGATCCATCTGACGGGGAAACTGAATGCTTGACGGGGAGGCCAACTGGGTGTGTAGACTACCAGGGAATTCGCAGGCACACTCATTACCCCCGCTGCTTGACCACTTCTGCAGCTACCTAATTGGCAGCCAGTTTCGTCTTCCTGACTCTCTCTCTCTCTCTCTCTCTCTCTCTCTCTCTCTCTCTCTCTCTCTCTCTCTCTCTCTCTCTCTCTCTCTCATCAAACGACAGAGATAAGCAAAGACTTGCCTTCTGCGGGAGCTTCATTGAGCCATAAAGCTGAGGTCACACCTTGCCATGAATATATAGTCGCCACATTCGGGATAAGGAAAGGGGCAAGGAACGTTTGAGATGCAGAACCTCTTGGACATTATTAACCTTACTGACCTGTGGGATATATAACCAATTCATACTTCCTTAGGGAGAAAGTACAAATGTGCCTGGATGCATCTATCGAGAACTCTCAAGACAGAATATTCTCTCGATTATTTATATAAATATAATTATAATTTACAGTCCTTAGTGCCTTGATATTATAGACAATGTAAAGAAATCCCCTTGGCTCTACAGCAGTAGGCTAAGATGGACTCGCTGATTCACAACAACACTAACAGCATTTTGCATATAAAGAAAGAGATGAAGATGCTCAGAAGTTGTAGAACTTTACACCATTAGGCGAAGAGTACTCACTAACTGGTTTGCAAAAATATTGTCAAAAAGAAAAAAAAATAACATTGTATGAGAATGATTTTACATAATGATGAATATTATATAAAATTTCTTCGTGTATTTCTGAATCAAATTGTTCTTATTGACAATCTCCTTCTGGCATTATATTGAAATTGAAATTTTATATCTTAAGCAATAATATGAAGGCGAGAAGCTGCAACGAGAACCTCCTCTCATAACAAGGGTGGGACCGGCGGAGGCAATAAATAACAAGTTCCTGAGATTAAGTGAGGAGAAGAGCGCATTCCTCGGCTCTTCAACCGGCTTCGTTCGACTGTGAACATTGGCAAGAGAAGGCAAAAGGTTGTGGAAGGCATCTACCTTGAGAATGACAAGCAGCTGTGGAGGGGGATTTAATTCTTTGAGAGCCATACAGCTGAGGAAACATGAAGCTATGGGGTTGGAGGAAAGAGGCAGCCGAAAACAAAAGATCGTGAGGGGCAAGACACGAGAGGAGACAAGAAGCCAAGCGATGTTATGCAGGTGTTGTGATGCATCCAGGCCCAGACAAAGTATAAGGCTGGGTTGAAGATGAAATTGGTGGGAGTGGCCACGATGAGAAGAGGTTGGGAGGGGAGCAATAGGTTGAAGAGAGGGTGAGGAAATGCTAAAAGGTGGGTAAAAGATGCTTGGGAAGCCTAAAGTTATTATAGAAGTTGACGAAAGTTTTAGATGGGTGGAAAATGTTGAAGAGTTGATTTTGAGAGAGGTTGGGGACACGATGAGCTTGGGAGAAATGTAGGAAAACGTTAGACTTTTGAATGGTTGGGAAAAATGGTATGACGAGATATATTGGATAAAAGTTTAGTTGGGGAGAAGCTGAGGGAAACGTCAAGTTGGAGAACACAGTGAGCAGCATCAAGCTTCCAGGTTCAGCAAGTCAAACAAGACGCTGCTGTTGGTATAGTGATAGGCTGATGATTCCTCCAAGTTATGCCACGGAACAGATCCCCTATTAGTAACACTGGAGGCGTCTGTTTTCTGGCATAGTTTGGAGGAATCAGTGGCCCTCCAATATACAAAAAAAAAATTCCTCCTTTGGAAAAAGTTATGTTGGGGTAAGGTGTGAGAGGCGTCAGACTGGGGAGCATTACCTACTGAAGAAGTGGCCCTCACACATAGGTATTTATCACAGGTTCCGCCCACGGTGACTTAAGGTTGATGTTTAAGTGTAGTTAATGGAGTAAAAGTTAAATCAAGTAGATAGGATCACAATGTGACTGGAACGCTGCCGAACCAAAGATTATGATTTCAATTTATCTCATTTTTTTTCTCTCTTCCTCAATTCAATGATGCACGTTGTACTTAGAAAGCCTTTGTCTTGATGAACCATAAATTCGGGTACAATTTGCAAGCTTCTTCGGGATGAGCACAAAGCCCTTCAATTACAGTTGAAATTAATGATGCAAGTGATCAACCAGACCTGAGGGGGATTTGATCTGAGGCGGCAGAGGTGGCGGTGGCGTCAATGTTGCGGGAAAGGAATTGACGTTGCCTTTAGCTCTGAGTGGATGTGATAATTACGACGGCTGTATGATAGTGGCTGTGACTATGGATGGCGACTGAGTTGGTGGCAGCGATGGTGGCAACGATAACGACAGGAATGGAGACAACGATAGAGGCAGCGATTAGTAGCAACAATCCAAGTACAGTATATGTGACTTGACTGTGTTGTCTTCCCACTGCCGCAGAAGAGTCTCCCAAATTACAGCCGCTCTCGTGTTACCCTTTACGACCTGTTTGTTCTACCCCGGCCACAGACTGGAATCCACCATGGCGACTGTTTTTGTTCGTTTTTACGGCTGCTATGAATATTTACATGTGGATGCTGGGCACAAGTAGAGGGTTTTATATCTTTTTATTGGAACTTGGGGTAATTACAGTGTCATAGGAGCGGCCGAGCGGAGTTCACCTGCCTTTTTTATGGCGTGGAGCTGCCCAGAGGAGGGAAGGAAGGGCCCAGAGGAGGGAAGGAAGGGCCCAGAGGAGGGAAGGAAGGGTCCAGGGAGGTGTCAACTCCTGACCTGCCTTGGCTCACACTGGCACCGGCATTAATATTGACACGATGAAACCCAGAGAGAGAGAGAGAGAGAGAGAGAGAGAGAGAGAGAGAGAGAGAGAGAGAGAGAGAGAGAGAGAGAGAGAGAGAGAGATCAGAGTAGAATTGGAGAAATATAAGCAATTGGAATGTAAAATACTCAGTAAATAGAGAAAGAATGGGAGAGAGGGAGATATGCGGTGCGTGACTGTTTGTGTGTATGTGTGTGCATGATAGTTTGAGCAGAAGGAAAATTATGGATGTAGTCCAGGAGGTATGTCACAATCATAGCAGTTTGGCCGTACACACACACACACACACACACACACACACACATACACACTTTAATTAAATTTATCTCACTTACCTACTAACTGCCTAACCACACAATTATATTAACCTATATACACAACACACCCACACAGCGACACACCCACCTCACCCCACCCCACCACACTACACTCACCCTCACCTCGCTACACCCACCCACCCACCCACCCACACTCCTCTACTACCACCCTCACTTCGTTATATCCACCCACACCCTTTTGCACCCACCCACATCCTTCTACGCCCACCCACACCCCTCTACAACCCCCCACACCCCACTATTTATATTCCCTTCCCTCTCTACAACTCCAGACTCCAGTAAACTACCCGAGGAAATACAGAACCGTAATTAACTTTTAAATTGAGGAAGCTGGTGAGGTCAGGCTGCCCTCGCCTTCCAAACACGAGTAGATATAAATAGAGGCACTCCAATGGTCAACCTCTCTCTCTCTCTCTCTCTCTCTCTCTCTTTTTTTTTTTTTTTTTCTCTCTCTTTCTCAATGTTTATCACGGTAGTAAAGGAGAAGAAATCAGCTGAATATAACAAAGGCACACAAAGCGTTGATAAAAGATCATTCTTAAAGGGACGGATGTGAAATACAATATATAATCATATGTTATTTCGTATAAATTCTGAGGAGAAATAAAGATAATAAAGGTGCAACTGGAACCGCGAGTATGTGGACTAAATAAATAAATAGCCTCAGAGGAAACTTTGTGTGAATGTAAGAGTTATCCGTGAAATACAGTACAGAAAATGGCTGGTCTCGTCAAGGTTGCTGAGCAGAGGAAGGAAGTGATGGTATGAAGGGAGTAGGGAGGGAGGGAGTAGGGAAGGAGGGAGGAGAGGAAGTGACGGTCGAAGAAAACGGAAGGAGGAATAGAGGATGAAAAGCGAGAGTGATTGCGAACTGGTGTGAACACGGTCTTGATGTGACGTTTGTTAGTATTATCATGCAAGTCTATTATTTTATAGTTTGCATGATATGGGAGCCAGAAAGGTATACTGGATTATTCACAAGAGGCAGGGAGACAGCGAGAAAGAGGACACTGACAAAAAAATAGAAGAGGCAAGTTAATTTGAGAGGAAGAGAAGTGAGGAGGGAAAGAGAAAGAGAAGGAGGAAGAAATATGAGACGGGGAAGAAAAGTGTGGAAAGAATGATGCCATTTTGATTATGAGATGAGGATTTGGAAACAGAAAATATAGCAGTGTTGAGAAGTGGATAGACATGATAGACTGGAAGAGAAGGTGTGAGGGATAGATACGTAAAAGGGAGGATGAAATAAATTGACGGAACAGATGAAGGGAATATGAACGAACTGAAAAATACGAGTGCAGAATTTGGAGGAGAAAATTCTATACTGTAAATAGATAAATAAATAAATACATGAATGAGTGAATGAGGGAGTGAATGATTGAATGAAGAGCAACGAGAAACCAGTCTACAAAGAAATATTAAGCAAAACACGAAACAATACGACCAAACCGCAAGAATGAGAATCATGTGCGAAGGCGTGATCATTCCACCGGTGTTGTAGATTTTCACTGAAGATTTTTGTGCATATAGAATAAGATTTACACTACACTTTCCAATTCCTCTGTATGACACTCTTGACTTGGGCACCTTTCTATCCAACACAACGATTAATGAACAGTAGCAAACTTCAGTCACAATTTCGCATAGAAGTGGAGATGCATTGTAAGATATTGACATCCTTATTAAGACAGACAGAGAAATAGATATATATATATATTATGACAGACAGACATTTAAGAAAATCAGATCTTATAAAAGACAGATATTACGACAATTTTAGATAGACATTGTAAATAGATAGATAATTAGATAGATTAATATTGGGATAACTAGATAGATACAGCAGTGATAAATAATTTGAAATATAAAGAAGTAAACGGAAGAAGGAGAGGATGACAATTTCAAGAGTCTGGGAAATTGTAATGACCAGCAATATTCCTTCTCTCTCTCTCTCTCTCTCTCTCTCTCTCTCTCTCTCTCTCTCTCTCTCTCTCTTCTTCTTCTTCTTCCTGATTCCATTGTTTTTGTTTGTCATCAACCTCATCTTCCTCTCCTTCCTCTGTCAACTACCCACACACTTGACCAACTCTCCATTCACTACAGATACTTCACATTGTAACCAGAGATCTACTACTCTATTCATATCCAGTCCACTCCATTACGTCCTCAAAAAAATATATATAGTATAAATGACAGAGAGATGCTGACTTAGAAACACGTGTATCAGTATACCGACTTCATAGTATTCAATTACGACAGCATTTCCATCAGTACTTAGTCGAAACTGAAAGGAAGAACCGAAGTAGGACGTGGCGACATGTTCTGTTGACACGGGCGAACTCATCATCATTAAGTGAGCCGCCATCTGTCCCTCCACCACCATATCCGCCCCTCTCCCACCCCCTTCTCTCTCTCACCCCCATCCCTCTCCCACCCCCTTCCCTCTCCCACCCCCTTCCCTCTCTCACCCCCATCCCTCTCCCACCCCCATCCCTCTCTCTCCCCCATCCCTCTCCCACCCCCTTCCCTCTCCCACCCCCTTTCCCTTGTCTCTTCCCCTCATTCTGGCTCTAAATTGACCACACCAGACCCAACCACGACCGACCCCGATGTTTGTTATATTAAATGAGACATGACTCTTGGAATGAGTTTGGCATATGGTCGCCTTAGCTGTATGGGCGATGGGCGTCATGGTGTCGTATTATTGGTGTTGATATTCTCTTGGAGTGTGTGAGGCTGATTCACAAGTCAGAGTTGGCTATAGACTCATCTATTGCCGAAATGGTCAGGTGGGTGAAGTATAAAGAGTTCGGACGTGGAATATGAGTGGGCCAGGTGTGTTAGAGGTAGGAGAGGTTAGGTGCGTGAGAAGAGGCCATAGCTTTTCCAGGCCAGTCTATAGCCAACTAACCTGATAATGAAGCCAGCTTAGTGGTAATTAACATGGATGGCGGTAATGCTGGTGATGGTGTAGTAAGTATGAAAACAACAATAGTAATAAACATGCAACCATTTGTCCATTTCTTGATTATCTGTTGATGAATGTAATTTCTAATTCTCTTATTAATTGATATTTCAAAAAAAAAAATCTTCCTTTCCCATAACGATTCATTTGTGTAATAATTGTCATCATTTGCTACCGTACTTATTTTTGTCATGAAAAGATGGTTACTGTCGACATCCCATCTTTCATAGCAACGAAAAAAGTGTCAACCCAGTCTTTGAATTACTACATGTAACTGTCTATTGTTTAAGTAAATCATTTGGTCGGGACAATGAAACAGAGGAAACAAAAGAAATAATAATATCATGTGGACGTTCAGGAAAACTAACCAAGGTAATACTTTGTATGATATGAACTCTTCTGCCAAAAGTTTCACCCTTCCCATCTTCTTACTTCCTCCTTTAAGCATCATTCAGAGGACCGTATCAATATGTAGTTCATGTGTTGGAAATTTCGATATTCGTACGATTGATATTCGTATTTCGATATTCGTATGCAGCATAAAGGCTCACGGTACAGCAATATAATATGTAAAAGCTCAGAAGTGTAAATGATATCAGTTGAAAACATAAAACATGTCATAAAATATACACATCTGTTGACGGAGAGAGAGTAACTACTCACGCTTTTTCTTGGAATCGTCCGGACTGGGCTGCTGCATGATGGTCTGCGGATGGACCACTTGGTGTGGGGTGGGAGGCTGCGGGATGTCCATGGTAATCATCAAGAGTGCTTCTTCTGCCACGATCACACACTAACAGCACCTTTACCCACCAAGCCTCACTCAGCACCTCATCAACACCTGAGAAAAGAAAAGCCTTGTTAGTAACCCTTACCATGCCTCACTAAGCACTGCAGCAGCACCTGTGGAGCGGGGAGAGATTTTATTACACATCTGGGTACACTCTGTGGGAGGGCCACCTGTGTGAACAGAAGACATCATCAGGTTTTTGCCACTGTACAGAGCTCCTGGTGGGTAAACTGCACAGAGATACAGTTATACTGACTCCATTAATTATAGGATTTTCCATTAGGCAACCAGGATGTATGACTGCTTCACCTTGAAGTCTAAACATACATAAATTATAAAATGTGCCCCAAACTGGAGGCGTCTAACATTCTTAACCACTGCAGGGAGTTTGAACAGATGCATACATACTGTATATCCTAGTAAAAATTGTTATCCAGTAAAAGCGGCTGGGAATTTTGTTTTTAATGATGTTCTGTCGTTTGAAAGAGACAGCCATATGTACACCTGAGAAAACTACGTATTATCAATAGTTAACAGTTCTCTCTCTCTCTCTCTCTCTCTCTCTCTCTCTCTCTCTCTCTCATCTCTCTCTCTCTCTCTCTCTCTCTCTCTCTCTCTCTCTCTCTCTCTCTCTCTCTCTCTCTCTCTCCTCTCTCTCTCTCTCTCTCTCTCTCTCTCTCTGTTTGTACTATACATAGTCCGAGATAGTACTAGTGATAATACCAAGTACAGAGCAGCGACAAACGTTAGCTGTACGTTTTATTTTCGGGCAGTCTCCTTCAGAAAGATCATAGTCATTGCTATTGAAACTTTGTTGTAAAAGGTTTAACTGCGTAATACTTCTCTGCATTAGTATTCATATATTGTACTTACTCTATCAATCTTTTTCGTTTTCACACACTGACTGACATGATCTTTGCTATACTTAACTTGTATCTTTAACTTCCTTCTCCCCGGTCCCCAAAGACTTAAGGGGCGCCCCACCCGGATAAGTGAGGCCAGCGACTTGCCTGACCACATTATTTACATGACGTGAGGTGGAATTTACAGGAGGGGTTTAGATAAGAGTGTGATAGTGAGGTCACGAGCTCAGACTGCCACGCACTACCCATCCCCCTCCTAACATCTACCCCGTGCCTACCGTCCCTGCCTCGTGCCTACAGCCCCTGCCTCGTAGTACATACCGCCCCTGCCTCGTGCCTATATATCGTACCTGCCTCGTGCCTACCACCCCTGTCTAGTACTTACCGTCCCTGCCCTTTGTCTATCTTCCCTGTCTCGTGCCTGCCATCCCTGCCTCGTGTCTTGCAATTCTCTGTAGTATCTTACTCCATTTCTGTACCAAACTTTGCTTCGTTTCATTCCGGTACCTTCACTTCCGTTTGACGTAGTACCTATCATTCCTGTGTGGGCTGCATAACCTCTATGGCTATTTTAGTTGTTAACAAAGGACACAGGAAAAAGTAAGAAGGTTAGTAGGAAAAGTATAATGAGTGAATAGCAATTACTTTCAATCCTATATTTTCTTTCTTGCTTCTCCCTTCTTTTCCAACCCTCTTCCTCCCATGTCTTCGCTCTCTTCCATTTTGCTTCCCTATACATTCCTCTCTATTCCCCATCCTCTGTTTCCAAACTCGCTAGCCACCCATCAATCCATCCATCCATTCATTCATTCATCTATTTATTCATATATACATACATGCATCAAACCAACCAGCCAGTCAGCCAGCCAGCCAGCCAGCCAGTCAGTCAGTCAGCCAGCAAGCCACCCAGCCAACAAGCCAGTCAGTCAGCCCCGGTACCAGAGCCAGGGTTATACGAGATTACCAAGGAGTACCATCATGCCCTTGGACTGACGACTGGACAACATTAATTAACCTTCTGGTGGCACTAATGAAGCTATCACAGGCCACTGCTAATGACGGGTTCCCTCTGCCACTGTGCTGCGGGCTGGACGTGTCGGCTTGATTTACGTGAGAGTCAGTGCAAGGAGATAATGGTAATAGCAAGCCAGATGATTTCTACTGCACAGGCAACGTTCAAGATAACGTCGCGGCCGGACAATCTGACAGCACAGCAGCCATGATCCTAGACCTCAGGAGCTGCCCCTTCCCTCCTTCCCTCCCTCATTACCTTCTCCTTCACTACTCACTACTTCCTCACTACTCTCTCCTTAACTCTTCTTCCCTCACTACTCCCTCCATCCCTCACTACTTCCCTCCTTCCCTCCCTCTCTACTCCCTCCATTTCCCTCTATTCTATGATCTTTTTCCTATACTATTTCGCCCTCCTCCACTATTTTCTCTCTTTCCTTCCAACTTTAAACTCCTCTTCTGTTCTTTCTGTCTTTTCCACTCTCCACTTTTCCCTTCCCTTCTCTCTTTGTTACCCTTGTCTTCTCTTTGGATGACCCCTCTCCTTTTCTCCTCTATTTCCTGGTTTCTCCTCTTAAAACCTCCCTCTTCTCCATGCAGGGTTTCTCTAATCTACCCCTCACCGTCTAGATATCTTACTGATTTGCTAATTTTCCTCTTTCCCCCAGACTTCTCTTCTCTATCCCGTTCTTTCCTAACAGTGCATCATATTATATGCCTCTCTCCCCGCAATGTCTTACGTTCTTCCTCTCCTGCCGCCACCCACATCCAATTTCCTTCATCACTTCAGTCTATGATATTACACCATTTCCATGTTTATAGCATTTCTTATATAATATACTCCTGTATCTTCATCGACCTTCATACTACTCCAGTTCCCTTCTGTTCCCAGCTGTCACTCACCCGTCCCTCACATTATTCTTTTCTCTCTTCCTTCATTCCTCTCTCCCGCCTGTCTTTCTTTCTCTTTTTATTCGATTCTACGTTATCTTCTTCCACCTCTTTTTTTAGCATTTCCCTATTTTCTTCTCCTTGCCTACTTTCTTCCTTTCTCTTCTTCCACCTTCCCATTCTTCCTTACTATTCTCCTTCCACCTCCTCTCACTTCTTTCTCTCTTTTGTCCTCCCTGATTGCCTCCTGGCCTCTCTCTCTCTCTCTCTCTCTCTCTCTCTCTCTCTCTCTCTCTCCTCTCTCTCTCTCTCTCTCTCTCTCTCTCTGGCTGGTTGTAATCTAGTGTTCCTGCGGCAGTGACAGGACCGGGTAGCGTCGGAGCCTGTAAATGATGGCCTCAGTGATTATGTTCTCTACGCGTGTTGATCTGATGTTGTTGCCACTACACTCGTACTAACACCGCACTAACCACAACTGCTATCATTATCACGACAAGTACATTATAGTTGCTTCCGTTACCGCCAGAGGACACTGTAATCACTTGACTTGTTTGTGGAGGCTTTGTTTACTTATCAAAAGAACATCATGACTCTCTTGGGAACCTTAGACCGGCTTATGCACCTCACTCATATATGGATACTGAAAACTACACCCATTCACCACCACAAGTCTAGTGATTACAGTGATCTCTGGTGGCGGCGGACATGATTTTAGTTCTAGACTCTAGAGTGTACATTATCCGTCACTACCATGTCTACAGAAATTATTGTAATCCACAACTGACACAGGCAATACCCTCACCCACACCAGTCAATCCACCCTCACCGACTCCACCATTACTACCATAACTTCCATTAGAATCATCACCAATATGATCTTTACCACCACAATACCACCACAAAATCCTGCCACCACAAGCACAATAACAAATATATTCTAACAAACCAACACCACCACAACCTCTTCCCCTATATTGATACCCTAGAAGGTGTGGTTATTTGTCTCTCGTGATGTAATGTATGTATCCGAAGTCTGAAGGTGTCATGTCCACCAGAGCAGGTTGTCATCGGGGTTGACCGTGATGGAGTAAGTGGGGTCCATTATTATATTTGCACCTCACCACCAAGGTATTATCTACACCATCAGTGCTTCAGGCCGCTGGCAAGATCTGATTACAGTCTCTGATATTTTATTCGCGTTTGACCAAAAAATATAATGGTTGCATCGTTGAGGTGTGGAGGTCATTAAGTTTTCTCTATACTCTACATTATTAAGGTCTGTGTGGATGATTATATGCTTTACTTTCCCTCCAGCAGTTGATATGAATTAATCTGATATGCCTGAGAAAGGGAGTGACGGAATGACTTACTGACATAACTGATTGACTAAAAAACAAAGGTTGAACTATGAATGATATTATTTTCAACGCCATGTCATAAGAGTGATTTTTCTTTGAAGGATTGAAATATGCTTTACTTCAACTTGCGAATATAAGAGAAACAGGGAATAGTAGTACTGATATTTTGATAGAGTCATGTGTGTCTTAGGTAGTGACGGGAAGCATTGGAATAACGGTATTAAGGATGGAACTTAAAATATTTATGTGGTATGGAAGTGGTGTGTTACTGGTATAGTGTTGGTGGTTTGGAAATGATGTTGGTATTGTTTGTGTTGCTGGCATTCAAGTGATGTTGGTGCTGCTTCTGTTGCCGGTATGGAAATGAAGTTGATGTAAGCCTAAGAATTGTTTGTGATGTGTTATTGGTATTGGTTGTGTTGTTGGTGTGGAAGTCATGGTGGTAC